>WBNH01007501.1:0-40463 GCA_013401255.1 Urocolius indicus
TTTTTTTTTTCTTTTACCTCAAAAATATATATATACAGCCATCTTAGCTATGGATGTTTGTTTATACTGTAGGTATCACAACACTTGATAAGAATAATTCCTCTCATTCTAGAGAAAATGTTTTTCAGTTACTTGCTTCCTGGTATTGACAAGGAATTGAGGAAGGAGATCTAAATGCTTGTATATGCAAGACCAAATTCTAAGTGATAATATTATCTTTTGCTTTATCACCACATCAACAAGCTAATTGATAGATGTGTTCTGATTTCCAGGATGCTTGTTTTCAAGCCATGTTTTATATATGTTGCACAGACCTTATCTACAGCTTATGGGCCAAAAATGTTAGCAGAATGTATTTTGCTTGTTCTGCTTCTTCATCTAGGTGGTAATGATCATGGGTCTGGGAAGTGATGATGTGCATTTTTGTTCCACATTTTTCTCGGTGAAGGAACACACTCTTAATCAAGTGCAGACGTGCAAGGAAAGTCTACTACTTATTGCCAGAATTTTGTATCATTTAATGCTGCTATAGAATTTAGAGTCTGAGCATCAGGAATGGCTTGCTTCTGAATTCATGGAGCTTCTTTCAGTTTCTGTTGGTAGTATGATCTTACACACGTTGAGTCACATGGTTACATTTTCTTCTGGAACCAGATAGGAGATGCAGTGAATCATGACTGCTTTTTGGTAGTTCCCTGGAAGGTTTTGATTTTGCTGATATAGAGAGCCGTTCAGTGTCTGCAAGGAAATGTCTTGACACTTTTAGTCTCTCAAATGGTGTGGTAAAGGATTTTTTTTCCAATCTAAGGGATTGTGTAAGCAGCTTTAGCAACGTTCCTTCATTTGAGGTTCTGATTCCCGATGGAACATTAACCCAATACTGTTAATTTTCATGTGGCTTTAGGCTTGTCTCTAAAATCTCATTGAGGAGGTTCTCCACAATGAAAATGACTTAATCTGTATGTGAATGATGATATTTTGGGGACATTAGAGAAAGCAGTTGTAAATAGCACAAGAAGTACATTTCAGTGTTTGAGCAGGAGGTGATTAGGCCATGGATAATAATGTTGTATATACACTGCAGGAGAAGGACCTAAAATGAGAAAATTCATATTTGTGGGTTTTGTTGAATTCAGAAATAAATCCATTGCTTAATTTCAGGTAGTAGTGAATATAGGAGGAAGAAGTAGTAACTTGATGACTTCCCTGTAGTTGTGGTAAAGCGTATTTGTTGACAGGTGACTATATTGTTACAGATAATTTATTTCCAAACAGAATGTCCATTACTTTGCACTGCCCTCCCAATGCCTGTCCCCACCTCTTCCTTCTCTCCTTTTATAAGGTAAAAGGCATTTAGAAATACTAGAATCACTTAAAGAGCTCTATGTCAGCCAAAAATGGAATACGAGGAGAAATATGGAACATGGGGTGCTTTGTATTTCATTGTATGGATATTGTCTGTACAGGGGTTTTTTTATCACTGGGCATATCTCATTTGGTGATTCAATGTAAGCTTTTAAATTATTATTTTTCCAGAAAATTAAATTTTTGAACAGAATTCTTTTGTGTTTTTAATAACCATACAAATTTCTGAGTAGCTTTTATTTTGGTGGAAACACTTGGAATTGTTTTTATTAAATGTTTTAAAAGCAGGAGATAATTTGATAAAAATAAATGATTTTTTTCTCTCATGTTTTGTAGGCAGATGTAAAGATAAGTCATTTAACAAAAATCCTCTTTAGGGTAAATTTCAGCATAAGTGAAATCCACTCTCACAAGAAGAAATTTAACAGGCTCACAGCTCGAACCTTACAAACTCCTTATGGTATATTATTCTGTGACTGAGTGTTAAAATGGTTATTTTTATGCAATACAATAATGATTTTCCATTTTTTTCTCTCAATATTTTAAACAGGACCAAGCGAGCTCACGTTCCACTAACTGAATGCATATTTGAACTTCCTAATTTGACAGTTCAAGCTACTAGAGCTCAAACTCTTCTGCTTCAAGCTATTTATCAGAGCTGGTGTCATCCTGTTGGAAATGTCAGTTCAGCGGTGGTAAATGAAGCTTTACTCAATGAGGTTTTCCAAACTTCAGGTAAATATTTGATGCTTTTTGATTTATTAATTGTTATGGTACAGAGCACTGCTAGTGAATGTGCATACAACTATATCCTTTAAATCCAGGTTTTTACTTACAGTAGTTAACAGACAGAATGTTTTCTTGTGTGTGTATGGGGATTTATAGCTTATGCTTAAAATCAAGGATGTAAGCTAAGCCACCAAGCATCACTTTTTGGCAGCAATTTCTGGATGCATTTAATTTTCCCATACAGGATAATTTTTCCATGCTTCCCTCATCTGAAACATCTACCCTTGCTACCTTATATGGTGTAATGTTGTAACTTAAGATCATTCAGAGGTGAAACTGGATTCTTAAGAACTTTATTAATCAATGGCATACACGGAGTTATTGTAAAGGGCTGCAGATGCTTCTCATTTAGTTTCGTAAATAAATGTTACTTAAGTGTTGTGAAACTGATGATGATATGCAAATCTTGGTGATGATGATATAAACAATGAAATTGGTTACCTGTCATCGTTTTGCAAAAGACCTGTGGATTTTGGGAGTAAATTAAGGAATTTGACTAGCTTGTAGAGGAGGCCACAGTCTTCAAGTTCATAAAGGTCATCTAGAAGATAACATATTTTCTTTATATTTCTGTGCAGACCAGAGTAGTTTAGATCCACTATTGTGTAGAGCCATGATTATTTATCTTTGAATAAACATGTAACAACAATAACTGAGATATTTTGGAATCTACATCATTACGAGTCCAGTATAGTAAACCATGACTTGAATGGGGAGTGATAGACTGCCACTGGAAGTCTTTATCAGTCCTGCTTTTCTCAGACCTACTTTCCTTTTTCAGTTCTGTTGCTTTTAAGGTTAAATCTGTATTGATTGGATGATGTAAAAGAACTGCTGTATTTTCAGGTGTGTAACCCTTGGAATAAATTTAAGTGCTTAGTTTTTCGTTCTTTCCCAAAAGTCACTGATTCTCTTAATTCCTTGTTTTTGTGTGGGTCACATAAGAATGAGGTTGTGAGATTTTATTTTCAAGTACTGGTAGTTCTGAGTATTGCATGCTTACCGTGTGCACCTCAGAAATGTGAAAATACAGTTACTGGATCATTTCAGATGGTCTTAGGGTTTGCACAGTTCCAAACTAACATGTTCCATCATTTAACATGTTTCAGTCCTTCAGCTCAATGAACTGTGGCAACCATGCTAACAATACATCTGCAGAATAGAAGTCTGGAGCACACATTTATGTACTTACAGTAAAGTAAATGAACAGTATAGTACACTTGTTTTGATCTTTTCTTCGTGGCTTAATGCTTGACATGGTAAATTTTACACTTCTGCTTATTTTTAGCTATGCATAGTAGTAGTACAAAAATACTTAAAGAAAACAGCTTCCATCCTTGTGGTGAAGTGGATTCATTGTCTCTTTGATCAATTTTGTACAAATAATGTAATTATAAACACATTTGCTTTATTTTCCTTTACAGCTTTCCCTTTGTTCCTTGGCTTTTTCTGATTTTTGTTTTTACAGAATTGTAGTATTCTTGCAGGAAAAAATAATGATATGATTAAAGATCTCCTTACCTTCCCTTAATTCTATTTACCAGGGGATCTCTTTATTGAAAGTCATTGCTTTAATTCTACTGTTACAGGAATCATAAACTGTGTGTTTCATAAGCACTGTTGCCCAAATAATCTTCTTCCTTTACATTTTTGAACTTCTAAAAGCCAGCTTTCAAACTAATCAGAAATACAGGAGGGCAAGCAGTGATCTGTGTCTCTAGATTCTTATTCTCCTGTTAAAAAGAAATAAAGCTCTGCGTGGACATGACATTATTCTGAAAACCAGAGGGGCTTAGGTAGTTTGTCTTCCTAACTTTTAGTGGTCAGCTGTTATGCAGAGATTTCCAGCAAATCCAGCCTGGGTCACGAGACTCTTGGTACACATGACAACACTATGGTTTTTTTTTTTCCTTTGTGAGCAAACTGTGCTCACTTACAGAAGTGTTCTAGTTATTCATTACCCTTCCAGATTTGTTCTGCCAATTTTGAAACTATACTGAGACTTCAAGCTTTTCTTTTATAGGTTAACACTTGCACATAGCTAGTCTCGAATGTGTTTGCCATTTCTTTACATAGCCTACATCTTTCTCAACTGCTTATGTCTGTATTACCACTTTCCGTGTGGTGATTGAAGAGAATTATTACACTGAAACAGTTGTTGCTGAGCTCTTTATGTCTTTATTGAAACTTTGTGCCAGGTGCTTTTTGTGAGTGATGTGCCTCCATAACACATTCAGTATAACTTGAACTAAAAAATGATACACAAGCCTTTGTATCCCTCTCAGCATGGATCTTTTTTAGGAGGAATTATGATCCCTAGTTGTGTGCTTTTTCCAACATAGCCAACCGTGATTCTATGATCTTCTACAGTTTTAAAACTGCATCACTGAAACTGGGCTTCCACTATGGGCTAAGACATGCTATAGGGAAAGAACAGATGAATTAGAGGGAAAAAGAGAAAAAAATGTAAAGGACGGAAAAAGAGGAAGAAAATCAACTAATAAAAAGGGAAGAGAAATGTAAAAGAAGGCAAAGCAAAGAGAAGCATGTAGAAAGAATTAAAAACAGTGAAAGTTAAGAAAGTCAAAATTTACCAGCAAGATGAGTATAGATACATGAAGTGCGGGAGGAGGAGGAGACAATATTGGAGAGGAACACAGACTGTTTGACCTTTGACATGCTGTGGGGAGTCTCACTAGGTGTGAAGGCTTCTTTGGGAGCCTGTCTTCTGTGTAACTGCTATAAGAAATTCTCTGAATGTAGTTTAAAAAGGAAGCTCTGCACTGTGTCTTGCCACAAACATAGGAAAATAATTTATAGCTAGTATCTGGAGTTCTGTCCTATGGTTTCATCTGGAACAGAAATGTTTTTCTGCTCCAAACCTTCCATCAAAACTAATAAAGGCTGGAGGTGATGTAGGAATTCAGAACAAACTGTCAAGCTCTTTTCTGTACAAATTGGCATTGCGAACAGATTAATGGAATGCCAGGAAGGGAAAATTGCTTGAAGATCGGTATTCTTGTGATTCCTATCTCCCTTCTTCCCTCTGCTCTCCAGAAATATTTTTCTTCTATGAGAAAAACGCTACCTTCAGTATTCCATAGCTTGCTAGTTATTAGATTTGCTTCATCAGATAGTCTGAGAGTTTCTGGTTTGGTTAACTTGTGCAGAGACAAGCTGTCTGAAAAAATCAGTTTGGAAGTCTTTAAAGAAAGTTGCGGATATTTAGTTTCCGACAGAATTTAAGAACAACATACCTGTACAGCTTAAAGTTTGTATATGTCATACATATGAGTGAGGGCTGTTATCAAACTAGCAGTAAAGAGATATGTATGTTACTGAGTAGTTGATTGTGCTCAGAAGTTGTGGAGGACATATAAAAGGATTGTTTCAAGAAAGATACATGTTTTTCACGTCAGATATTATATTCCTTGTGTAGCCTGAGACTATTTAATTCTGCTGGGAGCAGATTTTTTATAGCTGATTTGGAATGTAAAGATACAAGTAATAGCTTCATTGGATTTTTGAAAGTACTTAACTTCCTTCATTACAGAGACACCTTAGCATTTTTGTAATCTGTAGTTATTAATGCCTACTTGGCAAAGGTTCTTTATAAAAGTCTACCCATTTTTAGGGTTCAGAAAAGCCGAGACAATTAAAAAAATTGAGATAAATATAAACAATGAAGCCTATTACTTGAATGAATAGGCTTTACCCTTAAGAAGTACAAGAAAGCTTCATACTGCCTTAAATAGGAGTTGTGCAGGAAGAAAAACAGAAAAAATTGGAATATTAGATATGAATACAAATTGCCAAAATGAAAAATAAGAAATTGGTAAAAAAACAGCTGCAAACAACTGTAAACTACTGTTTGGTGTTTTTCATAGGTCAAGAAAAAGACATTATTAACTTTTTTGATAATGCAGAAATAGATCTAAATGATATCTAAAATAGAAAAAAAGAACAAAAGCAGACTTCAACCCACACATAGATCTTTGGAAATGTATGTTTGTGCTCTGGTTTTATTTTATAATTCTTTTGGTATACAAGCACGAGAGTATGTTACATGTTAGTTAAATAAAAAGTTAGTTCTTACGCTTGCATGTGCCCGTGAAACATCCTGGTTTTGCATTTCATCCACTAGAAATGCAGAAACAAAGATGACTCTGAAGTGCATCATGCTTTCTACATTTTTGCAAGTAAATATATTGATGTTAATAAACTTTTAATTATTAGTACACATTGTTTAAGCCAAAAATAAGTGTACAAAATACCAACAGATTAGAAAAATAGTGCTAATGAATGTCTTTCAAAGGTTGAGTATAATTAATCCTATGGAGTAATTTTACTATGTGTGTTTTTATAATTTGTTAGCAGGTACCTGAAGCGCTCAGTTACTAACCATTTCAGCCTGCCAAGAAAACACATACACAGTCACACATGGCTTTAGTTTACTCTGGAAAACTGGAACTTGCTACCACTTTTTCCTTGTCCTATTCAGGTAGTTCATTATTTTGTTGACAGTTTGGTTCCATTAATCTGGTATTTTTGGGAAAATTGCTTGCAGACCTTACATTTCTCTATTGAAGGTGATCAAATAGGCATTTGAATCCCTCATGTAAATGATGTCTTAAAGTTAAAATAAAATCTACTTTCCAGAAAGTAACTGTAAAACTATTTTATGCAAGATTTCATGTGGGATACCTTAATGGTTGAATAATAAATTTTACCTCATAAAAATGAAATTCAATAATACAGTAGCTTTCTCAGCGCAGTAGCATCTGGTTGAATCTCATGAGAGCCAATATTTTCCAACTCATTAGGATCATGTCGTTCTGTATGTCGTCAACATTGACTTAGCCAAGCTACCTTTACTTACATAACCGCCAAACTATTAAATAGGTCTCTTGTGGAGTGAAGTCAAATATTCCTCTTATTTTGCTTTTGCCTTGGAAGAAGAGAAGAAAATGTACATACTGTAACATTTAAACATCTGGTCTAAACCACATCAGGGTAACACTGAGGAAAGTAACAGGATTCAGTATTCTTCCCAGGTGTACATATAAAAAAGGGTTGTGGAGCTGCTGCATAGTTTTTTTAACCACTTAGGAAAAAGACTGAAATAAGTGACTTGCCTTTCTAATACCCCTGTTTTTAAAGCTACTTTATTCCTCTTACCTGCTTCCCTACCTCTAAAGCCCAAAACACAAAACCCAGCAAAAGCCCAACATTTTGGAGTTTAGCAGTAATGCAGGTTGTTAAGCTCTAATCACTTCCTTGCAACATATTGGCATGTAATCTCGGTTTGTTCCACATAACATGGGCAGTTTTGGCATTCATTTTGAGGAGTATGAAAAGTTTCTGTTTAAAATCAAAGTATATTCTCTTAAGTAATTGCTTGGGAGTGGCAGGACACAGCTGAATGCAAGTTGCACAGTATAAATGGTTTATTGTCTTGGAAGGGTGATTGTACCCAGGTGTTCTTATCATTCGTGTAGGCTTCTGAATACTGTGTGTAAATAGGGTTATTTTTATGCATTGTACATTTCTGTAAGTCTGGTAGATTGTCAGCTCTATTTTCAGATGGAAACAAAGTATGGATAAGCAACTTAAGCACTGTCTGTTATTTTTCTCAGTTGTTTGGGCTTAGTGTAGTTGCGTATAATTTTTTATTGCCGCTTATTGTAGACAAGTTCAGTGATATGAATCTTAAGGCATGAACCAGCTTACACTAAACATGGGACAGGTGGGAGATTTTATAACTTTAATATGTAATCTGTGGGGTTTAGCTTGTTGAGTGTCATCTTAATAAATCCTCTGCCTGAAGCAAGAATTCAATAGTGGACTGAAATGAGAAAATCACATGAGAAGTATGCATGTAAACCAGCTATTATAATTGCCTTTTTATTTTTTCCAACATAATATATACTAATAAGCTCAGAAATTGAAAAGTACAGTGTTCTGATGAAAGAATGATGATAGGCATTCATATAAACTTAACTCTGATTTTTTAATGTTGTGCTAAAGAATCTGATGTACTTAATCCACTTGAGACTTTTGAAATGCCTGTTGTGGTGGAAGTGAATGTATTTATGGTGTCAACAGCATAGTCAAGGAGAAAAAGGGAAGCTAAAAAAATCAGTAGCTTGTGAAAGGAATACATATATACATAAAATACATCATTACATGTAAATGTACGTAAGCTTCAGAAGTTGAATTGTGTTTCAGTGCTACAGGAGAGCTCAGTTTGGCATTTATGTTGAAATTAACAGCAAATTCTTGTTGGGTATGTTGGTGGGCTACCAAAAACAAGACACCTAAGCTCAGAACTATAAATAGTGCCCTTCTTCCAGAGGCTGTAGTTTATTTGCATGAATAGCAATGGAAGCTGTGACTGAGAGCACCTGTTTTGTTTGTTCAGCTGTTAGCTTTCTGTTATTTCTTGTTCTATTAAGAAAGATGTGTTTGGACAGCAAGGAGGTAGGCTGCTTTTTTGCATTTTTCACCTGATGCAGTACTTGGCAGCTAGAGCAGCTCTGCAGGGAAGTTGAGGTGGTGGCTTCTTTTCTAGGAGCAATAGAGCGTGTTGAGAGTAAGCTACTATAATTCAGTATTACAAGATAACTGGGAAGATGGCAAGTCATGAATCTGCTGCATAATAGGAACTGGAAAATTCCTGAGGGCTCAGAGCAGACACAAAAGAGCCTGAGAGGTAACAGAAGAGAACATTTGGTTTTGGAGGAGGACCTAAAGAAATTGTCGCATTTAGAGTGAACCGAGAAGCCATCGGCGTGTGCTGATGAAAGAATAAAGCATGAATGAGAAGGCCATTTTGATTTTTCTGATGCCTGTATTTTAAGAAAAAGATGCAGGATGAGGTCCTGAAATAGAAGTATTAACCCCAGTTGTGCTACCATTTGCCAAATAGTGCTTTTTAGAAGTGCTAACAGAAACACTTTCTTTGCTCCTGGCAACAAATAACTTGGAAGGGACTGCAAAACTTCTATAGTCCAGTCTTTCTCTGCAGTCATGGTTATGGGATCTGACCAAGTGTCTTAAGGCTTTTTCCAGTCAGGCCTTGAAAATCTTCAAGAATAAGAATGTGCTACCTCTCTGTGCAACCTGTACCACTACTTGACTGTTCTCATGGTGAGAAAGCTTTTCCTCCTGTCCAGGCAGCACTATTGTTCTTATCCACCTACCATGTGCTGCTTTGAAGAGTCTTTGTCTTCATCACAACCTTCTCATTCAAAACTAGTACTGCTGTTTTTCACCTTTTTAAGCATTAAAACAAAGATAAAACTGGGGAGTTCTAGTTAGTGCTGAAACTCTGGAATCTGTGTCCTGATCTAATTCTCACATCAGCTAGATTTAACCTGGCTTTGAATGCTATTGATATATCCAGATTGAGTACGCTGACTCTGATTAGTGAGAATACTATGTATGACGTTGCATACTTCCAGCTCAGACCAGCACTCTGTAGCAGTTTGACAGCTGAGAAAATTTTGGAAGGCAGTATCTTTCTTTTTCCCTTTGAGATTACAGAATCATATATTGTAAGATATTAGATCAGTGAGAGATTGAGATGGAAATGAAAGAATGTAAGGATCCCTTTCTCTGCCATTCATGTTTCCACAATACATGCATATCTTTCACTTTTTTTCCATTTGGGTAAATAAAAGAATAGTTTCTATATAGGCATAGTTGAAAAGTGTGTGGGGACTTTCTCTGCTTTTGTTAGCTACCTATTCCAAGAATTGTAGTCATTTAAAAAAAGCACAAAGATAGTGACTAAATTAGATGTTTAACCCTTCTCCAAATTACTGTAGATCCAGGAAGATGATGTTCCAGGTAAATTTTCCCCTGTAGATTGTCACTGACAGGTGTTGATCGCTATCACTGAAGATCTTAAAAAAAATGAGGCCCACTGTCCTCAAGTTTATGCACGTAGAAAGAGAAAAGATTGTATAGCATCACTGTTTTACATGTGTCATTCAGTGAAGTAGTTTGTTCAGTTTGTAATGCTGTTCAGGACAATAGTTTTATTAGAATAATAACATGGAATTTTTTCAGGAATGGATCCTGAAACAACTTGAATCACTGTGAAAGAAATTGGAACATTGCATAGTCTATCTTCCTCCTTGTTAATCAGCATGAGAAACTTTACAGTTTTTAAAGTAGCAGGCTAATTTGAGATTTGATCTCGATGAGGCAAGACATATCAGCAAGGAAATTTTGAATGGAAAAGATCATTAGGCATTGTGAATGAAATGAAAAAACAGTGAACACAGAATTGTACAGGTTCCTTTGAGGAACTTCTTCATAGAATCATAGAATGGTAGGTTTGGAAGGGACCTTTACACATCATCTAGTCCAACCCACTTGCAGAAGCAGGGCAACCTAGATCAGATCACATAGGAAGATGTCCAGGCCGGTCTTGAAGATGTCCAAAGAAGGAGACTCCAAAACTCCTCTGGGCAGCCTGTGCCAGGACTCCCTCACCCTCACAGTGAAATAGTTTTTTTTTATATTTAAATTGCACTTTTTGTGTTCCAACTTCATCCCTTGTCCTGTCCTAGATCCTTATCCTGTTGCTAGATACCATAGAAAAAAAGGGATGTCCCAACCTCCTGATATCCACCATTTAGATATTGGTAAATTATTAATAAGGTCCCTCCTCAGTCTTCTCTTTTCTAAACTAAACAGCCTCAGTTCCTGCAGCCTTTCCTCATATGAAGATGTTCCAGTACCCTGATCATCTTGGTGACCCTGAACTGGACCCTCTTGTAGTAAAACATTTTGCAGTAGTAGTAATCTTTACTTTAAGGAAAAACATCGAGGCATAATAAAAAGTAGATAAAGAATAATCACGTAAGTTATTAAACATGGTGATAGGTTCCAGGTATTGGAACTGCTGATTAAAACTTACAGTGCATACAATACTCATGTTTACAAAATGCTCTAAAATTACTTTCATTTAATGAACTCTCTTGAACAACATAAAAAACTGCTTTCTATTTATGGAGGCTTTTTGATTCTTGTGACAAGGCAAGATAACAAATATTGATGGTAGTCTTGCCATGGAACCACACCGGGGTACTATATACTGCAATAGCAATTGCTTGTCTGACGTCTCACGTGATTCATTGTCATTTAAATCAGTCTTTTTAAAAAAACTACATATGCTGTGATTCTAGATCCAGATTCAAGTTTGTAATTGCAAGTATATACAAGAAAAATATACCAATTTTCAAGAATGTATCTTGTGGAAGAGTTGTTAAGCTGTTGAAATGCAGACTGTATGAAGAGAGATTTTGGTGGCCCCTGCAGCAGAGAATAATGTTTTTTCTGTGTGTCTACTCTACCTCATAGAGAATAAAATTAATGCAAAGTGCATGTAGTAAGATAACGGTAAGGACAGAAATTGTATATTTACTGGGAGATATTAACCTACAAGTAAAGCAGTGGTTTGGCCATAAATTGTCTAAGTTAGCTTTATGCTTCTAAAAATGAGCAGGTCTTATGGAGGAAAATTCTACCAATGGTAAAAATGCACAACAACATGAAAAGGCATTAGCAATAAGGCAGACAAAGTGAATGAAATGTTAGATACTCAGGAAACTACAGTAAGCAAGAAAAATTTAAAATTAACATTTAACATAAATTTTAGTTTTCCATTTGGAGGAGGATTACTGAGGAATAAATGAAGGGAAGCATTCTATTACTGTGTTATTTAATGGTAGACAGTAAACGTCCGTTCTATTTGTGTGAAGAATAACAGGAAAATTAAATACTCCACAATGGATATAACTTCTTTGATCTTGCTTTGAAATGTTGTACTATTGTAGGAATGTCTTCCTTTACAGTATTGTTGTAGATTTTTTAAATTGATGAATGTCACATTATATCACACTTAGATTATGTTAATTAAAATCTCATATTCTGAGATGTCAGATTTCTATGTATAATCATAGATCCTGAATATTGGGAACTTTGTCTACTTTAGGAGCTTTGTCTTCTGCAAACAAGAGCTCCTTAACATCCTCCAAAACGTACTTTGGAAGCAGAGTTGCTGTTGATTCGGAGAAAATAATCAGAGCTATTTCCAGAAACACTTTTGTTTTAGTTAAAGCTCACCTAAATAAACATAGTCCCCAGTTTTAGCTTAGTTTTTCTGTTGTGATTATATCATAATGCTGATGTGGGTACAGATCAAATGTATGTTTTACTTTTTCATCTTTTTTTTTCTTGTTCCTTTTTTCACTCTCATTTTTGCCTGAGTTTTTTGTTTTATTTGAGAGTAACACGGTAGATGAACCCAACTGTTACACCTTCTTAAGCTGATTTCTCATATCTTTACACCCTGGACTTGTTGCTGCTACTGATCACCATTTGCGACCTTTTCCTCATTTTACTGTTTGAATGTCAGACCCTGGGATATTCATCACTTTTCTTCTTTATTGGACAACTTTTTTTCTAATGTCTGTCTTTTCGCTTATTGACTTGCCTGTTTTACCACATTTCTTTAATAAACAGTATGAGGATCTGATCAGTTGGATATGAAGAGGCAAAATGGTCTCTTGCATATTAGTTCCAAGTGTTGTTTTTCTCGTTAAAAATGCTTTTTCTGAATTTCTGTAACATTTTTTCCCTCTTATTGCAGATCATGAGGAGTAACTATGTAAAGAATACAGAAATTAAGAAAAAAATGCATGTCTGGAGTAATTTTATAGAAATGTTTTGAATCCATACTGATGCATAGAGATCTTTTAAGAATTCCAGTAACTTCAAATTTTCCAATTCAACACATTGACGTGATGAAGAAAAAAAGCTTCATTGCTGTAAGGGGTTTGATCTTGTTAAGAAATGACAGTTCTTTTTCATATAAATTATCACCTTGTCAGGAGTGTATTGTAGTCTGGCGTTATCTGTTTCTGAGAAAAGTGAATACATGATATTTCAGAGGAAGATGCAAGAATACAAAGACTATAGAAGCTGTTGATATATCCTTGCACCTCTGCAGAGGCTTTGGGTTCCCTTCTTATGTCAGATATGTTTTAACCTGACTTACCACAGCTAGATACAGCATTTTTGTTATGCCAATTGCTTCGTTCCTGTATTACTTAGCATTTTTCATTCTCCTGTATGTAATCTCAGATTTGTGTCATCTTAAACTAGATATATTAATAATTGGCACTACTGGAGAAAAAATTCTAAATAAAAGAAATAGCAAGTAAAAATACTAATAAACTAGTCACATGCTTTACTACAAGCTAACCAAGAAGAGTTTCTATACTGACATAAATATCTGTTCCAACTTACTGTTTTAGGAAGTCAAGGACTCTGAGATTCGTATTTTCATCTCGCTTCTGGAACATTTTTCTTGCCTTTTTATTGTCTTATCAAAGAAAATGTTTCCTGAAAAATTTGGTAGCTCTGAATCAGCCTATTTTAGTGTGAGCACAGTGGATTGTACTCAGAAGCTGACTGGTGTCTGTTGCTTTTAGGGCAGATAGCAAAAAACCCACCATCCAAATGTGGTTGCACTCCACTGTTAGAGAGCTGGATTCATTCAGCTTTCTGATTTCAGTATTTTCTGATATTTTGGCTGTTGAAGGACATTGAATTCTGTTGCTCCCCTTTGTCACATACACCAACATGTCATTTCAGAAATCCAGACACCAGTTATATTTTATGATGTAGAATGTGAAGTTCTGAGGAACTTTGGATTTGTTAGCACTGTGAAGAATTAATCATCCATCTGCAGTGAGTGTCAGCAAAAGGAGTTAACGAAGAATCTAGTTTAATTGTTTTCTTGGTAAAATACAAGGTTCCAAAGGACAACTAGAGTTAGGAATAAATTAAGTTTTTCACAGGCACTTTGGACATCACATGAGTCTATTGTGATTTGCTATCATAGATGAGTCCATTTTTACCTAGTAGAGTGGAGATGAGTGACAGTGCTGCCTGCCAGAAGGGAACAAAATCTCCCCTTCCCTTCTACCCAAAATGTACCAAAGCAAAATTGACTTGTGGTTTTGTGTGTGTTTTGATTTTATTTTTGGTGGGTTTTTTTGTGTGGTTTGTTTTGCTGTTTTTTTTTTTTTTTTTTATGGTCTGTTATAAACCCAAGGAATCAGAGACAGCAAGGATGATTTTTTAAATTTTCGTGTAAAACCAATTGAAGTTTCTTTCATGTGTCCCATGATTTAAATGCAATTTTTGTAAAAGCACTTGATAGTGAATATTTGCTGTTGTGAGTAGTTATGACTATGTACTTGCTGAGCTTTTGGCAAATTTAATATCTGACTTGCAAATTTAGAATTGTAGAGTATACAATGTAGAACAGTATTTTACAATATTGTAGATAATATTAAATATCTATTATATTTCTCTTAACTATTATTGTAGTTGAACTTTTTGCAGATTCTTTTAGAGTCACACTTAGCTTCTGAAGCACATAATTTTTACGTGTATTGAACAGCTTTCCAAATGCTGTGAAATTGTGTTATAACAAATATAATGGACAGTTCAGAAGAGTGAACTGCACTATTCTGGGCATGGTCTTGAGAAATTGCATCTAAAAATATAGTTTGTGCCAAAAAATCACATCACTTCAGAGACATTAGGAGTCCATAGATGTTTTTCTACTCTTTTTAGACTTACTATAAGCTTTAAAGCAAAGCTTTGAGGCACTGACCTAACAGCATTTGCAGTTCTGTTGAAAGCTCATGTGATTGCATCTTGCTATAGCGCTCATAGCTCCTGGTTTCATCAGTTAACTCTGTATTCCGCCCACTGGGCTTAGATGAGGTGGTTGTGATCACATAAGTGCTAAGCACTTGATCTTCTGTCTTTCAAGAAAGCTTTTTATAAAACTTGCTTTGATGTGTACTTCATGTCTAGGCTACTTTCCCAGTGGGATCACTTTTAGCCTGCTATCTATTCATATGTTGCAGTATTCCATATGTTATCAATGAAACACAGCTTGCCAGCAGATTTGTGCATATCACCAAGATCGTACCTCTACCATATCCAGCAATAAGAACAACCACTTCTTTAATTCATAAAATTTGCCTTCTATAAATTTGCACGAAGACTTGGACAACTCCCTTTGCATTTACAAAATGTTCCCTAAGTACAGGAAGAAACTAGCTGAAAAAAGGAATAGTACTGGACCAAACTAATGACATGATCTCAATCTTCCCTTCTAATATCCTCCCAGTTCTTTGCTACCTTCATTTGAATGATTTGTATGAGTTTAAATATGAACTTTTAGGAGAGTTTCTAAAGATGTCAGTAAAGAAAAAAAGCGGAGGAGAAGATGATCAACATAAAAGAGATGGTGATCAGATTTAGAGCATTGCAATAAGTACTAAAAAGTCTACATGCATGGTTGTGAGATAAAGAAATAGAATTCAGAGCATTAACTGAAAACCATGTTTTTTTCCTCCTTAATAATGGTCCATCGGGTTTCAGTCAGATGTTAGCTTTTGGTGAGAAAATCAGTATGCGGAAAAAGAAGCTGCAGGCTTTATAATGGAACACATTGAAGCACAAGTAAAATGGATGTTTTTGTATAGAACTAATTCCCTGCCTGTTACATTCTGTAGCTGATCTGAGTTGTGAAGATTCTCACTAAGTTTTCTATAATATTACCCAGTCTTTTCTGAAGCCCGTGTAACTGTATCAGTGCTTCCAGGGTGAATATGGGACTATGTTTTATTGCACCAGTTGGCTTTGTTCTTAGACTTTCAAAATTACATGAGTATCTTTATGTTAATTAGCTTTTTGTGAGTTTTTCTTTAATTTTCTCTTGAAATTCTTGCGTACTGTAATGCAATAAGATTTCTTTGTGTGTAGAATAACTTGTCTACATATATGTATCACATTCCTTAATCTCCTCTGCAGTCTGTTTTTTCAATTCGTAATTCTCAGTTGCTGAATCATTTGAACTTATTCTGAGTACAGGTTCATTTTCTATGTATTTATAGTGCTTGAAAAGTTTCTACTGTAAAGAATGGGGAAACTTGAAATTTTAAGATGCTGCTCTCAGTATATACCTGAGTAATATCTATTTGGAATTCAAGTCCATGTTTCATTGTTAAGATTTAAGCTTCTGATAGCTAACAAATACTGTAGAACTCAGTTTGAAAGCTTTACATGTAAAAAATGGCAGAAAAAAGGAATTGCTTAAGGTGACAGGAAATTGAAAAGACCCAGTGATGCAAAGAGGAGATACGAGTTTCTGGGTTTCTTCTGCCTGGGAAAAGGGTGGCAAAGGTGGTCCAGTGCTGACACCCAGCACCTGCAGGGGTGACTCACTCTTCCAGGGCAGTTCCTGAGGAGCTTTGTATGTCAGCTGTTTTGATAGCAATGCAGTTACGATGCCCCAGGGCAGGTAAAAGGGTGTTCTCTTGGGTGCCACTGCCATACCGCTGATATGTCCCAACCAGGACAGAGCTTACCCCAGCCCAGACTGATACGGTCCAGTAGCATGAAATATGGAGAATAATGAAGGAGGAGAGCATGAAATAATGGAGAATAATGAAGGAGGAGAGCCCTAATATTCTCAGCATCAGTGAGAAAGACTATAGTTGTTGGTAGACTGCTGCTCCTCTTGGAGCTAAGAATATTGAATTTGATTACAGCGGTAGAAGCAAGGATGAGAGATGAGTTTGAGGTGGCTGATGACTTATATGTGGGAAAGAACAGTGGCTCTTCTCAAGCAGAGGTAGGTGCTTTTTAAAACCATGATGAAATGGTGATTGTTTCATATTTCTTCACAAGGTGTTTTAAGATGTATCAAAAAGGTCAGAATTGCAATTTATTCTTTATCATCTCTGAAATTTGAGGAATACTCTTTTAACTAACTCGTTCCTAAGACTTACTTTCCTCTTTTTTTATGCTGCAGTATAACTAGCAATTGCTACCCCAAATGATAGTGAAACATAATGGGCAGATAAAATAAGTAAAACAGGACTGTGAACTATAATTTTTTTTTTTTTTTTTACCAACTCATGTAGCTTTGAAACTTTTTTTATTAACAACACATTGTTTAGCAAGTTGTCAGTAGAGGTCTTTCTAGCATCTCATAAGCTAAAGGGAAAAAATATGCCTTCTCTCTTCACATCAATTTTTTTCTGTACTTTGGAGTCATGTTCCGTTTCATTGAGATAGTATGGCAGTGCTTTTATTTGGTTTAATCAATTGAAAACCAACGTACTAGTGCAGTTGCACTAGTTCAGAGCCAAAGTACACTTATGGGTGCTCCCCTGTTAGGACACAGCTTATGAGATAAAGCTCAGAAAGTTGCTGGCCACAGGATCAAGATACTTTCTTCTTTTTGTAAGCCATTGAACTATTATTTAAACAAAATAATTTGAATATTTGTAATTTCTGTAATTAACATTTTCCTTTACTTGTTTTAAAAAAACATATAAACTTTTTGCTAAATCTCCATGTTTAAGTGCGAATATCTTTTAATTCCTTTGTGTCTTAGCTTTCACTGATTTTAATCGTATTAACAAAGAAGAGGATAATGCTGAGAAACAGTTCTGTGGTGGTTGTAAATCAGATGAGCAGTGTGCATTGTCTTGTCCTTCCAGAAGCCTTGAAGAGTGGACTGACTTCCAAATGCTGTGCAAATCATTATTTTAGCATTTGAAAATCCATGGATCTTCTTAAGGGTAGTGGGGTCTGCAGAGTGGGAGATGAAACTTGTAACAGACAGTTCTTGCAAGCCTGGAAGAGTTTCTCTGGAAGAATCAAATCTACTGGTATTTGAGGCAACTGTATCATGTCTTCAAAATAAAACATTTCTGTCTGGAAAACTGAGGGATAACAAGTTCCAGCAGACAGAGCCAGTTCCAGTTAAAAGATGCTTTTTAATGTTGACAATAGTTAATCAGTGCAGCAGCTTACTGAGACTGCAGGGGTGGGTTTTTGGATAGGTCCATGCTGCTGCTTAAAGTTTCACGCTGCTATTTAAATACAGGAGGAGAATCCTGTGGCCTGTGTTTTGTGGCCTGTGAATTGAGGCTTGATGATCACAATGTTTTCCTTCTTTTCATTTAGTGTTACTTGATGCTTCACAAATTATTTTCTGTTTGAAATGAATCCTCAGATCTCTAACTGGAGCCATCAGATTTCTGAACTATTCTTTTGATCAGGCTGTCCATTTAATGCAGTTGACACTTATCAGCTTTTGGTGCTAACTGAAGTTTTGTGTTTTGCTCCTGGTTTTATCTTATATAAATGTTTTCTTTATATTAGACTTCTGTTCATTCACTTGCCTATTAACCTAATGGGCTTATCTGTAGTGAGTAGTGATTGAAAAATGAAATGTTTCATCAGTGTTGTGAGAATTAAAGCTTACAATACCAAGTAATAGGAAAAGTTTACCAATCTTACTGTCTGTGACATGTTAGAGAAGTTGGCTTGTCTTTCTTTTCCTTAACTTGTGTTTAAAATAATTAGTAATCAAATGATGTTACAAGAAACACCATGAAGCTGACTGAAACTTCTTGATGATTGCCATGTCATTCATCACTGTAATCTGTAAAATAAAACCCTCCAAAGCAACAAACGTGTTCCGGTTTATAGCGACTCAGGTGACTCAGCTATTTTATATGCTACTTTCTTAGGAAGGTAAAGCAACAACAATCAACCAACAGCTATTAAATACACATCTTTATATGATTACCACTAATTCAGAAATGTAAGGTAATTCTAGGCATTGACAAGGATAAAACTCGTTTAAATTGAAAGTAGCCAGTTTTCACTGTAAGACACTTGCATTTAGCTGGCTATCTCAGGTATTATTTCTGTTCTCTTTGGCAAAGGAAACTCTGATGCTAAGGAGAGAAAAAAAGTAAATAATTAAATATTTGAGTAGCATTATGCTTGCTGAAGGTGTTCTGTGGAAGCGATGGCTTGGGTTTGTATAATTTCAAAGATTCCTGACATGGCTGTTCACACTATTTCCTTGCTACAAAAGTTAATGGGTTTATGGACTGCTGTGCAAAGTAGATAGAAGCCTTCTGACTATCAGTTGTCCTTGCTGTTGGGTTTGAAATGAGATTGTTCTGTCTCTGAAACCTTTTGTTTCAAAAAAAGTAAAGTAAAAAAAAAAATAAAGTAAAACAACACAACTTCTTCACTTTCTGTCCTTGATGTGCGCAATCAGCCCTGTTAGCCTTGGAATCTAAAAGTGTCAGATGAATTCCTTAAGCATACTGTGAGTTTGCCTGTGTTTTATCTACTACTTTTCACAGTCAAATGTAACACTGCAGTGCTACTATTTTTATATTTTTAGTTCCACACCTGTTTCTCTAATAGAACCCCCCCCCCCAAACTTTCAGAATATATAAGTACAATGGAGTTGTCCTTCAGATCATTCTCATCTGTGTTAAGAACTGTTTGATATTTCAGTTGTAGGACTCCATTCCCCAACAAAAGTCATGTGACATCAGCAGTGAGGTGCAATAAGAGCTCTCTTAGGATTACTTTAAATAGAATGGAAGACTTTGGGTATATAAGGTTGTGTGGCCTTGAATGTGATTTTTATTTGATATATGAGCTGTGACATAGCTATTGCATGACTGAGATGTGCCTGTAAACGATGTAGAGTACAGATGGGGTTTCTCTGAAACAAAGCCAGCGACTAAATCTGAATGTGCTCATTTAAAGGGTAAAGAATACTTCATAAAACATATGGAAACATTTCTATGTTTTTTCATTAAATAAACTTCATGCTCCTTACACATTTTTTATGATTGTTCATGCTAATGTTATTTACCTGAGTCAAGAATGCATCTTTTGCTTTAGTGGCATTTGTATAATGTCATGAATATTTTATTTTAAAACACACTTAAATATGCTTGTTGTCTTACTTTTCTGGAACTTCTTATTATTTCAAATGTGAAATATTCTTTTTAACAGCACTGTTGGGAAAAAACCTTGCTATTTTGCATTGCAAGGTATATGATTTAGGAGGAATATCAAACAACAGTAATAGGGCAGTGTGATTTGAATTACATAATTATTGTGATCCAATTAAGTAAAATCCAGGGTTATATACCTTGAACAGGAAATGTAGACCATACAGAGATCTCCTGCTTCAAAAGCACAGATTTGATAAGTGTGTAGGACACAGAGCAACCCACAGCTGAGCAGAGACTTTGTGTCACGCTATGCCAATAGGAGCTAGTGAGAATCTTGTGTGTGATAACAGAACAATAAGTCAAAATCAGAATGTGCAAACACGCATTTTATATGTGATGTTTATAAGGCAGAAGATAATGGTTTAATTACATAAACAAATAAAGGAATCTCTGGGTAAATACAGAGAAGGAAATAAATTTATGGAAAGGCTGTTGAAACAAAGGCAACTGCTGGTTCAGAACTTGTATGTACTTAGTAGCTGGAAGATCGTCTAGGAAATATCATTCATCCATTCCCTGTTCTGGTGCTGTTCTTTAGGAATCCAGCATCAGTTCCAGGTTGAATGTTGGTTTAGGTGGACCTTTAGTTTAACTTCTATGCTCTTCAACTCTATTTTGAAAGCAAACTGTTTATGTGAAGGAAACATTTTTTCTTAAATGAATTGAAAATTTGGAAGTTAGTCTAAAATGAAACACAGCAAATCTTTGTTGTATAATAATTTCTTTAAAATTCAGACTCAAGTTATCCAGCATTAGGAACTTGTCTCCTTCACTTCTTTCTTAATAGGTATTTCCTTCTTATTGCCTAATGAAATATTCAGAAAGTTAGTAATGACTTTTGACAAGGTAGTGGCTTTTAATAGGAAGCTATTATTTTGAGCAGGTGATAAGACACTTTTGTTGCCGTAACTTGCCATTGGGACAGGTGGCTGTCTCAGTTACTTAATACTGAAGATAGTCCTGCTGGATCATGTTGTAGGAAGAATTGATCTCTTGCTGTCTCTTGCACACATGCTATACATATATATTCACATATACTGTTTACATATTACATATACTACATACATATTTACATTACTATTTTAGATGTTTAGACTTGTTATGAGAAAATGAAGAATGTATTCAAAAGCTGTTTGTACAGTTTTACTCAAAGTAGTATTACTGAGCCTAATAGCTCAATCTTTTCATTCTTTCATATTGATTGTGTAGAAGGACATTTATACAGTTTCAGGTTCTTTATGTCTACTGTCTTGTCTTTTGATCTCCTTCAATCTGTAAGGTCTTGTCCTTAGTTATCATAGAATGGTAGGGATTGGAAGGGACCTCTAGAGAGAACTTCCATCTTCTCTTCCTCTTCATTTAATATTGGACTGTCCATTCTTTTGAAAAATCATTGAGAATCCAAAGCTTTGGAGCATATAGGATCTGTAAATACTCACAGGGACTCTGTGGAAGGAATGCATGTTATAATTTTTTGGCATTTTATGGAAAGAATAAAATCCGAAATTTCTGAACGCTAATTGGTAGTATTTTTCTAGTTAATTTATTTACAGAGATGTGAGGTGGAAACTCTAAATCCAAAGTTTGTCAGTCCTGCCCATACATCTCTCTTCATATTTCTCTGATTCCAGATCCTTATATAGGCCCCAAGCACTTTACATTTTAAACATTCTTTAGTAATATGTGTATAATATGTTATGGATGTAACTTTTCTTTTTGCTGTAATGGCAAACCCATAGTTTTAACAGGTATTAATGTAGAGGTGGGACTCCAAGCTACTCTTCAGTTGCTAATTTAGCACAAGGTCCTGATGCCTGAGGACTCTAGGCACTAGCTCGGAAGAAGTAATATTTTCCTTTGCAAGGAAAGATATCGAGCACATTACCCAGAAGCAAAGCAGTGGTTTGTATTCTTTCTTTGTAATTATCACATCTCATTTATAATGGATTCTGAGTTTTGCATTATTCCTTCTCAGCCTCATGATTACAGTGTGTTTGAGACACAGTTCTTTTCAGTCTAATTTTACCCCTAATGGAAGGCTTTAAGGGTTCAAGGAATAAATACATAACACTTTCGTCTAGCTCTTACAAAGACATAGGTAATCTTTTTGAAACTTTTAGCACCTGGTATATCTTCTAGACACAATTGAAGTGTTTCAGTGTCAGATTTTGATTGCAGGCATTTTTTGTAAGGATAAGAGGGCTTTAAAACCTCATCTATATGGTCTTACAAAGGATATGATTGCCTATTATTTCTAGCTGATCTAGGATTATACTGCTATGTAAAAGGGTGGTCCTCTCACTCTTGACAGCACCTTTCCCACACCTTCTAATGATCAGGTAGATATGTGAGCAGTTAGTTCAGCTCATAGATCCAGATGGGAGTTGCTCCTTCTGAAGGTTACGTGCCCATATGAACATTAGAGGCAACTGAAGGCAGAGGGAATGATGGCATTGCCCAAGTGACAGCATCTCAGAGATCATAGAATCATGAATTTATAAGCTGGTCTTGGTATCATGCTTTGTAGCAATGTCAAGCTCTTATTTTAATGCATCACCTTACTTTCTTTTACTTTATGAAAGCTGCACAGTCTTGCAGGTTAAGATTGTTTACATACTTTGCATCTTTAAATAAATTATTAATGTCCATCTGTTATTGTTTGCACTGGATTTACATAAATTACACAGGATTATTTGTGCCTTTTCTATTAATGCTAAAGTCCATACTGCCTCAATAAAAATGATGTCAAAGTTGCAGAAATTTTACATTCTGCTGCACTGTAATGTGCTTGTAGCATTGTAGCATTGTGCCAAAGATACTTTATGCCTTAATCTTGAGAGGTATAAAGAAATGTCTTAAGGTAACATCCCTATATTGGAGCTTTACTAAGCAGATATCTGTAATCAATGTGTAGGTGGGATTCTAGTCCCTCAGTTTTGAAGCAGTTACTTTCTGTAAAGCAGAATTTTTGTTTCTTTTATATACTATTACTAGTATTTGATGGCCAGTTTTGTCTTGTAGGATTTCTGCAGACATACTGTCATAAAAAAGTTTTTTTTTTTTTTTTCTGGCCTTAAAGAGTTTATGTGAGAGGGAAACGTAAACACTGAAAGCTTGTGATCCTATCCAGCTTGGAGATTTAAGAGAAGAAATTTAAAGTAAGAGTCAAAAGAGCAGAAGTCCTGGATTATTGGAAAGTGCATATGAAGGCTATGTTTGCAAAGGAATCCCACAATTGTAAAAGAGTTGTGAAGTAGGCATCTATATGGTTGCATGAGTATGCTGTGCAAAGAAAACTACTATTTGTTTCAAACTATTCTAAGCTTTAATATTACCCATAGTATGAAACTAGTTAAAATGTTGTTTTGTTTTGTTTTTCTTTTTTTAATAACAGCTACCACACCTGGCCTGTAGATAATTCTTGGTTTACGAGAGAAGTCTATCTTGTGTGTTATTCATGGAGTGAACATGAATTTATTTTTTTTGTGACTTGGGTTTTTTTGAGGGATGATTGTTTGGTTTGCTCCATGTTCTATTCAGATAGGCAAGATGCAATCTCCTTGAAGTCTCTCAGTCACTTACATTCCCCTCTAATTAAATTATTTAATTCAGTGTTTGCTTTGTATGATATCTACAAAAATTTTCTGTACATCAAGCTGCATGGCTGTATTTTGTTCAATTTTCTTGATAAAAAATTTTCTTGATAAAATAAGTGAAAGCATTACTTCATCTCTTAATCACCCAACTATGCCACTGATGACCCAATACTTATGGTGTAATGCTGCTGCCGCTGATAAAGTTCAGCTGGACTTCAGAGATGTCTCTGTAATGTGCTGCAATTCTTAGGGTGTGTAGCCAAATACCTTTTCCTCTCAGTTTCATTACCATGTTCATTTTTTGGGGATTATTGTTTCCTAAGAAAGGTTGACCTTTCCTTCAATTTGTTGAATGCTTAAATGGTCTACCTGTTTTGTTATCACTGTGAGCGTTATCCTTTTATTTCATCTTAATTTCTCTATATTTCCCCTGAGTACGTCAGGTACTTGTGTGGTATTTTTTATACTATGAAAAGTAACTGATTAGCAACACAGATGAGATTTCTTTAGGTGGCATTCTTCTAAGGTACTTTTTCCATTTTATTTTGTTTTCAAATTGGTCAGTTAATGAAAGTCCAGCAGAAATATTTTAGACTTCTGTACGTCTTTAGAGGATGTAATTGAGAATTGTCAGCTTCTGTGTGACTGAAAAGCAGCTTAATGAGTGGCAAAACCTCTCTGTTCTCATTTTTAAAAGTATAACAAATCCTTTATCAGTAAGGAGGTTGTTGGAGTAATTCTAAATGAGTAGGTTTCCAAAACTACCAAGATCCTTCATTTTTAACATTAACATCTGTCTTCTGGAAAAAGAAAGTTTCATCATCAGCAAGTTTATTCTTATTAAAACATCTGGATGTTTTTTGCCTTACCTTACAGTGGTGATATACTTAGCAGAGATAAAAACCAAAAATCATTTATTATACAACAAATGAGATCTGTTTTCTTGGTTTATGTTTTACACATTGCATTTCTGTGTGTCCATATAATTTTGGGCATATTTTTGTCTTCAAAAACATTTGAATCTTAAATATTAGGGCTATTGTAACTTTGCCACCAGTGTCTTTGCAGTTCTGCTAATTTGTTTTCAATCTATTTGGGTCAGTGTTATGGAGTAAATTGACTTAGATCTTTCCACCTGTGAATATATTTGGCAGATGTATAGTTACAGTTTCCCATGATAAGATGAAGTGTATTTGCAAATGTGTTTAACATCAGTTGCCATTTTGGATAGCTGGTCTACACATTGCTTCTGTATACACTGTGAAAAGGTTATTAGTTAACTGTTTCCTCTGGAAATTCATTTGAAACATATGTCTGCTTATTAATTATGCATTCTGTTTGGTGGGTTGAAAAAATGTCTTTCCTGTATTTATTGACATTGCCTGTTGTTTTGGGAACTACACTGTCACATGTTATGTTACCACTACAAGAGGTAGCTAATGAATTGTAATGCAAATGGAGAGCTGCTTATTAGAATATTTTATTTATTCTATCATATAATTGTTCTCCCTTGCTCCTCCATTTATATGTTTTTCAGAGCATGGAGGTAATTGGAAAAGTTTCACTGTTGTACTTTGTTATCCATTTTCTGAGTAGGGGCTTCTCAGAACTGCAAAGTTAATTTCCCTTGGCATATTTGAAACATTTGAAGTTGTTGTAGTAGTGTAACGAAAAGCCTTGAAGGAAAATGGAAGTTAAAACTTAGTTTAACATATCTTGCAGCGTGATCTTCAGGGTAAACAGCACTTAGCTCTTCTTGCCTATCACCTCTGGAAATAATAATTACAGATTAGCAACAGCAGTACTGTTACAGATAAAGTCATTTTAGGTTTGTTCTATAAGCAGTAGCCCTCAGAGCTAAGCAAACATGAGAATTAGTTTGAGTATTGATAACCCAGACACAGACTGTAGAGAAGAATTTGAGTCATCATAAAGAGAAGCAATATTTACAGCCATTCCTAATCAGCATTCTTGCATGGACCTCTTAGCTCTGACTTCTGCCATGCTAGTATATGTTGAGTCAAGCTATGTGTGTATGTTAAGTGTAGGCTTAAATTTTTGTTTGTGTGGAAAGAATCTGGTAAGAAGAAATGTGTGATGTGTTTGTTTCTTTATGGGAAATGACTGGCGAATATTGAGATCCAAGTCTGTCAGCAGGAGTAGGTAATGTGAGCTATGTGGAGGTGCAGGGTAAAGACGAATCCATGTTGACTTTGTTTTTTACATTGTGTATATATTTGTTTTCAGAGAAAAACTTACAGCTTACATGGTTAGAATACAGTGTTCTAGACACGAATGCCATCTTTCCACTTCTGTAGTGTATACTTGTGCCTATAGTACAAAACTAAGGCAGATGAAGTAATAAACATCTTACTCTTTTTTTAATATGTTCCAATTTTTCTGCATTACAAAAGGAGATATTTTCTGAGTGTGACATGCTAAATATTGAATTAATTTCCAAAGGAATGTCTGGTTTTGATTTTTAAGATGGTACTGTATTTAATGCCTTCTAGACATATGAAAATGATTATGGAAATGAGTGTATGTGATCTGAGCTTCACTGCCACTTTGGTGTGCAGCGTAACTTGTGTTATAGACCATGTTATTCAACACTTCTACTAATAAAGATAGTTTTATTTTAAGCAAGATATGTACTTTTATTTCTCTTTAGTAGACTTTTCTGTTAGTATCTACAGAAATGATAGTGTCAGTATTGGAAGTTGCAATGAGATATCCATTTTTCACTTTCTGATGTTTTTTATCTGGAAAAGGTGATTTGTCTGAAAGCATGTTCTGTTAATTAGAAGGTCCCATACCTTCACACATGCATACACACACACACATCCCACCTGTTAAAGAAGAGTTCTAATATTTATATCAGTATTTCTCCAAATACTTAGTAAAATGTGTCTAAGTAGGAAACAGGAGACAGTAGCTACTCTGATATGAGTATATAAGATATGTTGCTGTTTGCCTTTTCTCTTACAGATTCTTGTTGATACTCTGTCATGGCTAATTTCTCACATACAAACCTCACTCTGCTGATGACTATAATAACTTTGTGGCTTGCTAGTCCCTGGGAAAGAATAGTAGTGGTTTCTTCTAGTGACATTACGCAAAAATAACCTGAATTGTTGACCATCCTTCAGTTTACTGTTAACTATTTCTTGTAACTGGAAAAGTTTATTAGTTAACATTGCTTAGTCATAAATTAACTTGTTAAAATACAAAGATGGAAAGAACTTCATTTGGAAAGCTTAAAAGACTTAGCAGAGTTGAGTTCTTAAGACAAGATCTGGTTGGACTGCTAGAAAGAAATTCATTTTAAGCTGTCTTACATTATGAGAAAAAGTACAATGTTTTCATAAATGTATTGCTGTAAATAGGAGAATATGTAATTTAATTTTGGTGAGGGAAGTAGACCTCAAAATATTTAATGTAGCTAGACTTTAACCATAGATATATAATTAGTAGTAAATACTTAAAAGTGCTAGAGAAGTAAATGAGTTTTGAACATTATCCATTTTATTCTTCAAGACTTCAGAATTGTGGAGGACAATAGTGTTTTATTTTGCTAGATAAGCCACTTCTTTACTTTGTTGAAGAAATTGTATATAAAGACTAGAATTTAAACTTTAAAAATCTACTGTGCCAAAAATCTGCCAGGATATATTTTTTTCTGTCGAACTCTGTAAAGAAAACATTACATTAAATTCACATTTCATGGGCATGTAGTGGAAGGAAACTACTTAGCAGTGCACATTTTGTACAAGTAGGGAGTATGCAAATACTTTATCCTGTTTTCCTCACAATAATCTTTTTCCCAAATCTTTAAATAAGGAACATAAAGTTAGAATTTCAATTTTATGTAGAAACAGAAAAGAACAGGCAGTTTATTTATTGAGTTATTTTTGCCTTAAATAGTATTATAAAATACAAAACAGTGGTAGTTGCTTACTGATTTAATTACCAGTAGATGCAGAAGATACAGTTTACTGAAGAAAAATGTAAAATCTCAAAGATGAAGCAGTTGTGTAGTTTCCAAGGATGTAATACAGGACACATTTGAAAAACATAAGAAAGAGTTTAATTTCATTAACTGTGGTCTGATATGTTGTGCATCCCACCCTCGGTAAACCACAGCGGCATTTACTGGCTATTGCTTCAAAGCACTACTGTTTTTTATGCCATTTCATTGGCCAAATGTGTCATAAGAGCATTAACTAAAGTCTGGAAAACAGTTCTCGTGGATTTTGCTTTAATGATAAATCTAACATATAGTGCACTTGCTGATATAATCAAGTGAATGGAATTTCCAAAATCTTGACTTAATGTCTTTTAAGTATGAAGCAATAATGTTTTTATGAAGTAACTTTTAAATGGCATTTGTTGAAGTGGAGAGCAGCTGGATTAGAAGGGTCTGTTTCTAGCTGCAATCAGCAATGATCATAGTATCATATTACAGTCACCCTATAAAATAGCTTGTATTTTAAGAAAAATGGGAAAAAAGTAGAGGTAGGAACGGAGAGAAGTAAGCATGGTCTGTGTGATGCCCAAAGGGATCTGGAATTGGTTACAGTTCGATAATGTTGCTTCAGCTGTTTGGGCAGCAGCGTAGTTCTCAAATAGGAAGTTCTTTATCAATTTAGGTTTTACCCTATTTTTAAAATGTTGTGAAGAAACAGTCAGTGTGCCTTTCTCAAGCAGTTTAAGTTGTTGGGTAACTTTTTAACTGTAATGTTTACCAGGATAAGGTAAACGTAAGGTAACTAGAATAAAGACCAAAGTTAAAGAACATTTTGCAGGTCTTCCCTCTGTTTCTCTGTACTACAGTTGTATTTACTACTTCTGCATTTGTATCCATTTGTACAATGGAATGTACCTCTACATATCATACCCTGGTTTTGTCCTTTTTTGAGTTCTTAGGCTCTTTAAACAATTTTGTTTCTTGCAGAATGTTAGAAATACTAGTGGTGGTGTGTTCTAAAATTTAAAAGCCATTGCTGAGACTCAAACTTTAATTTAGGAAACCATTGCATCCTTCCAGCAGTTGTTTATGGATTCTCTTCTTTAATGTGTTATCAGTGGATTAACTTAACTGTGAGACATGTAGTTTTCCTTTGATAAGCAAGATATGCATATTTCAGTAAATTATCAAAGTCTGCTGACAGGATTGTGCAGGAATGTCTTAAGTATTAGGCCTTAATGACTGAATAAGAATTTCTGAGACATTAAATTCAGCAATACTGCTCTTCATCAATATTCTTGAGTAAGTTCCCAAGTGGGAGTCTCATGTGCTTTAACTTGTATTAATTTGATGAAAAAAAAAACGGCATTCTATCTGCAGCACAAAATGTAGAATTTCAGTAATGCTTTTATTCTCCTAGCTTTTTTGATTTGGTTTATTCCAGAACAGCTTGACACAGGCAGGTTCTGATTAAGATGTATAACTGTGCCTAAAATTCCAGCCAGCTATGCAAATTGTTGAATTTGAGTTTTAAATTAAAAGAGAACAAAAGCATAGGTGACTTGACTGTGAAGAAATTCTGAATATGACTTGACTTGTGTACGCAAAAATGCAGCCATCTCTGACATGCTTCATCATTGAAATGAGAACTCTGTTTCCCTATCAGTGAGCTCAAATAAGTTCATTTTTCTTCCTGGAAAAGACTTTTTGTTGAAACTACCTTACTTGCCTGAACTATCTAGGTAGAGAAGAGGATCTGTTGCTTCATGTAATTGTACTGGAATGCAGTTCTCAAGGATATGGGAATAGGCTAAGGGTAACTTGCATCAGGCTGTGCCTAGATTGTTTGAGGGTTTTTTTTTCTTTATTTGGTGGGTTTTTTTGGGTTTGTTTTTGGTAGTTTGTTTTTGTGTGTGTATTTTTAATTGAAAAGGGTTCTCTTGGGAAGCTCAAGCCAGGTTTAGATCCATACCTACAAAGACAAGCCAAGTTCCACATTTAGTCTGCTCAGGGAAGTAGGTCCCAATGTTCTGCTGGCTTCTGTAGGACTTTCCCTTTTGTGGAGTCCTACTACAATGAGAATATTCAGGGCTCTTCTTCCTTGTCATGTATCTCTTACTACAGCATTCCACCCCCCACACCCACACCATGCCTTTGTAGTACTAAAATAAGATAATATGCTTAGTAGAACGTGTGATTAGGTCCATTGTTTTCATGGGTGACATTGAAGCCTTCCTTCTGAAAAGGATGAATCTCAGAGACTTGACAACAGTGGGCTGATGTATAACACAGCAGTTACAGTGGCGTTGAGTTAATCCAGAGATTGTCCTGTAGCACCAAGGTTAAGATTAATTCTGTGTCCAAGTAGAAAACTTCTTTTAGACCTATGCATGTAACAATGTAATAGTTCTCTGTTAATATTGTAGTGATTAGTTTGTGTAATATTAATAAAATTATTACTAAACATGAATCTTCTGCTGTCTAATGAATAAATGTCCCCGTGAGAACTAAAAACTTGCATATCTCTAGTGAGAAGTTGATGTTTAAGAAGTTAAATGTTTTTATTAAGGTCAGGAAGGAAGTACTTGCCAAAGTCAGGATTAGAACACAAGTTTGTGACTGATGTATAATCTGTTGCATCACCGTAATGCATAGGCAAAACCAACACCCCTCACTCTTCTTGTGCTCTCTTACCCCCTCTCTGATTTATTTTCTGTAATAGTTCACTGCATAGTATCAATTAACACTTGTGATTGCTTATTACCCTTTTAAATTTTTTTTTGTAATATTCACAGAAAAACTTTATTAAATGTTTCCTAAGTATTTTCTGAAAAATATAAGATTTTTTCTAAGAGGACTAGGAGTTTGGAAAGGCACAGTTTTACTTTATGAACATCTCTATTTTGCTGTGTACTATGATCATCTATGGTTTTTCAAGAAAGATATTTCAGATTTTTTCTGAAATCCTACTGATTTTTCAGGAGCTCTTTTATGATGATAGATAATTTTAATAAAATAATTACTTTTTTCTTTCGAATATGGTTTGTTCCTCAATGGTTTAATAAACCATCAAAACTTGATAACTTTTTCATTAAACTACTAGTCTCTTCTGCTCTATTCTGTTTGTTGTATCTTTGTGTTCAGTTTACCAGAAAATAGTAAGTCATGGTTAAAGCTTTTTATGTCTTCTAGGCTGTATATCTAAGTGGGTTCAAATTACGTATCTGTGAAATGACAGATTTTTTGTTTTGGTTCAGAAAGTTTGCATAAAAGGAATAGCTAACTTTGCCATTTCTCTTTTCCTTCTAAATATCCATTTTTCATTTTGAAGTTTTTCTTTATGATTTTGTTATTAGTATGGCTTAGTACCAGTATGGATTAGTATCATCTGTCTCTCATGCTACATGTGCCTTTTCAGCAATTACTACTACCTCTTGGGCTTAAAAGAACAGCACATGAGAAAATCACTGTGGGATTGTTAGTTACCTATCAGTATTTCTAATGATTAGATCTCAAGTTACTGTGATAACAACTTTAAAGTACATGGTTGAGCCACCACTAGTGATATTCCTGGTGAATGATAGATACATGTTTAAGAAAATGATCTTTAGAAGGCCATTTCTCTTCTTTCTTGAAGTGATGCAATTACCTGAATGAAGTAGAGGCAGTTGGGAATGGATTCCTGCTCACAGTATTCCCAGCTGCTGCTATGTATGCAGCAAGGAAATGTATGCAAGGAAAGATGTGGTAACATTCTCAGAGCCTATCCTTATCCAGCTTATTCAAGTGTTGAATTGAAATCTTCCTCCAAGCACATGAAATCTGAAAGAGCTGTAAATGTGTGTAAATGTCATCTTTACGGATAAGAGCTGGTAAATTTTTGTAATTGTAAACAAACACCAAAGAGAAGCAAGCACATGTGTGTTACATGAACTCAAAGTGTAATGGATGCAGTACACCTAGGATATATCCTGGTAGTATTCATATTTTCTCATATTTTCTGAGGCAATTTTTAAATGCTAAAATACCATACACTGAACATTCTGGATAAATAGGCAGTAAGTGGTTTTAAAAGTTTTATTCATTTTCTTATTGGTTCATTTTATTCTTACTTTTAACATGTGAAGTTTCTTAAAAGAAACTTGCATGAAATTGGGCTGATTTGCTTTTTCTGGTTGCTTGAGATATTTTTAACATCTGTATGACCATCCTGAAATTCCGTGGATGCTGGTGTCCTCCAAACAGTTCTGAGAGTCAGTCATTTCGGGGTTTGGGTGTGTTATTTTTTTGGGTTTTTTTTTTGGTTTTTTTTTTGTTTCTATTTTTAACATTAGAATCATGCTTTAAAAAAGAAAGCAAGTTAATTACATTAAAGTGATTGTTCTGCACTTCATTTTATCAAGTGTTTTTAGGAATTCACCAGTCATCTAACTAGTTAGAGCAGAAAACAGAGATAGAAAAATGCTACATAGTGTAATAAATGTGACAAAGTATAATATATAACTAGTAAGAAACTTTATGATATACTAACTATAATTGATTCCAGTGATTTGTCTGTTAAAGCCAATGCAAATAATTGTAACATCTGTCAAAAACTAACCACTAGCATGAAAACCTTTTAACATTTTGCACTTAATAAACTATTTTATACATAAACTACCTTATTGTTTATATTAAAAACTAAAAAATATTCAGTCTGTTCCAGCCATTCTAACAAAAACTTTAATAAGTAGACATTGCATAAAAATGACACAATCCAGCAGTTATTTGGTAAGGCCAGCATAATCATAAATTTACCATCCATGCTTTTCCAAAAATACTAACCCATATTGTTCTCCCTGGACCTGTTGCAGGGATGACTAATCCAGCTGCTGAGGTCTCCCTTTATGTGTTTGATGGAACACTTGGCTTGCTGGACTACAGCTGTGTGTTTATGTGCAGTGCACACCTGCAGAGGCCTGACAAATAGCTGTAGTATGCAGAGTATACAAAATTACCCTGGCAGTGCTGCAAATAAGGAAGTTTCTGTTTTGAAGTCCATATGTGTGTGAGCTTGAGATGCCAGCTGGGGTATTTATGTTGCATTGCACAGATGTAAAACTGCCAACTGATTTTATACCAAATAAAGGCTAATCTTTTTATACATACTTGGTGTCAGAGTTATGAAGTGGTACATAAGAATGTTCTCACGACTTAGCTCTTTTAAAATAAAAGCTGACAATATGCATAGAGGGTAAAGATAAAAATGCACTCTATTTAGTTAGATAAATGCTATAGCACTGTATTTTAAGGATTTTATTATTACTGGTGGATAATTATTAGCTGCACATAATCAGGACTTGATTTATTGTACGCTTATATGCTATACAATTTTTTTTTTCCAGGAGTTCACTTCAGCTCTGTGTTGAATCCAGTTTATGGGTTCTGAAATGTGAAAGCCCAGTTTATATAGCTACTTAACTGGAAAGCTTTGCTTTCCTATTTTCAGATGTGTTTAAGCACAGTGATAATTTTTATCATATATATTACATATTTTGAAAGTGATTATAATTGTTAGTAGACCTTGTCAGAGAAGATATTTTTAAAGGTAATATTTAAGAATTTAAAATGCAACCACTGATTTGCTGTAACTAACAAACAGCACAGATATCAATCTTGATTCCTTGATTGTTTTAGTCAGTACCTAGACTTTTAATATGAACTAGTTGCAAAGATGACACGGTGAAATGAATAGTTTGGGTGGTTCACTGCACGTACTTAAGTATAGCATACTTAATCATTTTTAAATGCATAAAAGTAGGGCTTGAAGGAAAGGGGGTTAATGTGCAGATGTGAAAGTGGACAGTTTCTGTGCTTCTGACTATACACTTTGGAGGTTCCTTAAGCACTTAGTTATATTTTTAGGATTAACACACTTTCCCTTCAATTAAGTTTTTATTTTATCATTGTTATATCAGGCAATTTTAGTGCCATTTTTAATTGGTCTTTTATTGTGTGCTGCTAAAACATTTAAAAAGGTATGGAATTATGTTTTGGCTTAATTTGTCACAATTTATACTTGAAACACATTCATGCTAAATGTACAAGAACAAAGAAAATGGGAGCAATATCGAAACGTATCACTACAGAGTGTGTCTTAAAGGACTTAGGAATTTATTTTGCTGAATGTAATGTACAGCTTAGGAATCACCAGTAATCACATACAGCTGACTAGTCTGGTGGAGCTTTTTTAAACCAAACGATCTGCACACATACACACATGTGCATGCACATACTTGCCCTGAGATAGCAGTTCTTGGGCTTCCTGAGCTTAAAATTAACATCTGCCCGTATCCCTCAGAAGCTCAAACACCATCCAGATTTATAAGCTTTGGAAATACAATTTTTAGGTCACTAAGTTTTAGAGCAGAAATTTCAGATGTTAATACTACTTATCTGAAGACATAGTGCAAGTGAAAGGAAGAGTTGAGTTGTACCCCCATAGTACCACAAATGCACATCTTCTTTCCTAACATAAGGGTGTCTGTCAGATGCTTCTACTACCATTAACTGCTGGGAACTAGTCTATATGACAGAAAAGGCTGGGAACCACCCAGAATGTCAAATTGGAGTGAAAAATGGGAACACTTCAAAAGAAGTTACTTTTGCTAGATGAGTATAGGAAGTCTTAATTGTTGTTATATCCTCTATTTAGGAATTATATTTAAGACCAATAGAGCAGAATTCTATCCCTGTGTGAGGAAATATGTTGCAAAGATGGCTTAGTTATTTTGTCAGGGCCAGCTCTCTTATAGAAGGATATCGCTTCAAACAGTTTGCCGCCACTGCAGGTTGCAAACACACAATTGAAGGCTTCTAGTTCTCAGCTCATGCACAGATGTCTTTCAATAAGTTTAGCCAGTAATTTCTTCAAATTGCTCAGTTTATCAGCAGCACATGTCATCAATCCTGGAGTGGTTGCTCAAGTCAAACTACAGAATCCTTAGCTTACAGACACAGCTGCAAACAGGTGAACAGGCAGAAAGTAATTTGTGCAGCTTGGTGGCTGTCAGACAAAAGACAGACAATCTGTGTTTAAAACAGATTGCAGGCCTTGCATGAGCCAGACAAAAGGGATTTCTACAACTGCAAATAATTCCAAGGTTAACCTATTTTCCTTTCTGCCATTAGGTGATTTGTTAAAATTGGAAACAATGACCGTTATAAATCTACACAGAAACTAGAGATAAGATGAAAGAGAAAAACAGATCACCAAATAAGTTTACATCCTTCTGTTGAAAAGCGTACAACTGTTACTCATATAGGCCTCTGTTTAATAAACTAAGCCAAGCTATAATACCTATAGGGACATTCAGTACATGTTTGAAATTATGGTAAGGATGTCTAATCAGCAAAAGAAGGAACATTGTAAAAAGAGTAAGTTCATAGTGATCTTCCTCTGTATTAAAAAGTTGACTTTTCAAATTCTCCTTTCTATATAATTTTAAGATACTTTGAAGATTTACCAGCATTTCATTTTGACTTTGAAGTCCTCTCTTCCTCAGATATTTCAATATTGAGTAGATTTATCAAATTCTACAGTAGTAAGTTTATGAGAGTTGTAACAAACAAGCTTACTGTAGTACTAACCTAATGACAGTAAGTTATAAAGCATGTACTTCCTCAGTCGCAGATATTACTTCATCAAATGTGTGACTGTAGACTATCTATTCCTTCCTCTTCTCATGGGCTTTGTAAACTTGCCTTGATCTGAAAACTTCTTTTGCAGCCTTCCATGAGGTACTAATCAAGCTAATGTAATATATCCCATCTTCCTGTTTAGTTCAGTGAGTGCAATAACATTGACAAGTAATTCTTTGCTTAGTTTCAGTTGTTCTGGCAAATTTATTTTCCATGTTATTTAAAACTTATTGTTGTGGAGTTATGTGGATTGAAGAAGATACAAAGAGTGTCTATTTTAAGGTAGCATCTCGTTTTGTGAAGATATGATCCTGTCCCTAGAGGATAAATCAGTCTGCTCAGGACACCGTTTAAATTCATAGAATCATAGAGTGGTAGGGATTGGAAGGGACCTTTAAAGATCCAATCCAATCCAATCCCCCTGCAGAAGGAGGTCAGTCTAGGTCAGGTAGCACAGGAACGTATCCAGGTGAGTCTTGAAGACCTCCAAGGAAGGAGACTCACACCCTCCCTGGGCAGCCTGTGCCAGGGCTCCCTCACCTTCACAGTAAAATAGTTTTTTCTTATGTTTAAATAGAACTTTTTGTGTTCCAGCTTCATCCTATTGTCCCTTGTCCTGTCACTAGATAGTATAGAAAAAAGGGATGCCCCAACCTCCTGACATCTGCCATTTATATAACTGTAAATATTATGGGATTCCTCCCTCAGTCTCTTCCAGACTAAGCAGCCCCAGTTCCTGGAGCCTTTTCTCATAAGGAAGATGCTCCAGTCCCCTGATCATCTTGGTGTCCCTGTGCTGGACTCTCTCCGTAAGTTCTCTGTCCCACTTGAGCTGGAGAGCCCAGAACCAGTCACAAGAAACCAGATGAGGCCTCAACAGGGCAGAGTAGAGGGGGAGCAGACTTCCCTCAACCTGCTGGCCACACTCTTCTTGATGCATTCCAGGATGCCATTGGCCTTCTTGGCCACAAGGGCACATTGCTGGCTCGTATTCGCTTTATTATCAATCAAGACTCCTAGGTCTGTCTCTGGCGAGCTGCTGTCATGTATTGAAATACATGGAAATTAAGTGTTTCCTTGCTTGATACAGTAATAAGTATTACAATGAAATCATGAATACAATTGCCTGATTGTGGTTAATCATGCAAAAGTATTTACAAAATTTATTTTCATAGTCCAGTCAAAAATTCACTGTTTTTTAAATGGAAAAGCAGGAGTTTACTTGATAGCATATTCTTTCTGTTATGATATCATGCCTATATTACATACTTGAGTCCAGTGTGAATATTGTAACTGAAGAACGCTACTGTTAGGATATTGCAAATTTGTACTTATCAAAATTACAATACTAAGTAATACTACAGGAAAAGCTTATGCGGAGTTTGAGTTGAAGAGTTCTTGAAACGTCTCAGCTGTAGTGTTACAAGCATGTGCTTTAATAAACTGTAGTACAAAAGTAGCTTTTTTCATTAATTCTTTGGGCAAAATGCTAACTCTAAGATTAAATTGCATCCTTAACATATGCTGTGTTACAGGACTTTGTGGATTTTCTTCTTTTTAAAATCGTAATAGCCAGTAAGATTTTTAGCCACTCAGAAGTTAATCACAATAATGGAGATTTTCTGTTCTTTGGCCAGGGAAGAATATATATTAGCTTTGTTTTTAGTAATGCTAGCAGCATGTGTACTGCTTGTTGCTTACGCAGGGTATATGCTGTAGACTGTAGCCTGACATTGGTGTGGTGTTGGCGTGTATGGACTTCGTGTATTCACTGTGAAGGTGAGATCATCATCTTTAAAGGATGGTTTTAATTTGGTTTGATGAATCAAATGGATACTGTATTTAAGGAGGGAAAAAAGTGTACTCATGCAGGTTGCTGTCTGCAGTCCAAATTGCTGATCAGAGAGTCTTTATACACATTGGTAATGTGCTGTGCAATATAAGCTGAAATATATTCCACAAGGGAGGAAAACGGAATAGGTTACATACGCTGTTCCTAAGTGCAATGAATATAAAACTCCATTACTCACTTTAAGCAGGTGCTTTTTATATGAGGCTTTAAAGAAATATAAAACTGCTGGTGAAATGATTGGTTTGTACAGACACGACTTAACTTCCAGTACTTTGACCAGATAAAGAGGCTAAAAATATTTCTACAAACATTTCTTTAATGATTTCAAGGATTAAAGGTTAATATCCTCCTGGTGTGAGAAACTGCCATTCCAGACACTAAATGTACTGTTTCTCTTAAAGTTCTTAGTGGTTGCATAGAATATTTTTAAAAATAATTTAAACAGTTTTCTTAGAGCATTGTGTTTTCAAGATTATATATTGAACAAAATAAAATTGCTCGGAGGAGAACAGTGATATCATAAAGAAATGCACTGCCATATAGAAAACTGTTGTTGAGTAAGAATGATACTCCAATTAGAAAAAAACCACATATTTACAGAGAGTGGAATCTTGCCATATGTGTGTGTGGAAGGCTACTAGTGAAGAGGTAGCCTCAGATCTTTCTGTTCTTTAAAATAGTATATATACAATCTCAGAAGAAAAATCATGGGGAGACTGTTGAGGTTAATATTGATATACTGTACTTCAATCCTTTTTTGTGTATTCTCTACCATGTTTTAGTTATACCCTGTCTGAATTACTGGTTTCCTGCAATTTCCTATTCCTTTCCAGTCAGTGTCTCCAGCAGCAGCCTGTGTTGTCCATCTTTTAACCACGTGATTCCTGGCTTTCTTCACCTCCCACCTGAAAGATGTTAATTTTTGCTTCACATGCTATCCCCAGCAACTCAAACTGAGACCAAACAGTTAATGGTTTCACCTTAGATGTTAGTTCTTTATGAATTTTTGATATTACTTAACACATTTGCCTTTCTTTTGAGTTTTTATAAACCTTTGTGATTTCCTCTTAAAGAATTATTGTGTCCGTCCTCTAGAATCCTCAATTTGTTGTCCATAATTGTTTTGTCATATGTGCAATTATCTCAATTTGAGCTTGTGAGAGATTTTAGTTATTAGATACTCTATTTGTCAGCAAGCAAGTGACCAGGTATCATGCATGTTACAGGGAAGCTCACAACCACGGGTAGGTCCAGGTGAGAGATGACGTCTTGCATCTTGCATAGTAGGTATGTTACATAGCACTTGAAGGTTTGCATCTGCTCTGGTGAATGAAGCTTTTTAAGGGCAAAGGAATACAAACTCACAGGAAACTAGGATTTATTAGTTTTATAGATGCCAAATACCTTATTTAAATAGATGTGTCATATAGAAATGAGCCTCACAGAAGGTGATGAGGTCTGAAATACTTTGTTCTTGCATCTTACATTTTGCTGTCCTAGAAAGCAGTAGAGGTCCTTTTCCTCTAGTTGCTATGTATTTTTACACTAGAAGAGTTATAAAATGCAAGTTTATTCCAAAGCTTAGGAAATATTACAACTTACGTGTAGCACATTTGAAGTAAGGCATTTGAACCAGTATTGGACTGAACTTGAGCTAGACTGAATAGAAAGTCATGAAAGAAAACATAGTTTGGGGTGTTTTTTGTGATAATTTTAGCATATTGTGTTGTAACGTGCTTTGTGTTGACATTTTGCATTGAACTTTACCCAGCTTACTGCTGAACTTACCCTCAGATACATTAAAGCTACTGCATTTGAAAGAGATAGAAGGCTTATCTGATTCAGATTGAATCAACCAAATGCAAGTGCATGCCTCTAACCCAAGGATGCATTTTTTGGTGTGGAAACTGTAAGCTCTTTCCTTTGTCTGTCATTGTCTGTTTCAGGCTCTTGGTTCAAATATGATTAAAGATTCTCAAGTTCTTAGTTGTCTGTATCATGGAAGTATTTAAATCCTTGTAAATTTTGTATTTGTCTGCTGACAATGTATAGATAAGGTGATTGATAAGATGTGCCTTTTCAGTTAAAAAATCAGATTGTGATAGTTTTTCTATGTTTTCTGTAAGATAAAAGTTATTTTAGTGCATTAATTTAGGCTTCTACAATTTATCTCAAATTATAAGTGATATCTGAAATGTTGCAATTGGATTGTGCATAAAAGAATATAAATCCTTTTCATCTTTTTAAACCTCTGTTTACAACAATAGGAATAATGCCACTAAAACCACTTTAATCCTGTGTCCTAATCAGTGCTTTGTGGTCAAATCTAAAGTAATATCTTCAATTAACTGTGCTTATAATTGGTGATGCCTAAATAGCCTGCATGGTAGCAATAATAAGATTAATAATAAATTGCCCAAAACTACACTTTTCACACCAATGCAGTACTATATAAATTTCAAGATGGAACGTGGTATTCCTTCTCTAAATGTTGGCAGTTACTGCTCTAAAAAAGCAGCAGTCAGATGATGCATGGCTGCTGTTTCTGTACCCTACACTGAGAATGTTTGAGATTGGTCCTGGTTCTTTTGATAGATTGTGGTAGTAAGATCATGACTGTTTGCTAGCCAACATTAGTACAGTGGATAAAGGGAGTTCTAAAACATTTTCCAGGTCTGTTTATTTTCTGAAAAGTTATTGGTTTTGGTTTTGTTTTGTTTTGTTTTCCAGTGGTAGCTGTTTAGGTCTTCTATGAGCATTCAACATTAAAGCAGTATTTTGTCTGACTGGAAAGTAACTGAAAAAACAAATTATCAATTAAGAATTATTCAAAGGTACTTCTGACAAAGAATACTTTAGGTATATGATGCCAAATGTTCTGTGATTTCTTCAATATTAGTTTTAATTCTTTGAATTACAGGTTTATTATTTCACTCTCCATTTCAAGCAAGACTTTAGAAAAATCAAGTAGTTTGTGGGTTAAGACAAATGGGGACCTGTATGAAGACCATTCTGTAGAACCTCAAAACATGAATATAAGCAGCAGAGACTTGCTAGATTTAAGTGACTCTCTTAGGAAGAATGCTGCTATTCTTTAGCAAGCTGGAAATTTTTTTGCAGCATGTACATCTCCGTGACTCTATGATGATTCTATGTCTGTTTTAGTGTTTAGGAAATGGAGGAATCTTAATTAGTTTACACGCAGTTTAAGGATGAAAGTGGTTAGTAACAGAGACTTATTGTTTACCTGGGCCCCTCAGTTTAAGAAG
>WBNH01007502.1:0-37838 GCA_013401255.1 Urocolius indicus
GTGAAAAACTTCTTCCTAATATTAAATCTAAACCTCCTCTGGCCTAACTTGAGGCCCTTTCACTTGAGGCCAATTAAGCACTTCTGGGCAATAATTTCTCTGATCAAGCACAGACACCTGTAGAAACTTACTGAGCAAAAAAAAAAAACTAGTCGATGTTTGCAAAATTAGACAGTTAAAGAAAAAATCAACAGCAGTAATCTCAGCAGGGATGAGAAGTGTTAATTTTGTGTTGCTAAATGGGAATTAGGAGAAAATGGAAAATAAATAAAAATGCAAATTCAAAGTCATAAAAAAGCACAATTAAAAGAAGTAGCTGACATACTTTCTTGTATCAGAAAGGAACACAATAATCATCACAAAATAAGATTTGCTCTTATTTCTCATATAAGTCATTTTTGCATTTTATTTAGTGCATTATAAAATCTAGAGAACTGTTACAATCTCTCCAGTAAACCAATGTCTTATTATTTAATTTTAAGGACATTTTAAGAAACATTGACAGAGCCTCCAGTTAATAAAACTAGATGAGGTTTTCCTTTTTAATGGGGTAAAGAAAGATCATGCCAGTAAGTGATGAACTTGCCTGCATCAGGAATGGTCAGCAAGACCATGTGAACAGACTATAAGTAGCTTGCTCCGAGCTTAATTTAAACAAAATAGCTTTGGTGATGTGTGTAAGGAAGAGGAGCACCACACTGTTGCAAGGCAGCCAGCTCTAGATTGCCTGCCTGATCCAGCTCCTGCAAGATGTGTTTTCCCCAGGAACCAGCAGCAATTTGCTGTGCTCAACCCCATTGTTATTAGTAGCTAAACAGCATGTGAAAAGGAATGAAGGGCTAAGAGGTGATCACCAACACAGCCTAGGGCATAATCCCATTTTCCAAAGATTCCCCATTTACAACCCCTCTTCCCTTTAATACAAACTGTGTTGGTTTAAGGATGAACAAGGTTCTTTGAATTCCATTTAAGGAAGAAACAGGAGACCTCCAAAACTCAGACTAACACTGCCTTATCCAGAAAAAAAAAAAAAAAGGGGGGGGGGTGTGGAAAATAGCAACTTTGCTCCTGCCTGAGATAGGAAATGCCTGATGTCACCTGACCATGTTCATGCAACACCTGACCTCCTTCCTAAACATGGAATAAAAGCAGCAAAATATCTTCCCTGCCCTCACTATCATCTCTTTAATAATTCCGCAGAATTAGTCTAAACGTGCTGATTATTTTCCATGTGCATTCATCAAGGCCAAATCATGCTAAAGAAGGAAAATGCACAGCCTGCTGTTCCCTCTCAGCACCCTCCTCTCACCCGGCTCTCAGAATAGCCTCAGCCTGGAGGGCATCCTGCCAGTGTGATTAATGGTGTGAAATGGGGAAGAGAAGAAGATGGAAAGATGAAGGAAAAAGACCTCTCCTTAAAACTTAGATGTAGCTTGTGGCTTACCAGAGCAAGTCAGCAAACCTTGAGAGCACCCTGCACTTGCAGCTGTGAGCTTCCTCAGCTCATGAAATCCAGACAAGCACATGATCAATCGCTGTCATCTGCTGTGGTTTTAGTCCAGTCCCTGTCCAGAGCTCCACTCCAAACTTACATATTCAAACATGAGAAATGCCTGCCAAGGTTTTATCCTTTTCTGTTGTGGATGAGCTTGTTGAAATATTCATTAAAGACTTAATAAATTATGAAAAGCTGCAAATGGTCAGCCTGTTGCAGTAGATTTAGATGGAGGTAGGAGGAAAGCATGTAATTCCCTTCTTGACCAGACTTCTCACTCCCACCTTTGCAGCTTTATGGAGCTGGCCAGCAGGTTCCCTTTGCCATCAATTAGAAGTGCTCTGGGTGATTCAACTTGCCTTAATGCAGGTGTCTAAGACAGGCTGAATCCATGGAGTTCTAAATCAGCTGATAACAGAATCGAGGAGGTTCCTAGACCACCTTTTGGGAAATCTTGGAAGATCATCACCTCCTTGGCCTCAATCCTGGAGACAAAGTGAAACTGCATGTGTCTAATTTAGAGATGTGAATGGCACATTTCAGGCTTGATTTAGCCATCACTGCTCTCTGCAGGAAGGCAGCTTGTGCTACCAAGCAAGGAGACATGCACAAGCTCTGGTCTTTCAGCCTGTAAACTCCTCCAAAGAGGATCCCTGCTGTTGGCTCTCCTCCACAGCAGCTGCTGCTTCGTCAGAAGAATAGGTTCTGCCAGGAAGATTTTTCCATTTTCCTTTTCTTTTGTCCAAATCCTTGAGGGCACTGTCACTTTAAAACAAAAATTGCGTCCAAAAGAAAGCAGACATGAAGCGGAGACAACCTGGCAAATGGAGTGGGTGACAAGGCCAGGAAGCAAGCAGTTAGTGCTGGCTTAGTTCCAGAGGCATTGCGGTCATGCCACACATTAATAAGCTGCGACAGGCATAAAGACGGGCAAGCATTTGCCTACCAAGCCAGCTGCTTTGTACATAGATACAGTCACTGAGAAGCTCAGGAGCATGCTTCCACTCTTTCTTTGCAGAACAAGGCTAGACAGTAGGTATACAGAACAGGGGAAACACAGAGTTCAAATCAAAAGCCTTCAAAGGCTTTTAATGAAGCTGAGCATGGAGAGACATCCATACATTTCATGTACCATGGTAAAAGGATTAAGATGTCAGTGCACGTTGGAGCACTTAGTACACAATGCTCGAATTCTTCCTGAGCAAGCTCAAAAGTCTCTCCTCTTGCTGGCAGTGCCTGAGAGAGAATCAAAAGCAAGGCCTTGAAGAAATGTTTTTGCTGAAGGATGTTCCCAGAAATCCAGATCCCCACTCTCTACAACTACCTGAAAGGAAGTTGTAGTGAGGTGGGAGTCGGTCTGTTCTCCCTAGTAACAAGCACTAGAACAAGAGGAAACAGCCTCAAGTTGTGCCAGGGGAGGTTCAGGGTGGATATGAGGAGGGATTTCTTTCCTGAAAGGGTTGTCAGGCATTGGAAGTGGCTGCCCAGGGAGGTACTGGAGCGACCATCCCTGGAGAGGTTTTCAGAGATGGGTGGATATTGCACTTAGGGAAATGGTCTAGTGGTTGATAGGGCTGGGACAAAGGCGAGACTCTTCCAGTCTTTGCATGGGAGGTTCCCATTCTGTATTACAACTGTTTAATGCTGTACGAGCTGCATCCAAAACCTGTGGAAAATTTTGCCCCTTGAGGTGGATCAGGCCAGCAGCAGGTAAGCACCATGGCCTGAAATCTCAGATTTGCAATGGTTTTGTTCTCTGGAAATAGAGACACACACAGCAATCTGCTGTGACAGCAGGTGGCTTGAGAAGCATTTACTGAAAGATGGATTTTCCTCCCTGTCATGCCCAGAGCAAAGCAGCTGAGCAAAACAAAGTGATCACAAAAATTACACACAGTGACAGAAACAAAACATGTCACAAGGACATGCCTTCTGGTGTTGTTTTGTTGTTTTTGTGGGGGGCATCCCAGTTGGGTTCTGAAAAGCTCCCAGCACTCCCATCAGTTATTTGATCAGTTTAAAACAGCTCAAAGAAATATTGCAGCTTTCTCCCTATGACAGTGAGCAGGCATAGTTTTGGCTGAAATAGCTTTTTAAGTAACAAAGACTTCTCTTGAAGCCATCTAGCTTGCAGGACATGTGGTGTTCCAACTCAGAGGATCTATTTAAATCACATGATGGTTAATGTGTCCCTGGGCAAGTCATCTTGGAGACAAGCCTACCAGGCAATGGCAAAGAAGGTGCTCTGAGCTTGCAAGGTAAAGAGTTTGCTCAGCATCCTCAACACAAGGGACTTGGTAGACTTGACTACCTCACCCTCCCTGTGCCACCTAACAGCTCTCTTGTTCTGAGGTATCATACCAAAGGGTTTGTGTAATGGGTTACAAAAGTGATAACAGCTGAGGCCCCTAGAAACACCCCAGGGAAATACAGCTGATACCTATTGACCTTCTGCATCAGATTATGCATTGCTGATTTCTGATATGATCTACGCCTTCATGGTTCCATCATTACGTCATTTACATTTCACACAGGCAGAGGCAGATGAACTGAATCCCATCAAGCAGATCCAAGAGAAAGCTACCCCTCAAGAGACATACTCTGTTTCATATTTAGGAAAACCTCCAGTGCTATCCAATGTAAACACTCTGAGGGCTGGTGCCTTCAATGCCTTCTCATCACTGCAGACTCATCTCCACAGACTCTGGCCATAAAGATAGCAAGCAGACCTCTTCCTGACACACAGTGCAAAGATGAGGTGAAACCATCAGACAGGGCTGAAGAAGCGTGCACTCTGTAAACTACATGTTCCTGTACCGCTGCCTGAGGTGGAAGGCTCTGATCAGTACATTTCTAACGAAACATTCATCACCTCCAAAGGAAAAAAGAATCCTCCTGCAAGCTTTTAGGAGGAGAGCCAGAGGACTGCTGGATCACTGCTCGGAAAGGGCAAAGTTGGAGCAGAGCTCAATATTAGATTAGTGAGAAATTTAGATGGAAAACACTCCAAAAACACTTGTCTGCTGTCTGAGTTAGTACCAAAGGATACCCTGAAGGTTTGCAATCATATGCAGGGCTTTGGCACCAGCACTGATGTTTGCAACCTGAACTCACTTTGAACACTGCTCCCAGCAGCTGTTGCAGATGTCAGCTTAAGAAACTACTTGAGATGCTGAGGAAAAGACTCACTTGAAAAGGAGAGAAACTTTCCTTGCTGCTTCTGTGAGATTCCCAGGAAGAGCACATGGAAGAGGCAAGGACAGCAAAATAGGGCCTTAAAAAGCTGAGCAGAAAAACAGCTCTGTTATGGCCTCTCTTGTAAAGACCATCTCTTCTTCCCCTCCATCCTTTGATATTGTTCCTGCTTCCACTTCAAACATGAAATTAAAGCAACAGAAGTTGTGTGACTTGTTTTCTAGGGTATGTGAATACCATTGCTACTGGGAAACCACAGCCATCCACATGCCTTTCTCCTCATTCTTAGAAACCCTTACACCCTCTCACAAACCTTCCCAGGACTATGACTGAAGACAGTTGCCAGCACAGCAATTCAGCAGCCCGTGAGAAAATGCTGCTCGCTTGCATCCACGTTTCCCTCCAAAGCTGGCAGCTTTGGACTGTGCAAAGCCTGATTTCTGCTGTGCCTCTGAGAGCCTCTAAGCACATCTCCTGTCTCCAACCAGAGGTCCCCATCCCTCCTCCTCTGAAATGACAGGCCGCATTAGACCATTCAGAATCACATTTGGTTCTCATTTTCTAACAGACATCCAAGATAATATTTTTAGAAGAAGCTATGCTGGTATTTGCAAAAAATAGCCTTCTTTGCTTTTATCCCAAATGGGGTCTTTTCCAAGTTTCTTTTCCTACTTTAGTCATATCTCTAAAGCTGTTTGCATTAAAGGATCTGACTCTAGAAGTGCATTAATCAGACTCTCTTTACGCTCCAATTGCATGTGCTTTTCTCTGTGTCACAAGGTAAAAATACAATCAGCTCAGCCATAACCTAATTTTCTTCCCCAATAGAGGAAGCCCCAATCTAAGGGCCATATATGGGTGGCAGCAGGTTCATTCTCGTTTGCATGCTGCCATAGATGTCGGTGCACCAAGAGGAGCAGCTTCCCAAGACTTGCCCACCCTTGTGGTTAAAACGATTTTTTTAAGTTAAAAAGAGCTTTGTGCAATCCATCAAACAGAAAGGACAACTGCCAGCATGGGCTGGCTTTGCCAGGTGCTGACCTGCCTGCCTGCCTGTGTAACTGTGAGAAGCTCTCAGAAATCTGCTTTGGGAACAGCATTCTTTGCTTGGTTATGCTTTCAGCTCTGCCTGGCAGGGTGAGGGAAAATACATCTCGAGAGGCTGTAGGAGCTCTGCTGCCTGCTGGCAATCAGGCTTGATGCAATTCAGCAATGAAGAGGTGAGCCACAGGAAACAAAGACAAGTTTGTCTGTTTGGTTTTTTTTTAGCAGATTCCTAGAAAAAGGACCTGGGTTTAATGAGGTGTTGGCAAGTGTGGGGTGGTGTCTGCAGGTGGACTGGTGCTGAGCTGTAGGCAACTCACAGCCCCAGAAGCAGGAGAGCAGAGTAAGGCAGGAGCCCCAGGGTCTGGTTCCTGCACCTCTAGCAATGGTGCAAGCACTAGGGATGCACCCATGGCAAGAACCATGGGCCCCTGTGAGTCTCGAGTCAGGGCTCCTTTCCCCATCAGGTACAAACCTGCCTTTCCTGGGCAATTGTGAACAGCATGGCCTCATGAACATCTTTCTTACAAGGCAAGGCGATGGGATCTGGAGCTATTTAGCATGGAGAAGACTGAGGAGAGACCTCATCAACACTTACCAGTACCTAAAGGATGAGTGTCAGGAAGATGGGGAAGTACTTTTCTCTGTAGTTCCAAGTGACAGGACTAAGGATAATGGGCACAAACTGGAACACAAAAAAGTTCCACTTAAACACAAGGGAAAACTTCTTCACTGTGAGGATGAGGGAGCTCTGGCACAGCCCTGCCCTGGGAGGCTGTGGATTCTCCTTCTCTGGAAGTTTCCAACCTGCCTAGACACATTCCTGTGCCCCTTGATCAAGAGGAACCTACTGTAGCAGCTGGGTTGTACTGGATGAGCTTACCCAGACCTGAGATGCACTTCCACAGAACCAGGGCTGTGTTCCTGCTGAGAGGAAACAAAGAGAAAAGTAGAAAACCAAAAAGGAAACCATTCTTGACCCTGAAGATACCAGAGGGCATGGAGATCAACTGCCACGACACCTAACCCATAGGCAGGCAGTGAACCCCCATCTCCAATCGGTCCCTGAGAACCACAGCAGGATTAGCAAGGAGGTGGGAAAACATCTCCATGCAGCATGAGACTCCCCAAGAGGTCCTCAACACAGGCCTGGCTTACCCTCTGTCAAAAGGCTGGCAAGGCACTGCTTTATACCAAGCTGAATGAGATCACCTTTCTAGTCCTATTAAGCTTCATCAACTGGCCTATGCTGAATTATTTAAATGCATCTTTTATTAATCTACCATTTTCACTCGACCTCTAGCAAGTCACTTAACCACTCTGAATGGATTGCTCTAGATTCATCATGCCCACACAACGATGCTGCAGGTGATGAAAGGGACAAGCCACTACTCGGCTACTGTCAGTGCCAGCACAGGGGCCAAACACCAGCACTAAAATTTGGTCTCTGAAGGCAACAATATCCCCAGCCCAGCCCCTTCCAGTGTCCACCATCACACATCAATAGTCCTCTGGGTATGTGACCAGGGTTGCCCACAGTACTGCAGTTTCAAGAGAGGAGTTGCCTGGAAATGGGTGCCAAGACAGTGATCTGTGCCCAGCCAGAAGGAAAGGTGCCAGGAGAACAGATGTTACAGCCTTGAGGCTCAGGCAGCTCTGTGACTGAGTTTTGAAGATCTGCATTTGAGCACCTAAATGAGATTTATGCCATTAAAATTCCTTGCACACACATACAGGGACAAAAAACACAGGCTGAGGAGTGTGGGAAATAATCTAATCCAGTTTATTGCCCCAGTGGACCAGTCCTAAATCTTTCCTGCCTCACCATCTGCAAAATGTGGTCCAACATGGATGCTGGGGTTAAAGACCAGAGACTTCAATGGGGTTTCACCAATGTGCTCCTGCTGGGGAACTGGCCCCAGCCATTCAAAGTCCTTTTAAGAGTTCACACAACTTTCACAAGATATGCACATCTTATTGTATTTTATTCCTCACTAACCTTTTGAACACTCATGTGTGTTGATCACTTGCTGTGGCTTGCAAGATCTTCAGAGCAGGGACACTTCTGTCTGATACACGATGATGTGTGAGACCTCACAGATCTCCCCAGTGCCAGTCACATGGAGGTGGTATGGCCCTGAGCGTGGTACCGACTAGCAGAAGGAGGAGCACAGCAGATCATCTTTGGGACAGCAAGCTTGTAGATTCCATTCATGCTTTAAGGGGCTGGAGATAGCCCATAGCTGGCCGTGCCTGTGCAGCCAACATGCTTTAATTTGCATGAAAACTTCTAAAGTGACCATCCTTGTGCTAATGAAACCATATCTACTCCTGCAGGAACACAGTGGATTTGTCACTCTAGGTTATAAAGCAATGTCAGGCACTTATAGATAAAGCAAGACACTGCAATATTGATATTTGGGCCTCTCTGTTCTATAGGGAATGAGATCCAACCCTATCAGCATGGAGGCAGGCAGGGCCTTCAGCTCCAAGTGGATTTTTGGTTTGACCAAACCAAGGACTCTTTTTCCAGTTTCCACTCACTGTCAGGTGGATTTTGCCAAATGAGACTAATTCTAGTTAAGTACCTACCTCTAAGGCCAAGCAGCTGCTTTCTGACAGATACATATAGACACTTGAGAGGGAGGAAAGTGGGGACAAAGTCAGAGAGCAAGGTCTTAATATTTCCAAAGGTGATAAACTGCCTACAAAATAAGTCAAGCTCTGCCCAAAGGAGAGTTGTAGAGAGCCACAGAGGGAGAAGCAAAGCTCATTTTCTAGAGAAAGAATAGACAATAAATAATTTGACCAGCATGGTAAGTGACAGGCCTCCAAATGGCCAGTGTCTAATTTACAGGACCGTACTTTAATATCATAACGAAATTCCAGATATTCTGGTTTATCTCTGGCTTTCTCAAACTGTGCTGCAAGCAAACAGCTGAGGGCTGAGAGCTTGGTTTTGCTGTAGCTTTCTTCCTCAGTCCTAACAAACAGGGCAATGCCAGCTTCATGTAGTTCCACTCTCTGTTTTCTTTCCCAATTAATACACCACAACCGGTGCAGGGTAAAAGCCCAGCAAATGCACCAACAGGCTAAGAACCTGCATCTCCTGCAGGCAGGTTGCCCCCTCTCTGCCAAAGCCAGGACAGGATCTGACAGGATGCCTGTGGCTGTATTGCTCTGTCCCACACCGATCACATTCCCTGGGGAAGCCCGGGTTGCCTCTCAAGGGCTTCAGTTCACAGCTGCTCATGTTGGTTGAAGAATCACCTCACACCTACACAGTGTGCTCCATGCCTGGCAGTTGCCCCACAGCTAAGCCACAGCTGCAGGCACACCACGCAGGTACAGACCCCTCTCTGCCCCAAAAAGGCAAATGCTTCATGACAGAGGCACAGATGGAAAGACCCAGGCACAGATACTAACATAAAAGGACTCTCTCCCTGCTGTACACTGCTTGATGAGGCCTTATCTGGGGTACTGTGTCCAGTTCTGGGCTCCCCAGCTCAAGAAGGACAGGGAACTGCAGGAGAGAGTCCAGCTCAGGGCTACTAAGATGATCAGGGGACTGGAGCATCTTCCTTATGAGGAAAGGCTGTGGGAACTGGGGCTGTTTGGCCCAGGGAAGAGCAGACTGAGGGGAAACCTCATCAACACTTATCAGTACCTAAATGGTGAATGTCAGGATGATGGTGCAACATTTTTTTCTATACTGTCCAACAACAGGACTTGGGGTAATGGATACAGGCTGGAACACAAAAAGTTCCATTTAAACACAAGGGAGAACTTATTTACTGTAAGGATGAGGGAACCCTTGCACAGGCTGCCCAGGAGTCTCCTCCTCTGGAGATTTCCAAACCCACCTGGACAGGTTCCTGTGCCCCATGATCATCTGGAACCTGCTTTAGCAAGGGGTTGGACTGGATGATCCATAGAGGTCTCTTCCAACTCCTACTATTCTATGATTCTATGATTTAAGTTCTAAATCCTCAAAATTATAGGGTTTTAATGGGCAGGGCAAACACTGAATTCCTGAGCACGGGAGGAGCCTTGTGCCCTTCTCCAGCATGCAGCTCACATAGCGTGACGGTGCCCAAAGCACCAGCAGGCATCCAACAAACCAGACCCATGTTCCAGCAGTGCCTGGGGAGAGTGATCCCACCCCAGCTCTAGTGAGGAACATGCAGGGGCTCCAGACTGCATGAGAAGGGGGAAATTAGCTGTCCTGCTTCAGGCAAGATGCCATTTTCTGCAAGTTTTCTTCCTCTTCAGGAGATGAGACGTAATTACTTTGCATAAAGCAATGCTGTTTGCATCCCATTCTGTGTTTGCCTGCCCACTACCCTAAGAAATTAGAAGTATGGGAAAAAATCCTTCCCCATGAAGAGGCTTCCCCATGAAGCCTCTTCTCCAGTTGAAGATGAGTGTGACAGGAGAGCAGGGGTAACAAAAGTCTCAGTGGATCATGGCTGAATAAGCCAAGAGGAAGGACAACCACATTCCCACGTGGGCTAGCAAAGACAAGGGGTTCAGAGTAATTTGATTCCTATGTGCAGATGATGATGCTCACTTACAGCTTTGGTCTTTGAACACTTTCTGGCACTCTGGAGATGTTCTAGCTTTACTGCCCACATAAACATCCACTGAGGGGGCTATCTGGGGGAAGAGGGAGCTAAATATTTAATTTCTGTCTATTTCATCAAATATTTAATCTATTTAATATTAATTAAATCTTGGTCTGAATAAACAACAGCTAAAAATTTGTCTCTTCCTCCAAACATCTGATAACTTGAACATGCCAGTTTATGCCCTCCCAATTGAGATGGTAATTAATAAGGGAGGGATCCTATCTTTATATTCCCAGCTGCTGGAATTGCTGTGGTGGGTTGTTGGCTGAATCTTTTTTGCAGCTGAGTGTACAATAGCATCATCTTTTTTACACCAATCCTTTCCACATCCTTCTTCACTCTCTCATTTCCCATGGACTTCATTTATATCCCCACAACTGCATGCCCTCATCCCACTCCCAGACACTGCTGCATCCTCAAAAGCAGGAATCCATGAAGCTAAAGTGACGGGAAAAGCAATTTGGCTAAGGGGAAATTAAACCCAGGCCCTTCACAGGTGGATGTGATCGGTGTGGATTGTTTCTCAGTGCCTGAACCAGCTCATGACAGAGCTGCACCTCTCAGACATCACCCAGCAACATGGCCAGCAACAGGCATTTCTGAGGACCATGAGCGACAGCTACAATAGGAGCAGATTGTTTCCATTGTAAAGGATTTAAGCCAATTAACAATGGACATAAAGGCAACTGCCACCATTGCAGCTGCCACTATTACTGTCTTATTTTACTACAGGAAACCCTATTTGGACAAAACCCCATTTATACCAGTCATACCAGCCAGAACACATTTCCTAATTAGCCCCAGCAGAGCCAACAGCAATGAAAGATTGCCCTACATACACCACTACCTACCTTGCTTTCCCCAGTACACGCCCAATTTAGCAAAGCAGCACTGGGCTTTTCTTTCCTCTATGCTGCACCATTTAAAGACATCTCATCCAAATGCTGACCGGTGTTGATGAAAGTCATTACACTGCTGTTGACAATTGATTGGATGCATCTTCATTATCCTGAGGCAGCAATGCCAAAGGCCTTATGCCAATAAATCTTTCAGTGCAAGCAAGTCAGATAATTCCATTTAAACTGGCCATTTTAACTCTTCCGGCCCCACAAAATATTGAGGCTGGCTTAAGATGTTCTGAAAACAGAAAATGTAGGATTATTTTTAACTATCACCCCTGAAGCTTAAACCTTTGGGTTGCACTAAGGTTACAGGTCAAACCTGTGAAACAGGAGGACACCACTTGCATGTTGGCTTTCATTTGGTTGACTTGGGTCACAGCTCTACTTTGAATTTTGGGAACCCCCCCCCAGGGAACAGGACAACTTAGCAATGCATTTGGAGTCCCATGTAGAAATGTGTCCTGCCTGGGCAGAGCCAATGAACGCAGAGAGCTGCATTTTGCTGCAGCGAGGCTGCAAAGCACAACCCAAATTAACAGCCATGCCCAAATTAACAGGAAGCTCATTCTGGCAAACCTTGTTCAAGGAGCCATTTCAGGTCAAGTATCTGCATCACGAAACCAAGAACAAACTCAGTTTTACACAGAGATGCCTTATCACTCAAATCATGATTGCAGGGATAATTGCTCGGAGAGGGGAAGCTCAGCCAGGGTGTAAATCAACATCACAGCAGCCAAGCTGCGCAGTTCTGCTGCGCTCAGGGTCTAACCCTGCAGGTTTTGGTCTGCGTTAAGAATAGTCTGTCCAGATTTTCCTGGTGGCAAGAGTTATCCTGGTAATAGAAGGCCAGAAATTCAGTAATTCACCCTTGAAAAAAATATATAAAAACAACAAAACCAAAAACCTTCAGTCAATCCAGAAAAGCAGAAGGTTGGATGCAGTGCTTTAAATATTTATCTATATGTCTGTTTCATTTCTGTTTACTTGGGGAATTTTTCAGTAATACCTTAAGGTTTCAAACTTCAGATGAATGTGAATGCTTTGCAGCAACTGCACACATGCAGAAGAAAGCAAAGCAGCTTTCAGCAGGAATTATTTTATCAGAGATGTCCAGTGGTGGGAAGCTTTTTTCTTATTCTCCGTGGAGAGCAATTGAAAAACAAACAGGAAAAAGGCCATAAAGTCATGGTCCAGCAAAACACAACTAACTGTTTCAATCAGCAAAGGAGAAATCAATTCTTTCACGTAGCAGCTGATTTAAACCAAATGTTTCTTATCTCTGGGAGCAAACTCTCCGCCAGGTCACACAGCTGGGGAGGAATGCAAGGCTGCAAATACAGTGCCCTGGGCTGCACCCAAACCAATATGGGCCAAACACTGCCAGCATTGCACACAGGGAAGCAGGAATGTTTGGAAAAGCTCGTCTCACCTCCTGACAAACCCCACTCAGCTGCTGGCTTTTGACTCAAACCACGGTTTTGGAAGCTGTCCAGACCTCCCAAGGCAGAGCATCACTGAAGGGAAACACATGGCGGTGGAATTTCTCCATTAGTGCAAAAGGCACTGCTGGCCCCAGGAAATCCCTGAGTGCCTAATGACTCCCCAGCCTCCTGGGAAGGGTCCTTGTTCCTCCCTATTCCCTAAAATCTGCTACAGGCCATTCTCAGAGCCACAAAGGAAGAGCGAGACACAAGATCCAAGCCAGCACAGATAGTCCCTGCTAACTTGGCTAATATGGAGTTGACCATCACGCTAAGAGACTAACCCTGAAGCAGCTTAAGCAGTTTTAAACCAATTTAAGCCAGTGGGTTTACACCTTTACAGATAGACATGTATGTTCAAGTGCAGGAGATGCCTTCATGCTGCCTTTTATGGATTTGAGTGCTGGGACCCATTTCCATATGGACCTGACGATAAGATGTTGTCCTCACACACAGTGCTGGTCCTCTCAGGCAAATGAGCACTCCTAAGAGACAGCTCAAATAGCCAAGAAGGTCTCTTGAGATGGAAAAGATGCTGAATGACTAACTCAAGCATCAGAATCTGCATTCAACACAGGAGGTCTCCTTCTCCTGTGTTTGCAATGAGCTTCCGTCCAGGGACTAGCTGTGGTCCAACCCAAGGAAGGCATGTTTGGTGGTGCCCCTGCAGCTCTGTTCACCATCCCTTCTGCCCAGCCTTGAGGACATTTGGGAGCGTTCTGTAGGCTTCATACAGCATTATTGCAGCATGATCCCCAAATGGAATTCCACCCGGACTTCCCAGGGCTCAGACTACAATCCTTTCTGTTCACAGAGGGATCAGGATTTGATCCTGCAGTATTTGTGAACTCCCCCACTAACCCTGTCCTCTCTCTTCACTCCATTTCTACAGCTCACAATAAGGTGCAGCAATTGCAGCAACAAATATTTAACAAGTCATAGAGACATTACTATAAACCAGCTGCAGAGAGTGGCTCGTGGCAGAAACAGTGAGGCAACTCCGGGTGTAGCTGTGTGCCAGGGCACCGGCTGTGATAAAGGAGCGATCAGACTTTGAACTTTTCCAGCAGTGATAGAACAGGGAATGTTAAGAAATAAAAATAAAACAAAGAACTTCACCTGATGAGAGTCACACAGGAAGCTAGGCCAGCAACTGACCCCTGGACAAGGGGATGTTGGCTGGGATGGGGGTACTTACAGCACAGGACAGGTGATGGGCATGGGCTGAAACACACTGAGGCTCTCCCAGGTGTAGGAAACTCATTTTGTATGAGCAGAGTGGTTGAGGCCAAGTCCATCTTGGAGAGGCTCCTCTGTGTCACCAGCTCCTTGTCCCCGGAGAACAGAGGTCAAAACACCATGGAAATAAAAGCATGTGTCAGCATGCTGAGGGAGTCAGGGCCAAGCCCTGGGCAGGCAGTCATCAGTCTCTAAAAGGACAACTCTGCCACTCGTGCAGCTGGCCCCAGGCACATTTTGGGATGTTTGCTACGTCTCACCTGAGCCCTGTCTGCATGACCCAGAACTGACATCTTTGGGCTGTCTTCAGGGGGCCCCAGACAAGGGGTGGAGTATAGGGTCACTCCAAACAGGAAAGCTGTGGAGAAATCCTTCCCAGGGCACAGACGTCAGCACCACCTCTGCCCACTGCTCCCTGTGCCAGCCAGATGGCTCCCCTCCACAACAGGCTCCCCTCCCACACCATTAACCTTTCAGTCCCAAAGGAAAAGGTTATAAAAAAGAATCAAAGTTCATTACATTTGCTAATGTGTCATTTGCATGGGAATGAGCTGGAAGCATGAGGCAGCTTTCTCCTGATGTGAGGGACTGGGAGAGGGAAGGGGAAGAGTTGGGCAATAGGACCAGGCAAGGGCAGTGAGACTGAGCCCCACAGCAAGATGGGGCAGGCACAGAGCTGAGTCACATAGCAGAGCTGGACATGTGATGGCAAGGCTGGAGGGAGTGTCCCAGCAAAGCCCACAGCAACACAGCCTCTGGTTCAGAGGCACTGTGGTTGGTCCTCACCTACCAAAGGGAAAGTGATGGTGGTTTCACCCTAGCACCTCCACCACACAGCCTACAGTGCCCAGAAGGGTTTCTGCAGCTTGCCCATGCCCATCCCCAGCAGGCAGGGAGGGTCCAGGACACAGATCAAACCAAAATTACCTACAGGGAAAATGAAATAAAAGGCTGAGTAGGTAGCAAAGGCAGCAGGATGGAGGGAGTTCAGGCACTAGTCACAAGGATGTACAGGTAGCTCTGCCACGTCATACTGAGCTGCTGCCCATGCATAAATGGCCCCTTGGGTATTTTATTTGACTGGGTTGAACCATGGGGGCAGAAGGTTTTAAGAGGGGCACAACCCTGGAGGCATAATTTCAGGGTTTTGCACCTTACTTTCACTTTTGATGGAAAATTGGGAGCAATCAGGTGTTTCAGTTGCATCCAGCTGGGCAAAGTTGCACTAACTGAAAGTCCACCAAAGTCCCAGTCCCCCAGCCCCAAACCCACCAAAACACTTTACTGTCTGAATCAGAGATTTGGCCACAAGGATATCAGATAGCCAGAGAGAGGGATGGGGCAAGTCTGCCCCATGGCTACAGGATTACCTCCTGTCCCACGGCATATGCTTTGTAAAACTCTCCAAGCTGAGACCAGAGGACAGATAGCTAGACACTCTACCCAGATCAAGGCCTCCTGGGCTCAAGGTGACCAAGAAGTTCACCTCTGGGCCATTACTGGATGCCCTATGCCCAGCAGCACTACTGCTTGCCAGGCCTGGTCCACCTCCCAGCTTACCCAGCACCTCCAATTGTGACTTTGGTGGTGCTGGCAGAGGGGAGCTGTGAAATCAGTAGCTCCAGCATTGAGTTCTGGTCACTTATTTTCTCACCAAACAAGAAGCAGAGCAGGGAAGCAGGGTGACTCCAGGCACTGGCCAACAGTGGGAAGACCAGGAGCCAGAGCTCCCACATGGTTCCACGTGCTTCTCAGCAAAGCGAAGCACAAGCACCCCCAGGATGAGCACCTCATGTCTCACCACCTTTGGAACTACCTTGCAAAGGAGGAGTCCAGCTGAAGCTGATGGCAAGTGGACCTCAGTGTCTTTGGGGAAGCACGTAGCCACACAGAAGCAGCACTTGGTTCAGTAGGAGAACAAAGCCTCATCACTCTCCTGCAGGGAGGGTATCGGCAGCACTGGTGTATGAGCAAGAGAGCCTGGCTGGCTGGAAACAAAGCTTCACTCAGATGGACACTCCTGTCTATATCAAGAAACATTGCCTTCCACCCTAATCGTTTCTAATCCCATCTGCAACCTAATTATTAAAAACCTTCTCAACTCAATAGCTGTAAACGCTGCACCAGGCAGGCAGCCACAGCAATAGTGCCAGGCTGCATTTCCAGGGAGCAAATCACACCCTGAAACTCTAAGCTCTTTTCTTAAGAAACACGTGAATGCTCTCACTGTGGTGTGAAAGGGGGGAAGAAAAAAACCAAACAAACAGCAGGAAACATCAAGGACTCATTTGTTATTATGCCCCAGCACAATGAACCGAGTCATTGTTCCCTAGCTGGGGTAACAATGCCTTTCTGAAAACAGAAGTGCTTTTCCCAGTGGCTTCTTTAACAAAATATCAAGACCAAAGCTGCCAGAGGATCTGTGAACAGCTGGAAAAGAAAATAAACACAGCTAACAGATTATCCAGAGAGTTCTCACACTTGATCTGTAAACGCTCTTTTATTTATTAAAAATAATCATCCATTATAGCAACTTCTGCTTGTGGTTTTGTTTTGTGGTGGTTTTTTTTTTTTTTTTACATTAATTTTCAGTTTATTTGCTTTCCTCACCTCTTGAGGATTCAATTCTGAAAACGCAAGTGAATGTAAACATTGCTCTCCAGACCCCAGGATCTGCATCTGGGGACCCTTGGAGTTAATTACAAAGTCAAAAGAGAGAGCAAAACCGACAAAACACTTCCCCAAAGTATAAAGGTATTTTCTTATAAAATGCTCTTCCTGTGCACTGTGTGACTCCAGAGAAGGCAAATGCATCTTATACGCCAGACATATAAGCTTTGCTTTCTCCAAACGATTTCTATGACTTGTCAGTATTTGATAAAGCTGTTTTCATAACATTAAAAGGCTTGCAGACTCATTTACTGTGATGAATCAAAAGTTGCTCCCTTTTAATGCTCTCTAGAAATTTCTTCATGGCACAAGGATGTCAGGTTTGTTCTGTGCATTTTTCTTTTTTTTTTTTTTTTTTGTAGCAGAAAGAGCTAAAAGACGTTTCAGGAAAGGAGTGTAAAAGTATGAACTTGCTCTCCTGCTCTAATCTCACAATATTTACATATTTCTTTAGAAAAAGAAAAGCTTAATTACACTATAAAATACTGGAGAAATTGTCAGTTAAGTTTCTTATTTCAGAGTTTTGCCCTGTGTAAGACTGAAAGAGGGATGCTTTTGTATTTCCTAGGAAAGATGAGACTGTCAGATTAAAAACTGAACTCTTCTCCCTTAATTCAGAAGGATGGAACAGCGACTGCACACAAACCCCCTTCTCCCCTGCAGGAAATCCCGCAGGAGTTAAACTATCACAAATCAAACCAAACGGAATAACGTGATACATGTAGCCCTGCTGTTTGCTTTGAAACGTTATCCGTTTGCCGTTGGAGGTGGGGGAAGAAGCAAGTCAGCATCAAGACACATTTCAGTGCTGCTGTGTGGTATAATACCAACTGAGTTGGTGAGGATCCTGGCTGGGTCCCAAGCCTCATGTTGCATGGGAAACAGCCCATACCTCATTGTCCAGGATGTCCCCACCTGTACAGAGAAGCCACCTCTCTGCCAGACTCTGCTCCAGCGAGTACCCAGAGGGCAGCCACTGTCTCAGCTGTATTACATCACAGGCAACACAGAAATTAAACAGAATCAGGTACAACATAAACCAAATAATGACTGAAATAGCCAGTCTGGTGAGGTCTGTGATCTTAAGCTTTATGGCCATAAAAAGGAAATGCCAGCTTGTGGGAAATTTTGGTAACGTTATCAAAACTGTCAAGTAGGGAGAACGGCTCTGGTTGTTTGGTGGGCTTGGGTAAGGGGGTTTCAAGGAAGTGGATAGAGAGGGACTTTTAAGGTGTCAAATATCATTAAAGCATTCACAGTTTCAAAGCTGCTTGCCTTACAAAAATTAAGACATTCAAATTCAGGGATACAATACTGTATTTTACAAGGGGGATAAAATTAATTACATATACCACAGGGGGAGAAAAAAAGATGCAAGGAAAGAAAAAAGCCAGCACCTCTGGGGTGGCACACTCCCTCTTTTTGTTGTTCATCTCATGGGACTGCACGCTGCTTGTCTTTTAAAGAGTCAAACCGAGCAGTCATGAAAATATCCACGGAGAGATTCCAGCAAGAGAAAAAAAACAAACCCAAACAAACAAACCACCAACTAGCAAAATAAACCAAGCAAGTCAAAGGCCATTCTCCCCTGGAAAGCCAAATGCCACGGGGCTCTGACTTCCACTTGCCTGCTGCTCCTCCCTGCTGCTGTCCGGCGTTTCCACAGGCTCACTTCGGATTTTAAAAGCTTCCTGCTCACAAGCTGAAGAAAACCATCCCATGCAAGCACAGCCCAAGTGAGCTATGCCTTACTTGCCCACAAAGTCTTGAGTTAGTCCTGCCCATAGCAAAGGGTCCTTCAAACAATCCTTTTCCTCTCTATTCTGCAGAGGATCCTTTTGAAGGCCCTTCTGAAGTCGTGGTTGAAAATGGTATAGATGACGGGGTTCAAGGAGCTGTTGCAGTAACCGAACCAGAAGAAGAACTTGAAGAGGGTGTCAGGCACAGAGCAGCTTTTGCAGACAGCCATCAGTGTGTAGGTGAAGAAGAAGGGGAACCAGCAGATGACAAAGACCCCGATCACCACTGCCAGCACAAAGGTGAAGCGCTTCTCCCGGTTCTGCCTGCCCCTCCACCGGGACCCTTTGGTGTTCCTCTCCTCCTCCACCTTCCTGGGTAAACTGTCCCCAGGCTTAATTTGGCTCAGCTTAGTCTTGGTCTTTCCCCTCGATGGTCTCGCTGACTTCTTACACTGGTTGTTCTCCTGGTGCTCAGAAGAGGAGGTCTCTTCCATGTCTATGCCGTTGACCTCTCCCTCCTGCTCACCACCACCTCCTCCTGCCTTCTCCCCATTGAGCTGGGCTGTGGCCGGCAGGTCCTCCTTGTCAGTCAAGCCATTCTGCTTCTTCTCAGGGCGCTCTGCCCGCTTGTTCGGTGGCACCCTGGTTCGCCTCTTGGCTATCTGGTAGATGCGCACGTAGACCAGGATCATGATGAGGCAGGGGGCGAAGAAGGAGCCGATGCTAGAGGAGATGATGTACCACTTCTCATCGTTGATCTTGCACCCTGCCACACCCTGGTCAGCCTGCTGCCCACTCTTCTTCTCGATGGAGATGAGTGGTGGGAAGGAGATGACAGCCGAGATGACCCAGACGATGAAGATGATGCACTTGATGCGGCGCGGGGTACGCTTCAGGTTGTACTCGATGGCTTGCGTGATGGACCAGTAACGGTCCAGGCTGATGGCACACAAGTGCACGATGGAGGAGGTGCAGAACAGCACATCCAAGGCCAGGTAGATCTCGCACCAGACTTTGCCGAAGTACCAGTACCCCATCACCTCATTTGCAAGGGAGAAGGGGATGACCAGCGTGGCCACCAGGATGTCGGCCGAGGCTAATGAGACCAGGAAGAGGTTCTGGGGAGCCTTAAGCGCCCTGCTGGTGAAGACGGCGATGATAACCAGGACGTTGCCGAAGACGGTGAAGAGCATGAGCAAGCCCACCAGGCTGATGAGGGTGACAGTGGTGTGCAGCGGGTACGGCATGCCCCAGCCCGGCCCGGCCCCGCTGTCGTTGAAGGTCCCGTTGGTGCCGGGAGGGGGGAAGCCCTCCTCCTCCTCCAGCTGCCGCTGGTACTCCATGGAGGAGAAGAAGTGGCCCCTCTCCGTGAACGGGCGCTCCAAGTTAAACATCAACCCCGGCTGCGAGCGCACCCCCCGCCCTTCGCCCCCTGCCCCACCCGCGCCGCGCCCGGCTCCGCGCCCCCTCCGCAGGGCTCCGCGACCCCTCCACGGGGCTCTACTGCGCCGCCGGCCGGGGAGGGGCGAGGTGGGGGCGGCCGGGGCGCTGAGGGATGCCGCGGCTCATTCTGGGCTGCTGCCAGCCGGGAGCCGCTTCGGCGGGGTGCGGAGCGGAGCGGTGCCGGGGCTGCAGCCGGCGGCGGCTGCTGCTCTGCCTCCCTCGCCGCCGAGATGCTTTATAGCCCCGGATCAGGCCGGGGCTGCCGCGTCAGCCCCACGTGGGGAGCTGCCCCCGGTGCGCGCACACACACACACGAGCGGACACGCACCGCACACCCCCCGCCCAGCCCAGCCCCCTCCCCGCTCCGACACGCTGCCTCTGCCCGCTTCACCCCACGCACGCTCGCCTCTCTCAGGGATCACGCTCGCCTCGCTGCTCCGAGCTCTCTGTGTTTTGCACAGCCGCTCACACCTCCCGGCAGCTCAGCCCCCACGCACCCACCCCCAGCCTACTGCCCTCCCCAACACACACACACACACACACACACGCGCGGTCTCGCTCACCGCTGCGGGAGCGGTTCATCCCCCCCGGAGCAGAACTCCGCGGGGGGATGCGCACGGAAGGGCAGGGGCAGCGGGGCCAGGGTGCGTGTGGCGGGGTGGGCGTGCGCGGGTGGGAGCGGGGCCACCGCCGTGCGGGCTCCGCGCAGCCCGCGGGGCTCCGGGCACCCTCCGCGCCGCACCGCGGGGAAAGCTGCCGCCCCGTCCCGCAGGTGCGCGGGGGCCCCGACGGGCTGCGCTGAGGCCGTGTTCGCTGGGAGCCCCGCGGGCAGCGATTTCCCCACGTCCCGCGTGTGACCGTGCCGCGGCGGGCTCGGGGCCCCGCGGCGAAGGCGGGTGTCCCGCCGGGCCCGCTCCGCTCCGCTCGGCTCCNTGCTGGCGGCGGCCCCGCGCTGCAACCGCCGGCCCGCAGCGGGACACCAGCCGGCCCGGCCGCCCCCGCTAATGGGAGGAAGGATGGGGCTCCCCCGCCGTCATCCCCCGCCCCGTAGCGCCAGGCCCCCACCTTCGCTCAGGGCAGGAGGAGGAGGAGAGGTGAGCCCTCAGGCTGCCCCGGCTCGCATGTCCCTGCGCTCCCCCCACAGCGCAGAGGTGAGCATCATGCACCTGCACGGCTGCCACAGCAGCACAGGGCCATTTTAAGAGCGAAAGAGCAACGGTGATGCTCCTGGTAGCCCGCCCAGTCCCCGAAGCTGTCAGTTCTCTGCATGTATAGATTACTCACCCACACGTACAGCGCCTGGACTCCAGCCCTCACCCTCTCGCTCACAGTCTCTTCCCCCTCATTTTCAGAGGGCTCTAATGATGCTCGCTTGGTGCTCCAGCTGCAGACAGCTCTCACGCCATGCTGAACACTCAGGCCAATGAACGTGTTTTCTCTGTGAGATGGAGGAGGCCCTGTCATCTTTGTCCCTGTGTCACACACTGTGTTATAAGCCAGGCCCAGGAGCGATGATGTCCATAAGACAAAAAGCAGGAAGAGGAGAGATAGGGTCCTGGAGCCAGAGAAAAGAGCTCCTGGAGCTGGCATGGAGCCAAGTAAGGGAAAGTGATGGGGAATCCCACTGTTTGAGCAAGGGAGTGCAGGACCCACTGCACCTGTTTGCCTGGGAAAAGGGCAATCTGCAGGGAGTGCCTTAAAACCTGTAAAGTGAACCCAAGAGGACTGACATGCACACACAGAAGATCTCAGAACGTGTGACATACAACCACAGGCTTCAGTGCAAGGAGCAAGTGGAGACATAAAGGATGAAGGGACTCACCTAAGCCCAAGGCAAGGCCACGGTGGGAGGTCGAGGAGACGCTGGCCCTCCCACCCAGCTCCTCCCAGTTTATATACTGGCTATGCATCATATGGTATGAAGTAGCCCTTTGACCTCTTCAGGTTATCTATCCTGGTTGTGTCCCCTTCCAACCTCTTGTACCCCTCCAGCCTTCTTGCTGGCAGAGCAAGTGAAGCTGAAACATCCTTGACATACTGTAAACACTGCTCAGCAACAACTGAACACTGCTCAGCAATAACTGAACACATCAGCATGTTATCAACATCATTCTCATCCTAAACCCAAAACACAACCAGCTACTAGGAAGGAAATGAACTCTGTTCCTGCCAAAAGCAGGACAGTGTCTCCTGCCTTCTGCTCACTGCAGGGAACCTGTGTGACCTGCAGAAGCATTTGTAACCCTGCCCAGCAGGGGGTCTTCCTCCCATGCAGGGGCTTGAGATCAGCCCTGGCAGAAGCCTCCTTTGTCACTGCTAGGACAGAATGACCCAGAGAGGAAAAAGGTGCAGACGATGTCCTACCTGATGTAGGTAACCCCTTCCCTAACCAGTCTGAGCTCAGCTGGCACAGTGTCCCTGCACCAGGGCCACCACAGACTGGGTGAGAGGCTTTGCTCTAGACAAGGGCTGATGCCTTTCTGGAAACACCTTGCATGTTCCCACACTCTCTGCAAAGCTGAGCTGCATTCTAACATAAAGAGAAGATTTAAATAACAAAACATGACCAGCTGCCTTGATTTTTTTGTCTCCTTTTGTGGCTGGACACCCTCAGCCTGTCTGAAGCTAAACCCAGCCAACAACATTGCTCCTGAGCCACCACAGTGCAAAAGCAGAGCTTTGATCAGGGCTCTTTGCTGGGACAAAGAGCGTAAAGGGAACACGTGAGGCCAACAGCCTGAAGAAAAGGATTTGTTCCAGAAACACTGCTGGAAAGAGCTCTCTGCAAGAGGGGGATGGCACCGTATTCATATCTTGGATTGCATCATCAAAGACACTTTCCTCACATTGCCACCGTTGTGCGTGTGACATCCCAGGGATTTTACTGACAGCAGAAGTGCTCAGCGCTGTCTGCAAAGCAACTCTGTAATGCCAAGCATCCCCTTCCTTTTCTCTGCACATCATCTCATGGCTTTACTCAATTCTTGAGAAGAAAGGTGGTCAGAAACTGCCAGGACTGGCACTTAAGATCTCACGCAACAAGCGGTGGCACACCCTGTCCTGCAAAACAGTCATCTTTACAGCTCTGTACCACGCTGGATGATGATCTGTACCATTCATAAAGCCTCGACTCCCCCAGTCCTGCAATTAGGTGAGAAACTTGAACTTGTAGACCCAAGAAGACTGTAGAGAAAAGCTTCAGGGGGGAGAAAAACAGCCAGTAAATAAATTTTTTATGTCAATCCCCTGGCATTTACATCCAGATGCTCGGTGTTTGAATGAGTGCTGCTGCCGGCGTTGATGGCAGTTATAAAGACTGTGCAGTCTGAGCTCAGCCAAGAGCTGACGAGACAGCCCAGGAACCAAACAGCCTGTTCTGCGGCGGCACCGCGCTCCGGAGAGCCGCGGGAGCCTGCCCTTTCGCCGGAAAGCAGCCTCGTTCCTCGGCAGAACCCCCCGAGGAGCCGGGCTGTGCGCTAAGGAACGATGCTGAAGGCTATCGATCCTGCTCTGACAGCTCGCGGTCCGCCAGCCGCCGGCCCGGGCGGGCGGCCGTGCCCTTTCCGAGGCACAGCGGCGGCCGCGTTCGCCCCGGGCACGCGGACCTGGGGCACATCCCTCGCAAACAACCTGCCCTTTACGGCTGGTTCCAGGTCAGCAATCAGACATCTTCATACAGCCCTTCCGGCCGTCGGCTCCGGCATCGCTGCCGGGGGGGAAGCTGGGACCACCCTCGCCTGCTGGCTCTGCAGGAAAAGGAGCTGAGAAACATTCGTGAGGTCTCGGAGCTGCTCACAGCACGGAGCAAATCACATACAGGGAGATGATGTCTGGCAAGAACCGCTATGGTAATAAGGCTGCAAAATGTGTGTTTATGAACAAGCATCCCCAGGAATTGTTTATTTCCAGAAGAGCAGTGAGATTCTGGCAGGCAAAAAAAAGTCGCAAGAGCTGCTGAAGGACTGAGACTTGGCTTTTTCAACAGGCTGGTTCAGGGTTTGAGAAGCTGGCCAAACCTAAAGCTAGCTCAAGGCATGGCAGCACAGACTCCTGGGGGGACCCACATGAAAGAGGCTGCCCTTAGAACAAGGTGCAGAAGTTATTTCTCAGCAGAAGATTTCCAGAGCAGCTCTGTGCCAACTTGATACAAGCCATCAAAGCAGAAGCCTTGGTTCCTCTGCAACCAGAGGCAAACAGCACTCACAGTTTGCTTTGTGTTAGCAGATCCATGGTTTACTTGTTTGCACTGGTCTCGGTCCATATCCATGGCAGGCAGTCCTCCTCATAGCTGTGGATTTTGATCATGCTACTGGCTGTAATTGAATAAACCAAAGTGGAGTGATCTTCAGGAAGATTTGCTCTAGTAAGAGGGCTCCCTTGGAGGAAACAATGAAATCCCATGGCTTGTGACACCCCACAAGGACTGAACAGCCCTTCCCAGCAGCTTCCAGTTGGCTAGTTTTCCTCCAGGCCTAAGGAAAGCTGGCAGAGAGGCACTTGAGTCACACCAAAAAAGTGCTTTTACCCTCTACTGTGCTAATCCCAAGAGTTAAACCACCATAGGATCTACCAGGGAATGGGCATTGAGCATCTACAGGCAAATCTGGCCCTGCTGGGTGTATACTGATGCCATCACAAAGTAATATAGAGTAATGGAGCAAGCACACCATCCATCTCCAGGGGAGTGTTTCAAATGCTTGTGATTCATATATTTTTTAAATTCTTTTTCATTTTAAGAAGTCCTCAGAAGTGTGGCTGGTCAGCCCCCACTCCAGCTGCTCTGAGACCTCAGGCCCTTTTTCCTTCTTCACACACATCTAAATCCACAGCCTTTCCTTCCCTCATTCTCTGCTGCACGTGCGAGTTCAGATTTTGCCCTTTTCACAGATCTCACAGCAATGGCTTCTGCAGAGCCCTGTTTTTCAGCAGAGGTTTGTCTGGCCTCAGCTGCTGGATGTACTTTGAGTTATTTGAATAAACCAGCAGGAAATGGATAGCTGTGACAGTGGTCTGTGCTAGCACCTAATCCCCTTGTGAGCAGGGATGCTGCCATAGTATCAGATGTTGAAAGAGGAAAGAAAGGAGACACACTGAATATTACCTACAGTGGCAGTTCTTTACTACTCCCCATCTGCAGTGAGCTGGCTCCAGCCAGTACAAGAGAGATCCTGTGTGACCACCTGCTCCTCTGGTGTTGTTTTTTTGCTAACAGCTTGAAAGCTCTGCTTCCCCTTCCTCATTAGCTGCCACTCAGGTTGCCTGCCCTGTTCAGCAGGATTTTAACTACCAGGTTTGATTGCACAGCCCTAAATCAACAGCCAAGAGAAACATTTCCGTGCTACAGCTTACAGCGTGGCAGACTTGGGGCTGAGACATGAGAACTGCACTCATGTGAGCCTCTGGTTCATTTATTCATTATTTTCCCTGTCTTACTTCTGCCTGGTGTCACAGTGGCCTCTGTGACATTAAAGGCTCATTTCAGCTCTGCAGGAGTGATGCACAACAAGAAATCTCCCTGGCTGGCTGTTCGTCACTCACTGGCCTCGTGCCTCTCAGGCATGGAGAAGGAGAGAGAAATGTGCTTTTTCTCTCTATAGCACCTGCAAGTGTGCACGCGCGCACACACACACACACACGTGTTCCTCTGTGCTGAGTGCAGACAAGTGTGTTCTTATACAGCCCAGATTTCTTTATTCAGTTTCCTATCTGGGAATCCTATCTGGGATGTATTCCTGTGCCCCCTGATCGAGGGGAACCTGCTTTAGCAGGGAATTGGGCTGGATGATCTGTAGAAGTCCCTGTGATTCTGTAATCTTCCATCCTTGCTGCATCCAGAACTAAACACCTTGAGGGCCATCTCTCAGTGCTGGGGAGCAGCTCCATCCATGTCCCCAGCCTACCCATCACACCTGCTCATAACATGGAAGTTAGTAACAGCAGAAACACAACAACAAATAAACCAAACAGTCTATGGACCATTCCTAATATATTACAGGGATCTTCCATACTGTTCACCATCAGTCCCTCCTTCCCTCAGGGGCCTGACTTACTGTTTCCCATAAAACCCTTTACCAGACTACGGTGGGCTTTGCCATACATATGGGAACATACAGTGAAAACACTGCCAAGTCCTTCTAGCCTTGGTCAGGACAAGGGAAGGCCACAGTCTGCATGCTCCGAAGTCTGTCCTGATGCAGCCTAGCTCCAGCCAGAGCATTGCTGGGCTCCCAGAGGCACTGCCATCAGCCACCCCAGCCCACAGCAGAGGTAAGAGCACAGAAGTGGCCAGAAGGTGTTTTCTAACCAGCTTTTCAGAAGGAAAGCAGGTCTCCCTGGGAGTGTGGAGAGGTACCTAGCCCAGACTTGAGAGAGGAGAAAGGTTGGGCACCACTAACTTCCTTTGTAGCCTTCTCTAAATGGAACCAATCAAGTTTCTGCAGCTCAACAAGTCACCTTTCAGCAGCAGAGCCAGCCCAGGTTTAAGGCAGAACTGAGAATGCCTCACTTTAAAGCATTTAATTTCCCAACCAGGAGAGGTTAACATTCAATTACTCAGCTAAGCAGTAACTTGTCCATTCAGGTTCCACTCCCTAGGCCCCAAACACGTCTCTGCCCTTTCCCTCCCTGCTTTTCACCCTCCCCAGCTGAGACTGACACAGTGACACTACCTCAGGGCCTGGGCCTGCAGTCAGCACTCTCCATTCAATCCCTCTTGCGAAGGCAGAAGTGCCCCAGGTGAGCTGTAACTCTCTGGTTCGTGGTGTATCCCCAGCAAGCTCCTTTGGCACAGCTGGAGCCAAGCTTCCAGCAAAGCAAGGACCTCTGAAAAGAGATGGTGCAACAGAAAGCAGACAAGCAGGGACTGAAGCTTGCAGTTCCCACTGGGCAAGGTGTGGGTCACAGCAGGTTCAAGGAAAGGAGACACAGACCACATAACCGCTTCAAAAACCAGACCACAGCAACCACTTATAGCAGGAGACAGATTTCCAGCAGCTATAGCAGCAGACAGCTTTCCACACACACTTGCATCAGGCACGCTTGCTGCAACTTCATGGATTCAAGGTAGCAGCACTAGAGTTAAACCACCTGAAGAGCCAGGCTGGCAGCAGCTCTTGAAGGCTGAGCCACATAAAAGGTCCAGGGGACAATTGCGGTGTTCCCAGGCAGCAAAGCATGCCAGCGTGGTTTCACAGAGAGGGAGGCCACAAGGAACACAGAAAAACTCTTTTCCCTTATTACGTATTTCACCATCTAGTGGTAAAAAGCAAACAAGACCGAGAAGCCATCTATCCAGCCATCCCTCCATCCAGGAGCTGCAGCTGGCTCCTGAAGGAGACCTCTCTCAGTAATCCCCACAGCTGGGGACACTGAGGAAGCCTCAGGGCAGCAATCAGAGCCCTGCAAGTACCCCAGTCTCAAATCACAGCCCTGCACAAAGGCTTTGCTGCACAGACTGACCAACCCAGGGCCCTCTGGCCACTCCGTCATGCTGTGTCGCCAGCAATAACCCGCCAGCTCCTCAGGCATCAGCAGCCACCTCCCACCCTCCTGCCCCCAGCCGCTCCCCAGAACTGCCTGTATCTCCCTGGGAAAGGAAGCCCCAGCTCCCCAGGGACAGGAACCAGACACAGCTGCAGGAGAGCAGCATTGGGCAGCACAAAGTCAGGTCTGCTAGTGATCAAATCCAGCTTAGCTAAAGGCAAGGGCTGAGCTAAGCCCTCAGCAAAAGACGTCAGGGTGAGCAGAGTCTGTTCCTTCCCCAGCTCAGCTGAACTGTTCACCAGTGATATCATGAGTAGAGGAGGGAGGGCATGGGAAAAGGACACAAATACCTTCAAAGAAAAACCTTCGCTGCAGACTCAACCAGGTGTTAGGAGCGCTGGGGTTCTCGGCAGAGCTTGCCTTCATCATCTCTCCAGAGGTGCTTTCTCCCTGTGCTGCCCCTTTGCCATCAGGCCACGCAGAAGGGGAGATTTCACTCAAGGCCTGGCCCCTTCCCTCAGGCTGCCCACCATCCATCTGCCCCTGGGCCTGGCAGGAAGGCTGGCACATGGATGCAGGAGGGAAGGAGCAGGGCCCTGCCCCACACTTGAACTCCAGCTGGCAGCTGGTCCAACACCTTCCCGGCTGGTGTGACGATAGCCAGGCAGGCAGAAGGCAGACACAAACATTCATCATCAGGTGGGCAGAGCAGTGAGGGCCCTCCTCTCCAGAGCCTGGGTTTCCATCTTCACTGTGGCTGCAGGTCCTGTGTGCAACGTGCCACAGAGGGAAATCCATCATCGTTACCACTCTCATTCCCTCGTTGTCTACAATACAATTATCCCTATGCACATTGCAAGCTACAACATTTTTCCCCCTCTCAAGAGGCTCAAATTAAGTTTAAACACCAGCTTTTGATTTATTTGCTTATTCAGCACTGTTGCTTTTCAGCAATACAAAACAGCTCTCCCCAGGAAGTATTTATCCTATCTGGGAATACTATAACATCGGTGGTAATGTGTAAGCAGGACAAACACACTTGGAGAGGGCAGGCTACTATACTAGATGCTAAGAGAAGGCGTATGATACGTCTCCACTCGTGCTTTTTCAAGTCAGATTTTCCTTTTCCCTGGAATCATCATAGGTAGCAAGAGAAATTCCTCCTGCAGCAAATTCAAGAGCATAATCAGCTACATCTTGCCCTGAAATGTCACAAAACCCTTGAACACATACCAACAAGCATTGATCTCTGGTGCTACACACAATCTTCTTTCCACACCCTCCCTCCCGCCCCAAGAAGTCATTTTCAGTCCTGCACAGAGCAATACCAGCAAATGCTTCTGCCACCATGTTGTTGTTGCTCTCAGATGAAGGATGCAGGGCAGTGCTCTCATCAGCACAGGATGCCATCCCATCCTCACAAGGCTTAATGTCTTTAATACCCTCTGCCACTCCAAGAGCAACCAGCAGGAGTTACAGCTGGAAGAGGGGAATGGCATCATCATGGACAATTCTGCTATTCAGCCTGTCAACACTGGTTAGAAACAAGGGCAGAAGTGCTGGAAGGGAAAGCAAACTTTGAATTCATCCTGAATTCTTCTTTCCACTCATTGAGGTGAAGCCATTTGCTGGTCACAACCAGAAAGACATAACTGTGAAGATCACCAGTGATTCCTCACAATGATCCAATCTCCATTTTCCTTAAGCAGAGCTAGAGACAAGATTGGTAAAAAGCAATTGTGGCAACTTTAACAGATGTCTTAAGAAAATCTACATTTTTAACATTTCTGGGGAATTAAAAGTCTGTATGAAATGAGAATGTCATTTCTCATTAATATTTCACTAATGATGCAACTGTGGGAGCATGTGGGTTTTCCTAAAGCAAAAGTGATGAGTGTTATTAAGCATTACACATTTCAGAACTCTTCACGGACTGCTGAGCACTCCACATCACTTCCAAAGTGAAGGCATCCATGCGTATTCCTAAATGGTTTGGAGCAAAAAAACAGCCATAGGATTGTCATTTAATCAAAATTCATTCCTATCCAAGTTTCGACATGCATCCCAAGCAAGTCACTTTTCCAGTAAGTACTCAGACACCAAAACCTTTCACAGGGAATCTGAGACACCATGTGAAAACCTGGCTGGGATCTATAAAGCAAGTGGCCGAGGAGCCAGCAGAGAAGCTGTAGAGCAACACACAGCTGTGCCACGTGCAGCAGATCCATCGTTTATACTTCCCTCTCCCAGCCATCTGCTCCTAAATCTTGTTTTTCTCCCAGAGTCTACATGAAAAGGGGTTGTAACTGACATGAAGTGAGTTCAGAAGAACTGGATGCATCAACAAGTAATGGATTGGAAGCCACATCATCTTTTTGCTCTCCCTGCCCTTCTCCAATCACTTGAGCTCAGCACAGTGTGGGAAGAACCAGGGTGAGATAACAGTCTGTTTTCAAAAAGAGAGAAATCTGAAGTTGGAGAGATGGGAGGTGAGAGCACAAGTGGAGAGGATAAGATCAGACATGACACTGCAAGAGATCACAGCAAAATAACAAGGTGCTGCTGGAAAAGTCCCTCCTTCTTGGGGAGGACTCTGCAACTTCCAAATATAGCTCTGTTTTAATGTGACATTAGACCCCTCCCAATTCAGCAGCAGCCTGGCTCTGGGGCGATGAATCTGGTGGGAGGACAGAGGCCTGCCTGGGCTCTGCCTGGCAGGCTGTCCCTGGGGCATTGACCAGGAGATGCTGGCTGCAAGGCACCTGCTCACCATTTCGTTCAGCTTGCTTTCAGGGAATTTCTTCCAGTGCCCTTCACCCTTTCCAGGCAAACCTCTGACTTCCCAGTGCTGCAGGGAATCTCTCCTGCTCCCCCACACCAGATCGTATAGCACCGTCTGATGTGGCTTCACAGGCCTAAAAAGAAGTACTTTACTTGGAAAAGACTAATACCACAGACATCAGAGCTGTCTCACTGATCAGCAGCCTCTCATCTAGCTGAATTTCTTGCCCTTTACGAGGCTGGCAAGGATAGATGATTCCAACATCTTACTTTGAACTTACCACTCGCTAACGTACTCAGCAAGGACCAAAAAAGCTGAAAAGCATCTCCAAACCCTGGGCCCTAGAGAGAGAAGTTTTACTGCGTGGCTCTTTTCAAATTGTGTTTTAAGATTTTCATGGAAGAATGTATTTCCATTAAAACCATCCATGTGAAGTTTGGAAATCGCTTCAGGCAGGGTAGCTGTAATGATGCAGGACAAAAAGCAAACCAGCTACTACTACATCAAGCAAAGCAACTACCAAGCTAGAGCAAATTAAGGATTCATTATGAGTCTTAACAAATAAATACTTCACTAATAGAAGGGAAAAAGAGGGTCTTGTGGAAAGAGCTTTTAAAAGACAACTCTTGTGTGCAATTTTGCAGATAGCATCTTACTCAGAGGCAGTGGGGTAGACTGATCTCTAAAGGCTCTTAAAAGGTTTTGCAGTGGAGAAAAAAAAAACCAAAAACAACCAATAGTTGCAAGGCATAGAGTCAGATCATTAACTGTGCAGCCCAGGCTGCCAGCTGCTCACTCAAATACTCCAGATGGCTCCTCCTCTAAAACATCATCATTTGATCTTGGTAATCAAATTATCTCCCACTCTTACGATCCTAAGTGAGGCAAGACTTGTGCAAGAGATGATGTATTTTGACTGAGATGGATTGGGAAAATAAATAAGCTTTCAAGGCACTCAGCCTCTTCTAGTTGTATCAAAGCTAAACAATCCTCAGCCCCTTAACACCTTTTTTCTACTGCTGACACCACTATACAGTTCAAAAGCACCAGCTACACTCTATAAAGCTGCCCAGCATCCAGATTTTATACAGTATTGCACACTAAACCCTTAAATATACAGTAGGTATCTAAATCCACAGCTTCCTTCCCACCACTGGAAAGCAGGTCCTGTCGCTGGACAGCATGGGGAGACTTGGTATCCTGAAGCTCTCGGGCTGGATTAATTACACAAACATGTAATCTCTTTGTCTCGCCACAGTCATGCAAGACGCCGTCTGTGCATTTTTGAGGTCTTTAATGGAGACTTTAGGACACAGGGTGCCAGAAACAAGACATTTTCTTCACTTCTCACTTAGAGCTACTCAGCGTGGTTCTTTTGAGGCCAAGCTCATGTGTGGATGCTCACTTCAGCCACTGGAACAGAAAGTGGTGACGACCAGCGCTGTCTGGCTGACACCGATGATCGGCAGGACGCTGCTGGGGCTGGGGGAAACAACTTGGGGTTTATTTCTTAAACATTGGGAGTTTCTTACACAGCTTCCTGCAAAGGCTTCAAGGAGGAAAATAAAACCCAACCAGTGCACTGTCAGTCTCTATCTTCTCTTCCAAAGACACAGCACCACTAGAAATTTCCCAGTGTTCTCAGAAAAAAGGCTGAGCTTTGACAGAGTACAAAAACGAGCTGAAATATTCACAAACCCCATCTCCTGAAACTATGCACTCTTACTAGCATGAACAGAGTATTTTAAATCCTGGCATTGCTTAAATCAGCACACTATGGAAAAATCATTACTAATTTTGTTTCACATATCTAGTTGCAAGAGGTGATGAAAATCAGCCACGGCTAATCAAAAGGAAACAATTCCTTATTGCAGTGGGTGGCTTCCATCTCAAGCCTAAACCCCAACCTGATCCTTGCTTGGCGGGATTGTTTTCCACTGCAGTTTAGCACCAAATTTTATCACCCACTCAGCTTTAGTTTTCATAACAGAGCTGTATTTTTATTTCACAAATTAGAAGTACACAAAGAACAAAAATAGCTTGCTAAAGGACATGAATCAGGAAAAAAAAAAAGAGCTGAGACTAGAAAAACTATGGAGGCAGCAAGAATTACCACAGAATGGAAGAGGTTTTGTTTGGAGAGAAGCTAAAAAACAAAAATTCTATTACTTGAGGGGGAAAAAACTGCTGCCATTTAGAAAAAAAAGTCCTCAAGAGTCGTAAAAAGCAGATGAACAGGAAAAAAAAACCCTAAGAACTAGGAGTCACCAAATGAAATAAGGTGGTGTGGTTCAAAACAAACAAAAGGAAGTATTTTTTTCACCCAGCACATAATTATATTGTAGAATTATTAGACACAGGATGTTGCAGGGGCCAGAAATACACACAGATTTAGAATTTATAAAAAAGAAAAAGCCAGCACTTTTTTCCCCCGTGAATTTGCCTTATCTATCAAGGGCTACTAAATGCAGTGATGTGGATGCCGTTTCCTTTTGGCAAGGCCTTCTAACTCAGCTCTGGAGCATTGTTCCAGAGGAACTGCACAGCCTCCTTCTGTTCCCTGCCCTTCTGCCACTCAGCTCCGTGGGACAGGGGAGGGACAATACCTGGCTCAATAGCACAGCACAGGACAATCTCTCTTGTGATGAGACCAGCTGATTCCTTAGCTTGTTTTCAGTTTGGTGGATCACTTACAGTAACCTGAATCGACCCAAGTCAAAGACAGACCTTTAAGCAGTTTGATCAGATCCTCTTACTGATTTTCCTCAGCAGAGATGTGATGGACAAGGGCACTCGGACCACTGCAGGAGTGACTGCTGCACACCCACAGAGCCTGGTGCCGTTTTTTTTCAAGCTACCAGCTACAGCAAGCACACCAGTGCCCTCCTCCTCATCCTATCCAAACTGCTGAGACCTTTCCGTTCTGATCTCAGAGGATACAAGCAGTTTTTGTTTGTAGGACATTATGTGAGCATGGCCTTCTTGAAACAGTATCTGTCATAATGAGCTTTACAGAGTTCAAAGACATCAGAGCAGTGTCACGGCAGCTTGGCAATATTGCCTTTCATTAAACCACAAGTTTCAATGCCAGTACGTGTCTCTTAGGCATCAGAATTCTACACCACCTACTTTTATTTTGTTGTTGAAACATATTTTGCACTAAAATCTAAGACTCGTTTTCCCTTTCAGAGAGAAAAGGTTAGGTTTTTTTTTGTTTTTTTTTTTTTTTTACTCTATGTCCTACTATTGCTTTCTAAAAAGTGTCCCAATTTACATGACTAAAAGCTGTTACTATTGTGCAACTTTCAGACGTTCCCGCAATCGCTCTATATGATATTCTATAATTCACTTGAGGTCTTTTGAAGAGTAATGAGTACATAACAAGAAAGCAGTTCTTGATAATTTGGGGCACTGCAAAAGTATCACTTACCTCAAAGTTCATGTTAGACTAGAAATACTAGAAAACTTTCAAAAGACTCATTGGCAGCTTATTTACAAATATACTATTTATAATGAATGCATTGATACAGAATGACTCTTATAAAAAAAGCAAGGCAATCTTTTATATAGACATAACAATCAACATTACAATAATTCAGATTAAAAGTACATTTTTGTAGACTGTTTACACTCTTGTTTAGCTTTTAACCACAAAATTAGTGTGGTCTGGTATTTTTCCACAGCAAAAGTCCTGTGCAGTCCCGGTTAAGACCTAAATATCAGAGTAATAAACATATTTTTTTGATCTTTGCCAAAGGAAAACCAGAAAACATTTGTAGATACTAACGTTTGTTTGCAATTTTCCTTACTGTGCCTTGAAGTTTGTGTTGTGCAAATTACTGCCAACTGCACATCTAATTTCTAATTAGAAGCTCTTTCTGGCATGCTGATTTGATATAACCGAGGTGTCATACCGACTACATGATAATTCTCAGTTGCATCCAGATATGAAGACTTTCCTGATATGAGTTTGTGCTGATTCAGAAATATGATTTATTTGGGGGTTTAAACAAAAGGTATTTTAAAATTCCCAGGATTAAAAGATGATACTGAGTTCCCAGTGATGCAATGGGTTTAAGCACTAACCAGCTAGGCAGTTTGACTACTAATTTACTAAATCATGTCCATGAGCAACACACGACCTTCAAGAATTCTGAACATACACTTTCTCACACAACATTAGCAAAAGATAGACAAAACTGCAGAGAAAACCTAAATCCATGAGAGGCACTGAAACAAATATTCTACAACCCAAATCTTTTTCTAAAAAGGGTGAATGATTTTTGAAGTTTCCAATAGCATCTGGCAAACAGAAAAATTCCAATTACACAACTGTGTGACCCCACTTTACAAGCAGCATTTCCACTAGACAACTGTGGTGACAAATTTAAAGTACAGTACAGCTAGAGACTGGACTTTAATGGATTTATACTGAAGAAAAACTTTTTTTTTGCAAAGAATCACCAAATACCTATCTATTTATTAAATGTGATGTATGACCCACTTGAGTCACAACAGCAATTATTCCTTCTTTTCATTATTTTTCAAATCCCTAATTCTTACCGGACTTTCATAATACTATATAGTCTATAGTACAGTCATTTAGCTTGTTAAATCAAGGCATGTTTCAAGACAGTGTCTTCATGGAGCATGTGTACAGGTGCACAGGCACAGACACATTCCAAAGTGATATTTAGTCTATGGGAGACTAATCAAAGTCATGATTTTCACTCAAAGATTGTCCCACTTTCTAATAATCCTCCTAAATTACTTCCCCTAGTATGGCAATGGGGATAATTATTTAATACCAGTACCTGGGAACCTCCTGTTTCTCCATCTTGTTTTCAAAGATGATGTAGAGAATTCATTTCCCTACCTTGTGTGTACTTCCATACTTAGATACACATATACATATATGTATGCATGCATACATACACGTCAGGATGAAATTCTTACCATTCATATTTTAATTGACTGGGCAAAACAAAATTCTGAATACATTTATAAGCCAGCATGTGAGTCCAGCTGAATGTCATCAGGCACTAAATACAATTTAGAAACTGCGCTAGTTAACAATCCAGCATCCTGCCAAAGGCAAAAGCTTCCATTGTGTCAGGATGTAGGACTTGCTGAATGATCAAACCAGCTGGATTTATTTGGATCGGTGTAGAGATTTGGATAGAAATCCATGTATGTACTTGCATAGATTTCTATGCATCTATTCCCAGTCTGTGCCACACATTTAAGACTTAAACCTTCAGGTAACTTTAAAGAATGTTTGAAATCCTCTGATTTTTCCTGTACCAGAACTTCTCTCACACTGCTTTGATTTAAGTCTCTCTTGAGACGCTGAAAAAAATAAGCATTCACCTCAGAATGTATAAAATGAAACTCCTAAAACAGGGCTCAGGATTATCTGGCATTGCAACAACCATACAAAGGTAGTTTGAAAAAATATCCTGGTTTTAATATAGTAATGAATTAAAACATAGCTTTATTTATTCCTATAAGTGTAATGAATAGTTTGTTTTAAAGCGAGTGTAACGAGCACTATTTTGGTAGCTGACTTCTCCACAAGAATTTCTGTGGGAGGGGGTCAGCTCCAATCATACAGTCATTAACCGTGTACCTTAACAAGGTGAATAATCAACATATTTACAAACTAAACAAATTAAATCCCATCAACTCTTAGAAAACTGGGATCAAGGAGCAGACAGGGAACAAGACCAAGATGCCTAAAAACACAAGGGGTCGCCACTTTTGTCTGAAGGAACCATATTACTCAAACCAGTTTCCCCTAGTGACCTGAGGGCACACACATGGATTTAGCAGTATATTCAGAAGTTAGAATATAGTCTTGAGAGTAAGCATTTCAGGATCTTCAAATTTTAACACCTTAATGCTGAGAAAGATTAACTTCAGGCTGAACTGTAAGGAACTAGCCTTTTATAAACTAAAGTCTAAACTGAAAAGCTACAGTAGATGTAAAAACAAAAAGAGGGGAGGGACACTGAGAGACAGAGTGAGGAAGAACAGAACATTACTTAGTAAAATCCAGTGACATCTACAATAGTTTTACAGCATGTTTAAGCCCTCTAAGGTTTTATATCTCCACCTGCCTTCCATTCAAACTTATTCCTTGTTAATGAAAAGACATATGACAAAACAGAATGCAGATAAATCAAGGCAATGCGTCTAAGTAAGCATGCCTGAAAGCAAGTAATATCTCTCAAACCTCTGCATGTGAAATACATTTGCCATGGTATTGGTTGATTTCATTTTGTTCAACAGGTACAGTCCTCTAAGCCACACTACCCCAGCAGCAATTCCACTGATGATAAACTGGACAGTTCTTGAGTACCCATGGAATGCAACCGTCTCAAGTTCCTACCCTCCTGAAAAAGGACAACTGGCCCTACAAGTGCAGTGATAGTGTAAATCTCCCTGAAGCATCTTCTGTCTTTCATGCAACCAAGAAAGTCATGATAAAACTGAATGTCCACCACTTACAGTGTTTCTCTTGAGCTACCAAGACGTATGCACAAAGGAAAAAGGTGCCTCTTTTTTAATAGATTGGTTTAATACTGAAACAGATAGGATGAAGTTAAAAAAGAATAATCAAGATACTGAACTGAATATTTTGAAGCAAGTGCCCCAGCTGTGGGGAAAAGTGCATTTAGTTCAGCAGCAAAACAGCACAGTGTGAAGATATTGTGCTTGGACACAGAAGTTCCATCATGGAAGGAGGTACAAGGCAAGTCAAGATATAAAACCATAGTACATTGTTAACCAACCTTAAAACTTACATATATTGCAGTGTTTAAAAGTAAGACACATTCATTTATTGTACAAGGACTATAAGGAATCCTTAAAATTGCCTGTTGTAGTTTATGACTCAACATTGTAATAAAAATGTACATAATATATTATTTCCTTGCCACTTAACTGTACTGTTAGAACTCATGGACTCGTTACTTCACAAAATGAAAACCACTCTGAGTATACTCATCGTTCTTACCAATCTGAGAAGGTTTACTTGTGCTAGAAAATACCACCCACAAAAGGCTCAGTTCAGATATGTTATGCCTGCAACTGATAACTCAGGGAAGCAAGACTTAAAAGAATTCAAGCTTTTTTTTTCCTTTTCTTTTACTTTCATTTTGACTGCATCCTTTTCACCTGCCAGTTGTTCTGATGAGCACATGTTTTTAACATACAAACCAGTTGATAAAAATTCATCAGCAGAGGCATATAAATTCTAGATATGATTGATTAAAACAGAGCAAATCAGAATAAAACAGAATCCAGTGATTTACTCTGACTGTAAACAATATAAAAACACCATTTGCTTCAAATCTCAAAATAAGTTAAGAGAAAATCCCAACCTCAGGACATATAACCCTTTCGCGTTTTGACACAAAAAAAAAAAAAATAAGGGAGGAAAACAGAAAAGTTCATTATATGCAAGGTATACATGTCTCTTAACTGGAAGTAAATCTAAGCAAAACTATTTTTTGTCCCTTAAATTTAAACTTTTGAGTTCATTGGCAATTGCTTCAAATGAACTGGCATTTCCAGATTATTCAGACAACTCCCATCAAATTCAGCAAAGAAAGCTCAGACAAGCATTTTTACAGAATAAAAAAAATCTAAATGGCTATGATTCCTCTATTAGCAGAAACACATAATGCAGTCTTAAATTTGCCTTTTTATATTATTTATATATTTATATATATAT
>WBNH01007503.1:0-21920 GCA_013401255.1 Urocolius indicus
ATGGGGGTCTGTGCAATGGGGGCGTCTGTGATGGGAGGGCTGTGCAATGGTGGGGCTGTACAATGGAGGGAGGCGTGTTGGAGGCGTTGGGGTTGCAGTTTGGGGGGGGGGGTCAGTTGGAGGGGCCGGCACGGGGTTGGGGGGGGGGGTCTGGGCGGGGGGGGGGGGGGGGGGGGGCGGGGGGGGGGGGGGGGGGGGGCGGGGGGGGGGGGGGGGGGGGGCGGGGGGGGGGGGGGGGGGGGGAAACCGTGAGGGGGGGGTGGGGAAAGCTCCAGCCCTGCCTGGGGGGCACTGGGGACATCGGAGAGAGATTTCAGAGCTGCCTCCCTGGGGATGAACGACAGGCCCGGCCATTCAGGGTGCCCCAGGGGTGAGCAGCGATGGGAAGGCAGAGGATGGGGCGATGGAGGGGCCCATGTGGGATAGAGCACCCCCAGGATTGGGGTGTGGGGCCGGGGGGACGTGTCCAGCTGCAGGGGCTGAGACCACAGGGGGTCCCCCCAACCCTCCCAAACCGCGGTGTGAGCCTTGTGCAGAGGGGTCTGTTTGGACAGAGGAGAATCAGCAGCAGCAGCATCCCCCGACTCCCCATTCCCCCCGGCTCCCCGTGTGCCTTGGTGCAGCGTTTTGGGGAGGGGGATGCAGGCTGGGAGCTGGCGCGGGGCCGGCGACGCTGCACGCCGTGACAGAACCCGGCGGCTCCTCTCCCCACGCTGGGGCATGCGCGGAGCCGGGGCTGTGCACGGCTGCCTGCTGGCGGGGGGCTGTGGGGGGCTGAGCTCCAGAGTCACCCCATGTCCCCTCACCCCAACATCCATGTCTCTGGCTGGAGATGGGAGGTCTGATGATGCTTTTAGTCTTGGCCACTTTGCATTGGGCTACTCCATGGGGGTTTGGAGAGCTGCTCCCCGAAACTCGCTTGTCTGGCCGTGGCATCAGCAGCCATTGCTCCTGTGTCTGGTGTGAGCATTGTGAACGTGTGCTGCTCTAAGTCACTGAAGGATTTCGGTGCCTAAAATGAAGGAGAAAGAGGAATGGGAGCGATGGGGGACTGAGGACCATGGACCTTTGTGCAGCTCTCACGCTGGCAAGTTTGTTGCCCACTGAAATGCGTTGGCCTGGTGAGATTTTTAGCATAAAACCACTCATTTACACACCAACTTGGGTCTTTCCTTTAATATTCAAGCGTGGGATGGAGGTCTCTTCATGTCTGCATTACCTTCTGGCTCCTGGTGCTTTGTGTTGGGGGCTGATTTATTGGCCTGTGGAAGCTGTGATTTGGCGACTGCGTTGGGGGGGTGACACGGGCTTTGCCGGAGCCTTGAGGCGATAGCTGAGCTGCAGCCTCTGGGCAGCACAGATAACGCTGCCAGTGCCTGCACCCTCCTACTCAGCCTTAACTAAGTCTGTTGAGGTGCTTTAGAACAATGTCTCGGATGAGGTGGGGCCATGGTTGAGGGAAGGGGTTTGGATTTTGCCCCTGCTGACAGGATGAGGGGCCCCGAGGGAGAGAGGGCTGTGCTGGGAGCAGGACTCTGATGCTGTGCTCTTGAGAGGTTCCCCCAAATGTGGCTGGGGGACATCTGCTTCCACTCAGGTCACCTTGTGTGTGGAGGAGACATTTCCCCTGGGTTGCAGGAGCTACTGCAGAGCCCACTCTGCCTTAGCATCCCTGTGCCTGCTGGTACACCCCAGGCATGGGGCTGAGCCTTGCTTACGAGCCCTGACGATGCTGAGCTGTGACCTGTCAGGGTAATAGGGTAGAAACCCAGCCTGTGCCTGATGTGAAGGTGCCTGGAAAGGTGGTGGGGTCACTCAGGACGTGTTCTGACACGTAGATGCTGCTTGGAGAGGCGTTCATGCACATACTGCTTTCAGAAACTAAAGTCTCTTTCCCCCCAACTCTTAGTTTTCTTTATCCTTCACAAACTTCCTAAGGGCTGTTATTGGTAACCACTGCCTTCCTGTGCTGAGCCCTGCAAAAACCCCAAAGCTGCTCCGTCTGTTGGATTTCTTTATCTTCAGGAAGCATGAAACAGCTTGTGCCTGTTTCTGGGACGGGATTACACCAAGAAACAAAGCTGAGAGAAGCACCTTGTCTGGAGAAACAAAATGTGGGGTTTATCTCCAAACACTTCCTGCGGCCTCCCTGAACCCTGGGAAGAACAAAACAGGGACGAGTTGTTAATGTGGCAGATGATAAAGGGAAGCCAAATCTATCAGAAGAGCCCTGTCCTTGGGCAGGGTGACCTGTGTCTGAGCTGTGTGTGAGTTTTAACCTCTGCACCCCAAGTCTCTGGGTGATGGTTCTGCGGGGCCACGGTGAGACATAGAGAGGAGACAGTGTTGCCTTTGTCCTGTCCACTCCGATGCTGGGAGCTGCCTTTGTCTGCTGCTCCCAGCTCTGTGCCTCCCTGGCTGCTGCCTGGACAGTCTGGGGAGTGATGTGAGACCAGGAGGGATGTTGGCCTTTGCCTGGCCCGGGTGCTGTTAGTGGGGATCCCAGGCTCGTGGTGTGGGGTGACACCATCCCAACAAGCCGGCCGGTATGTTTGCTGGGGGTGGTGGCACTCATGGTACCATGTGCTTCTCACACCCCATCAGAGGAACTGAAAAGGGGGTCGTGGAGCTGCTGGGCATTCAGGACCAGCTCAGCAAGACCCTCATGGGCCCATTCATGCCACTGCAGGTCGAGCTGTATCCGTGCCGCTGGCATCATCCCACCACTCTCCCTGGAGCCAAAGCAGCTGGTTTGCAGTCACATCAGTGGGGTGTGATGGAGCTGGCAATGCTCTTGCTGCTGTTTGTTATGCCCCTCGCAGCACCCACAGCTTTGCTCTCTGCCCCAGCCCCTGTGGGACTGCCAGGGTGTGGGGGCACCAGCTTCAGAAGCATCGGGGCAGGTTATAACTTGACACTTAGAGCTCATCACTGGTGATTTCCAAACAGAAAGCTGAGGTTTGACACAGTGCAATGATGCCCTTTGCAGTGCTTGGTGGTGAGGATACAAATGACTTCAGTGCTTTCAGAAGTAAATACTGTAGTAACACAGCTTAGAGCCCATTTTGGTCCATTTCTTGGATGCAGCCACCACGGTGCAGGATAGAAACAGCACTTGGGCAGCTCAGCCTTTGGAAGACAGGCTTTGGTGCTTGGGACAGGCTAATGGGCTAATGCTCTGTCTCACGGGGGTGTGAGCCACTTAAACTCAGCTCAGTGTCAACTGAAAAGCGCCTGTGGCTGCGTGAACCTGGTTGTGGTTGTGCTCGTGGTGCCTGGGGCAGGAGCAGGTGGTAGGTGCGATGCCCGAGATGCTTTTTGATGCCTGGGCTCTGTGGGACAGCGTTGATGGAGATGTTGAGCCTGGCCATGATTGGAAGAGCCAATTGCTCGCCTCACCAGCAGCTTGCCATGCCTTATGCTGGGGGGTATTTCCCTTCGCTGGGTGTTGCTGGGGCTGGTTTAGGCTGAGGACAGACCACGCTGTGTGTGTGGTGAGCTGCTCTTTGCCGGGTCCTGGCTGTGTTGTGGCGGGGCTGGCGGTGTGGGGAGGGGGCTGTGGCGGCCCCGCTGCCGTCGCAATAAAACTCCCTTTTGTCTCAGGCGGTTCCCGCGGCCCCTCGGCTGAATGCGGCGCTGGAGAGGATTTAAATGACATGGTAATTTCATGCCGTCCCACCGGCGGCTTTGCCCGGGCTCAAGGCAGCTGTTGGGCAGTGGCTCGTGTTCCCCAGCTGTTACAATAAATAATAGAAGATAACAGAAACAAAGCGTATTTCCCTGCTAATTACCCCAAACCAGACTCTCACCGTGGCAGCGCTGCCCTGGCCTGGCCGCCGCTGCTTCCCCAGAGGGATGGAGCTGGAGATGCTGTGCTGGAGGTGATGCTGCGGCCCCGGGGCACGGCTTTTGTGTGCCAAAGTCTGTGATTTCTCCCGAGCTGCTGAATTTATAATGGCAGACGGATTTCATCCCGCTCACTGGCCGCATTGTGCTGCAGGAACAACACTCAGCCTCCAGCCCCCCAGCCCCGGGCAAGCTGCATTTACATGACAAAGTGGGAGCCTGTGCGGCTTTACCATGGAGAGTCGAGGTATGCAGAAGCCCCCTGGGCTCTTTGGGTTGTGTTTTAACCAGGCTGCTTCTACCCAGGGGAAACCAGCTCGTTTTGCTGCTGGGCCCTTTTCATCCTGCTCTCAGCCACAGCCCGGGACTCTGAGCTTGAGATGCCCAGGGATGGTTGTGCTGCCCAATGGACAGCAGAGCTGGCTTTTGGGAGGGTTTGCACCAAGTCGAATTGGGAGGAAAGCCTGGGATGGGTTGACTCTTGCTGGATGCTGGGTGCCCACTAAAAGCTGCTCTGTCACCCTCCTCCTCATCTGGGCAGGGCAGAGAGGATAGAATGAAAAGCTTGTAGGCCGAGGTAAGGAGAGGCAGATCACTCAGCGATAGCCATCAGGGACAAACTAGACTTGATTTGGGGGAAAACTGGTTTAATTTATTATCAATCAATCAAAGTAGGATAATGAGAAATGGAGCTAGCTGACATTAAGTCTTTCAAACAGGGTGGAAGCTTCCAGTAGCTTGTCACAGCAGCCACTCCTGTAGCCTTCTCCGAAACCTCGCCACACAAACCCAGTACAACTGTGAGCACCCTGGGGCAGGGACTGGCACAGGAAGGGGTGATCCCTGCCTGAATGATTACCAAAGGGCTTTGAGGTCTCTCTCACCTGGGCTGAAGCAGCCAAGGCCCAGCCAGAGCCCATCCCACGGGCCAGAAGTGCCAGATGCTGCAGCTCTTGTCAGGTGCTGGGCATCAGCCCTGGTTGCCCTCCCTGTGCTGGCTACCCCATGTTAATGCTCTTATAAATATCCACGTCCCAGGTAGGCAATGCTGTGCCAGGCAGTGCACAGACACTTGGAAATAATGGCTTTTTAAAAACCTTTGGATCTGATCTCAAAGTAATGTAGAAAGGAAAGGTCATTATCACTCCCTGTTTTGCTGGGCAAGCTCTGGGCAGGCAGCACAAGCCCTGCAGTCAGCCTGGGTCTGGGCTGCCAGGGCAGCTGCTCTAGCTCCTTGTATTCTAGGACCATGTGTCTGCAGTCACCAAAATCAACCCTTCCAAGTCAGACCAGGGCTAAACTTGCCCTGACCTTGGCACTGGTGTCCTGCCTTGGTCTTTGCAGAGCATCTCTTGCTGTCCCAGCACTGCTTCCTCCAGCCAGGCTGCCCTTTTGTATGATCCTGTGTTTGCTGGATCTCATGGCTTGAATCAAAGAATCAAAGTCCTGAGCCCAGAGCTGTGTTGCTGGAGGCTGAATCCTTCATCTGTGATTCATGATCCTAATTGAGAGGCTTTATGCTTGTAAAGCATCTGGTGATCCTCTAGTGAGAGGGTTTGTACAGCAAACTGTAATTTTCAGGCTGAATGGTGCAGCACCAGGGCTGCAAGATGGGTGCAGGACCTGCAGAACGGATTCTGCCAGCCCCAAACCTGCTTCAGCTCCTCTCCAGCACTGCTCATCAGTACTGCTGAGCTGGGGCTGCAGCCCTGCATCTGCTGCATCTGCTGCATCTGCAGTGACACAGGGCACATGAAGATGCTGTCCTGCTCCTGCATGGCTGCCGGGATCATCTCCAGGGTGAGAAGGTCCAGACAAGGAGAAGCTGCAGGTGATGCCCTTGATGTGGTTGCAGGGAAGGCAGTGGACAGGGCACATGGAGCAGCTGTCCTCTGGCAGGTCTTGCAAGTGGGCTGGGTGTTTTTTCATTCAAAAGCCAGAGCAGGGACCAGAGCAGCACTGGCAAATACCTCTTTGATTGCCAACCATGATTTAAAAATGCATCAGCTTGCAGCTATAGGGAGCTGGTGATTGCCAAGAAATGTTTGTCATGTGGAGACATGAATTACCCCGGGAGTCTCTCATCTGAAAATCAGTTTCTTAAAACAAGCAGCCCCTGGAGCATGGCCCAGCCGTTTGTCCTGGGGTACTGGAGTGCTCCCTGCTCCGGAGCAGCTGCACGGGCCTGCAGGGCTCCAAGCCTCACATTGGCCTCCAGATCCCTGTCTTGCTCATTGGACTGCTCCAAATCCCATGCTGCCTTATCCCAGGAGGTGATGGGGCTGCAGTAGCCTCAGGCTCAGGACTCCCTGTAGATTTTGGAGCTCCAGGGCTCCTGCTACAGGGCAGAAGCAAGAGCAAAGCAAGGACTGGCCCTGCAGAAGTTAATGTGGTGGCCTTGTGTGGTCAGGAGATGTCTTGCTGAGGTGGGGTGCAAAAGTAAAAAGCAAATGTGAAGCTTACTTTGCTGCTCTTCTGGTTTTCTGCTTCTGATATTTTTATCCTGGAATTGAAACTTGGATTTAAAAAGGAAGTGGATGGGAGCAAGGAGTGCTAAGAGCACCATGTGTTCAGGAGCTGAAATTGGAGCTGGGATGCTGTTTGGGGGCTGACTTGGACAGTTGGCCACCCAGATGGAGCCCTCTGAGCAGCCACACACTGCACTCCCACACCCAGCCCGGCTGGCTGAGCCCTCCTGGGGCTGGGAAACAGAGCAGATGCAAACTGGGGTAGGTGGAGCCAGACAAAGTGGGAAGGAGGCAGGAAGGGCAGATCTAAGCCCCAGAGGGCAGGGGCATTAAAAGCTTCTTTGGTAATGTTATGAGTTACCTTTGAGTCGAAGGGTGCTGTGAGCTTAGAAGCACTTGAACAGTGCTGCCCTGTGCTGTGTTTTGGTGCCCATCCCTACATCTCCAGAACTTCCCTAGTGAGTCTGCATGATGGGTTTTGGGTAGAAACTGATATTTCCCTCTGTATGGGTTTGGGGCCTCTGCTGCTTAAAGTGGGGGTTTGGGACTGATTCATTTCACTACCTTGATGTGAAGGTAGATGTGATGTGATGTGATGGAGGGGAAAGTGCACGTGTCTGCAGGTCCCTGCTGAGGGAGAGTCTGGGGAGCTGCATGGTCTGTGTCTCGGTGCCTGTGGAGCCGGTGCTGTGCTCTCATCAGAGGCCTGTGTGGGGAGGGAGGCAGCGAGGCCCCTACAGACTCCTCAGCCTCTGGCTTGGCCTCCAGCAGAAGTCCTGGGTGTCTCAGAGGGGCCGTATTTCTCTCCCAGGAGTAGATGTGGTCCCTCATCTCCTCCCACCAGGCAGAGTTTCCCCATTGTGCTGGGGCTGGCTTGTAAATCAGCAGGGCAGGGGCTGGCCCGGCCACAGGACAAAGGCTGCCTGTGCTACCAGGGCAGCCTGGCTGAGCTTTGCATGGCAGGACCACCCCAGCCCTGGCACAGAGGCAGAGGGTGCCTGCAAACCCCCTCCCTGCTGAAACCCACCCTGGGCGTGCCATGAGCTGAACAATGACGTGGGTCAAGGACGATGTGTGGGGCAGGAGCAGAGTGTCTCTACAGCCACAGCTGGCAGAGGGAATGGGTCAGGATCTCTGGTGGCAAAGCCCCTTGAGCACCATTAGGTGGATGCTTTCTTCTGTGGAGTTTGCAGCAGTTCCATTTCTCCTCACTCCATGACCCAACAGGTCCAGTGCTGCCTCCTGCTTGGCACTGGGGAGCTGTCAGGCCTCGGTGGTTTTTGGAGCTGCCCTTAGCACAAAGCACTCTGCATGCTGGAGCCTGGCATGGGTCAGCTTTCATGTCACCATGGCTGCTGTGCCATGGGACAGGCGATGCCTGGCAAACACTGTCCCATGGGATGGGCAATAAAAACACACCACAACCCTGAGAAGACTGACCTTAGTCTAAGTGTATCTTCACTAATTCAGCTTCAGACAAAGATTGCTACTGCTGCCAGACCTGTGGCGAGCTCTTGGTGCAGATCTGAGGCTCTACTTGCTTCTTAAAACCAGGGCAGGAGAGTTTCTTGCCACTTGTTCTGGTTGTTTGCACGTTGCAACGTGTCTTGAGCAAAGCAGAAGTTGAGGTGGGGCTTTGCAGTGGTGAGGCAGGTGCTTTCAAAGCTCTTTTCATGTGGACATCAGATACAAGCTGCCCTTTGGTGTCAGGTGAACCAGATGTGGTTCTGTGCTCACATCTGATGGGGGAGCTGAGTTACACATGTGGTGGTGTACGCCAGGACGTGGGTGCATCTGTGGTTGGGATGGACAGCAGGAGCCACTTATCCTCTGGAGGTCTGTACAGCTGCCATGCCAGGCCCTTGATGAGTTCTTCACCTCAAGGCAAAGCAGAGGTGATTTATCTGCCAGGGGATAGTTTGACATCTGCACAACTGAGGGCCTGGCACTCCCCTGTGACAGCTCAGCTGGTGATGGCACTTGCCCAGGGCAGCTGCTTTCAGCTGTGCCGCTCCCAATTCTATCCCAGTCACCTCCTGCCAGCTCCTGGTTTGGGATGCAGTGATGGGAAGTGCTGCTCTGTGTGTCTGTGTGGGCAGGGCCTTTCTCCCAGCCGCCCTGACACGTGTGCTGTCCCGCAGCTGCAGGCGCATACCTGCCCCCGCTGCAGCAGGTCTTCCAGGCTCCACGCCGGCCCGGGATAGGAACTGTTGGGAAGCCCATCAAACTTTTGGCCAACTACTTTGAAGTGGACATCCCCAAGATTGATGTGTACCATTATGAAGTGGATATCAAACCTGACAAATGTCCACGCAGAGTCAACAGGTAAGGCAAGTATTAGAGGTTTTGGCACTTGTTCCCTGCTTCCAGTTTCTCTGTGGAGGCTCCACGAGTGCCTGTCTCTGCCTTCACCAGTGGAAGCCATCAGGGTGACGTGGTGACAGGGGTTGCAGTGCTGCTAGTGCTCACTGGTGGCTGGACCTGCCACCTGTGGCTGTGCAGCAATACTGGTTCCTTGCCCCTGACAGCCTCAGCATGGTCCCCCTGCTTCTTCACAGCAGCTGTGCTATTTTGGCAACAATCCCACATTTAAAAATAGCAAACCCCAGACTTCAGGCCATCCAGTACTTTTCTTTGTTATTCTTTTTGATGTCCTGTTGGCTGCCCATCCCCTCCTGCCCTGGCAGCCTGGGCAGCTCTGCACACCAAAGGCTGGTGAGCAGATGCTGCACGTGCTTTCAGCAGCCACGGGCAGCGAGTCAGTCGTTTGTTCTTGTCCTCCCGGCTGGGTTTGCAGCCAGCTCCAGCTGGTGTGTGTTCCTGCACCATGTCGTGTGTTGAGGTGCTGGAGCATGTCCAGAGATGGGCAATAAAGCTGCTGAAGGATCTGGAGAACAAGTCTTAGTAGGAGCAGCTGAGCTGGGGATATTTAGCCTAGAGAAGAGGAGGATGGACTGGAAGGGAGGTGTTGTGAGGTGGTGGTTGGTCTCTTCTCTCCAGTAATAAATTATAGGGCAAGAGGAAATAGGCTCAAGTTGCACCAGGGAATATTTAGATTGTAACTAAGGAAGAAATTTGTTACTGAAAGAGTTTTTAAGCACTGGAATGGGCTGCTCAGGGAGCTGGGGGAGTCTTCATCCCTAGAGATATCCAAAAGATGCATAGATGCGGGATAAGGTTTAGTTTAGTGATGGTCTTGACAGTGTGAAGTTAGTGGTTGGACTCAATGATCTTAAAGGTCTTTCCCAACCATAATGATTGTATGATTCCTTCTGGGAAGCTGCAGGGCAAGGCATGGGGCTGTTTATCCAGGGGCCTTCCTCAGCAGCAGGACCAGCTCTGCTCTCTGATGCCCTGCAGCTCAGAAATGCCCTGGGTAGGGACCCTGGGGACCAGGCAGGTCGCAGAAGGTGTGAGAACATGAAATAAACATCACCCTTCTCTCCTCCTGCCCTTCTTTTTTGCCCTGCTTGTCTGTGTAGGGAAGTCGTGGAGTACATGGTACAGCACTTCAAACCACAGATCTTTGGTGACCGAAAACCAGTCTACGATGGGAAGAAGAACATCTACACCGTCACAGCCTTGCCCATTGGAAACGAGCGGGTAAGAGCGGGCAGCGAGCAGCCACAACCTGCCTCCTGCCCGGGAGGGACCCACGAAAAACAACCTCCCCGTGGCTTCCCTCCCTTTTGCACCCAGGTTGACTTTGAGGTGACGATCCCAGGGGAAGGCAAGGACAGGATATTTAAGGTGTCTATCAAATGGATGGCCATTGTGAGCTGGCGCATGCTGCACGAGGCCCTGGTCAGCGGGCAGATCCCCGTCCCTCTGGAGTCCGTGCAGGCACTGGATGTTGCCATGAGGCATCTGGCTTCCATGAGGTACCAGCTTGGTGGGGTGGATGGCCCTGATGCCAGCACCATGTGTGCCAGGGTGGGGAGTGTCTGCCCTTGGCAGGCTGCGAGCAGCCTTGACAGACTGTGGGAGGAGGCAGCCCTGCCTGCTGTGCTGCTCAGTGCCAAAGCTCCTGGTGCTTCTACAAAAGAAATCAATGGGGTGATGCAGCCAGGGGTGAGGGGTGGCCCAGAGGGGCTGGGAGTGTGTCATGGTTGCTCCCAGGGGAGCTGGCATGTGGTGTTTGATGTGCTTTGCCCTGGTTCACAGATACACTCCCGTCGGCCGCTCCTTCTTCTCCCCCCCTGAAGGCTACTACCACCCCCTGGGAGGGGGCAGGGAGGTCTGGTTTGGCTTCCACCAGTCGGTCAGACCTGCCATGTGGAAGATGATGCTCAACATTGATGGTGATGTATTTTTCATGCTGGGGAACTTCAGCAGTGGGGTTGGGTATGTGGGGAGGCTGGATCTGGCCAGCTCTTGGGCCAGGTCTACTGGAAGAGAGAAGAGACACATGCTGGTATCTGTCCCACAGTGTCAGCCACTGCCTTCTACAAAGCCCAGCCCGTAATTGAGTTCATGTGTGAGGTTCTGGACATCCGGAACATCGATGAGCAGCCGAAGCCTCTGACGGACTCACAGAGAGTGCGTTTCACCAAGGAGATCAAAGGTAGAGCCCCAGAGAGTGCTGGGGACCTGACCCCAGCCAGATTTTGCCCCAGACACTGGCTTATTTCCCCCTCAGCCTCTGCAGTGAGGTGGGAGCACTGGGATTATACATTTAGAACATCTCCTGGGGGGCACCTTTGCCTCCCTTGGGCACTTCCCAGGGCATCCACAAGCATACCCACGCTGCAATGGTTCGTTGTTTAAGGAAGGTGTTGGGGGAAATGGAGCAAAGGGGAATCACTCCCACCTTTGGCAGTGACATTGCTGTGTCTCCTTATCTTGCATCAGGTCTGAAAGTCGAGGTCACCCACTGTGGGCAGATGAAGAGGAAATACCGCGTGTGTAACGTGACGAGGCGGCCGGCCAGCCACCAGACGTAAGGCCCTGGGGAAAAGCCGAGCTGTTCTCCTTTGGAGCAGCTGCTGATGTCGTTAGGGAGAGCTGGACAGGAAACTCCAGCCTGCCATGGCAAAGGGAGATGTGTTTGGGGTTGTGCAGCTCGCACAGCTCCGCGTGGGGATGCAGGGGAGGGTGGGAGTGCAGAGGATGCTTTGTCTGGCAGGCGGCGAGCGGGAGCTGACGTGCCAGGAATTGTCCTAGTTTTTACCTCCAAGTTTAGTTTTCTTCTTTCCTAAAATAGACACTGCCAAAGCAGCAGCTTTGTCAGGGGATAAAACGATTCTCTGCCTTGAAGTTATTTGTGTGTGCCTGGGAGCAGGTTTGGCCTGAGCACCTCTCCATGCCGGAGGCTGCCCTGCTCCCTGCAGCCCCCCACAGACAGGGTTGGTGGTTCCCTCAGCACCAAACTGTTGGGTGCCACAGCCCAAGGATGTTTCTAGGGCTCATCACTGTGGTTTGCCCTCAGAATTCCCCCCCAAAAAAGACTTGGAAGCAAAACAGTGCTTGAGGCAGAGAGTGGGGGAAAGAGCAGACAGACCCAGACCTCTCCTTGGGGACAGTGCTGGGACAGGAGGGGCTGTGCTTGTGCTCCCTGCTGGGTGCTCAGTGAGGGGAGCTGGACTGGAGCAGGAATGTTTTTCAGGCTGTTTCCTCCTCAGGTTTCTGCAGTGTTTCTGGAAATGTTGCCAACATCTATGGTTGTTTTTTTTTTTTTACTAAAAGAGAGTAAAAAACACAACAAGAAATTTTGGCTCCTGCTGTGCAAACCCAAGTGCTGGCAGCAAATCACTCGTGGTTCTTGCCTGATGGCAAACCAGCAGTGCCTGCTCAGGCTTCTGAGCCCCCACCTCACTTGCCACAGCCACATTCCTTGTCACCCACCCTCAGCTCTGGCTGTATCTCTTTGGACTTCCCGTGCCTGTCACCACCTGCACCCGCTTCCCTGAGCTCCAGCATCCCTGGGGCCCAGCCCTAGGGCTTGGCAATTGCAGGAGGAATGCAGTGCCTTACCAGGGTGTTCACCTTGGCTCTTCTGCCTAATTTTGTCTCCTTAAAGAATATCAGGTTAATTCTTCATGTTCAGGATGCTGTTTATGGAGCTGGTGCTGGGTGAGGCTGGGTGTCACACGTGGCATGGCACCCCTCAGCCCTGCCACCTGGAGCTTTGGGGTTTTTCCCTGCACTTTTGAAGGGAGATACACTCCTCCTGCTCGCTGCCCACCCTGGAGCTGCTGCCTTGTGCCAGATTTGACTTTCCTTGGGACTCAGCTCACAGGGAGGGCACCAAGCACAGAAGTCCTCATGAGTGCCAGTGTGCTGTATTTATGTACCTAACTGTGGCATGTGTGGCATGTCCTGCAATAAACATTTGCCCTGATTAGCTGGATTAGTGAGACAGAGCTTTATTTAGGGACCTCAGTCCCACACTGGGGTCATAATATTCCTGATTCCATGACTGAAAATACCACTGTTGTGCTTTTTATCTTCATTTACGGTAGCTCAGAGTGGGAACCTTCCAGTTCCCTCTCTTCCCAGGCAGAGTAAACAGTGCTTCAGGTCTGGAAGTGTCTGTTTTGAGTAAGTTCATCCTTTGTGTCCTGCCTCTGCCAGGTTTCCTCTGCAGCTGGAGAGTGGTCAGACAGTGGAGTGCACAGTGGCTCAGTACTTCAAGCAGAAATACAACCTGCAGCTGAAATACCCTCACCTACCCTGTCTTCAGGTTGGCCAGGAGCAGAAGCACACGTACCTGCCCTTGGAGGTGAGTGTTGGCCCTGGCTTCTGGGCACCATGCAATGTCATTGCATGACAATATTCTGCAGCTAGTGTATTGTGGACACTACTTGCCTCAATATTGATCTGGCAAGAGCTACTTCTAGTAAGTGAGGGAGAAATCCATGCTGTAAAAATGTTTTTCCTGCAGCACTTCTGGTTTGGGGCTGGTTACAGGGCCCAATGCTGAGCCCACAGGGCAGCTCAGCCACACTTCTCTGTGTCCCACCGGTGCCTAATGCCTGGCTGCTGTCTCTCCCCTGCTGTGCAGGTGTGTAACATCGTGGCAGGGCAGCGCTGCATCAAGAAGCTCACAGACAATCAAACGTCAACCATGATAAAAGCAACAGCCAGGTCTGCCCCAGACAGGCAGGAGGAAATCAGTCGCCTGGTAGGTGATGTGAGTCCCTGGGAGGGACTGTGGCATGAGCCTTGTTGTGGTGCTGCTCCTCAGCTGCTCTGAGTGGACATACTGATGGGATTAATGACTTGGTTTTGTCTTCCTCTTCCTGCTGAATCCCTGGTCAGAGGTACCTGCACCTCTGTGATGGCTGGGCAGGAGCTGGTTGATGGTGCTGTTGTTACCCAAACCAATGTGTCTGGGCTCTCAAAGCCAGAGACATTTGATATTCCTTCTGGGTCTTTTGGTAAGAGCCTCTTGCCAGTCTGAACCTTCCTACTGATGCCTTAAACCTCAGGAGCAAGCTCTGCTCTTGGCTGCATTAGTCAGTGTCCAAAAATTGGTTTTCCCATGGGTTAGTTGGCACGACAAAGTTTGGCCCTTTGTGTTAAACCTCTTGCCCTCCACTTCAGGAGAAGATTTCAGCTCTCTGGAGAGCAGGACTTTGGTTGCCTGTGTTTCCTGAGCAGCTGAAGCTGCGTGGGACGCAGCAGTTGGTCTCACTCCCTCCCATGGCACTTCCTTCCTTCTGCAGATGAAGAATGCCAGCTACAACCTGGACCCATACATTCAGGAGTTTGGGATCAAGGTGAAAGATGACATGACAGAGGTGACGGGGAGGGTCCTGCCAGCACCCATCCTGCAGTATGGAGGCAGGGTAAGCAGGGCCTGGCTGTTGGGCTGCGTTGCACAGAGAGATGCTTTCATGCCAGAGAACACTGTGTCTGGACAAAACTTGTGGTATCTTGAGGACTGGAGGTTAGAGCTGAGCTTTATTATTAGTGTGTCATGAGTTTAAGTTTTTGGGGGTTTTCTTTTTTCAGTAGAACTCCTCTGACAGTTGTAGACAGGAGTCACATGGGATGCTGAGGGTGAGGCAGCCGGGTGAATTCCCATCACCCTTGAGGAGCTGAGATTCTGAATTGCCCATTGCCAGACCCTGGCAGTGCAAGGAGCTGGCTCTGGCCAGGGCCCTGAGGCTTTGTGATGGGGAGCACAACCAGGGCAAGGCCATCACAAGGCTCTGACTGTCTGTTTGCCTTGCAGAACCGAGCCATTGCAACTCCCAACCAGCCATTGCAACTCCCAACCAAGGCGTGTGGGACATGCGAGGGAAGCAGTTCTACAACGGCATTGAGATCAAAGTCTGGGCCATTGCTTGCTTTGCCCCGCAGAAGCAGTGTCGGGAGGAGGTGCTGAAGTAAGGAAAAGGGCAGCTCATGGGGATGGGGGGAGCTGGGGCAGCTGTGGCTTATGGTGTGACCACTCTGCTGCTCCCAGCCTGGGACTGCGTGTCCTTCGTCCTTAGTACTGCATCTGCTGCAGCTCAACTGCTCAGGTTGGATCTGGGTTCAGCCTGGGTGTTCTTATTGGCTTATCCAGAGGGCCTGACTCTTGATCCAGGCTGCAGTCAGTCCCTGAGCCATTGCAAGGCCTGCCAGCTGGGAATGAGCACGTCGGGACTCCAGCATGTGTGAGCTGATCTGCTCTTTGCATCAAGTAGCTGCAGTGTCATTATCTGATACTGCCAGCCCTAAACCTGCACTGAACTCTTCTAAGCTGAGTCTCCTCACAGAGATGGGGTTGTGAGGAATATTGGATTAAAAAGTTTCCCCAATACCCTTTCTGAAATCATTCATGTAGGAAGCATCCTAACTTACCACAGGTTTGTGTTACAGAGGAGGCTCAGGCTCCCCAAAAGCTTTGTCGCATTAGGGATTCTCTGCTTCAGTACCACAGTGCCACAGAGTGAGGCCAGTTTGTTTGATTCAGTGAACTGGTCACCTTGGGTTTGGATTCTGCTGGAGACTTGGGTTTCTCCTGACCAAGGTGGATGCATGGAGGCCAGCACTGTGTGTGTGCCTCTTCTGGCTGTTGCACAGTCACCCTTGGGGGTGGTTTGGAGCAGCTCAAAATCTCTACATCTGCAATAACTGGATAGAGGTGGGAATGACACTGTGCTGCTGTGACCTCTTTGGAGCAGAGCTGGGAGCCTCATGCTCTCTCTGACCTGCCCTGCCTCAAATTTACCCTTGGCAATCCAAATACCCCAAGTGTGGCTCAGGGCTTTGTCTGATTTGTTAAGTGAACCTGGCAATCAGCTGTCCAGACAGCACAGGTCTGCTCCCTGCTCTCCAGCTAAGGAAGCACAGCTCACAGCTCCATCGTGTCAGGAAGGGTCAGTCCCTGGGTAAAAGGGCACCACGAGGGGATGGTTCAGCTCTAAGTCTCACATTTCCCACACCAGGCCCTCACTGGAGGCTGAAGAGCTGTGGGCACGCTGACACGCTGTCCCTGTCCTATGGTGACTGACACACTGTCCCTGTCCTGTGGTGACACTGTCCCTGTCCTGTGGGGCTGTGCCCAAGGACTGGGCTGTGGGACAGAGCTGCCCTGTGGAAGGGCTCAGGGCTCACTGCTTCTCCTCCTGGGCACAGGAACTTCACGGACCAGCTGCGCAAGATCTCCAAGGACGCCGGGATGCCCATCCAGGGCCAGCCCTGCTTCTGCAAATATGCCCAGGGTGCAGACAGTGTGGAGCCCATGTTTCGACACCTCAAGAACACTTATTCAGGGCTTCAGCTCATCATTGTCATCCTGCCAGGGAAAACACCGGTGTATGGTGGGTCTGGGGCAGGGGTGAGGAGAGGGGCTTTGCTGGGGCTCAGCAGGGCTGGGCTCTGCTCCTCTTGGGGTGATTTCTCTCCCCATTTCCAGTGATGCTGCTGGAAGCAGCACGTTGCCTGTCTGTTCACCTGCTTCTTTTGCCCACAGCTGAGGTGAAGCGTGTTGGGGACACCCTCCTGGGAATGGCCACACAGTGTGTCCAGGTGAAGAACGTGGTGAAAACCTCCCCACAGACCCTTTCCAACCTCTGCCTCAAGATCAACGTCAAGCTTGGCGGGATCAACAACATCCTTGTGCCTCACCAGCGGTTTGTACAGCCACTGCCTCTCACATTCCCAAATCCCTGGCAGTGCTACTTGCCTGGTTTTACCTGGGGAAGGGTGTGCCTGTGGGTGTCTACATAAAGTAGCTCTTTGAAGATGGGGTTTGCAGCCAGCCAGGCCTTGTAATGAGCTGTTGATGTGCCCAGGCCAGGGTCTGGAGGGCGGGAGATGTCCTCTGTGTGACCTGCTCACCTCCTTAGATTGTGCATCACCCTGAGATGGCCTCAAAAGACTGATTGCTGCTTTCTCTTCTCTGCCACCAGCTCTGCTGTCTTTCAGCAGCCAGTGATCTTCCTCGGGGCCGACGTCACTCACCCACCGGCAGGAGATGGCAAGAAACCCTCCATAACCGCCGTAAGTTCCCTGTGCAGGGCCAGGCTTGGTGCCTGAGAGCCCTGCAGCAGCTGAAATGGGACTTGTGTATCTATAAAGGGGACATGCCACTACCATCCCCTTAGTGACACTTCTCAGGGTGGCCCCATGCCCTGTCAGGAGTGGTGGGTCCCCCCTCCCCTCCTGTCTCTCTTTGAGGAGCTTGTTGTGGCCGTAGTGCTCGCTGGAGTCATCCCTGGGCATCCCAGTCTTTCAGTGCAGCCCTAGGAGGAATCTTCCACAGGCAGGAGAGCTGGGATTTGAAGATGGGGTATACTGGGGTGACTGGGCTTCTGTGCCTCTGGGGAGGAGGATTTTCCTCTTGCCTGCTGGTGAGGCTGGGTGAGGGCAGCTCGTGCCCTTGCTCAGCCTGTGGGACGCTGCCTCCTGCTCGTTGGAGTGTCAGGTTGTAATTAAACACATCAGCATTTTCCTATGAAGTTCTTAACTTTCCAGGACTCATAGCTCAGGTTTTCCTTGGCATGCAAATGCATCTTTGGAGGAGTGGTTTTTCATTAATTAGAAGGGGTTGGGAAATGCTTTTGGCTGGTTGCTGTAGGTGTGGGTGGGACAGAACAGTCTGTTTCCTGGCGGCGGCGCTTCCCCTCTGAAAACATCTTCTGTGGGTTTTTTGTTCAGGACCACTGTGGGCTTGGGTTGGTGTTGTTCTGAAAGCTGTTTTGAAGCTGCAGGGGAGGAGAAGGATAGAGCCTCTAGATGGCCTTGGCCTTGGTGTGTTGTGACAATAGAAGGGAGTCTGTGTCTGAAGCCAAAGGAAACATTTCTGTTGCACGCATCAGCGCCGGTGCTGCAGCCCAGGCTCTAGAGCTCTGTGAAGCAAAAGTGAAACTATGGCTTTGGGCAGGGGCAGCAGGCTCAACACTGCAGATGATGTGGGGTCTGTGGTGTTTTCCCCCTGCTTGGGAGCACGTGTGCTGCACAGGGAAGTCGCTGCTGGCCTCAGTGCAGTGAAGCAGACGGGCATTAGTCTCCCAGCATGGGCCAGCACCTGCTTTGATGCTTGTGATTCACACTGTGCCTCAACCCTGTGTCAGGCTGAGCCTGGCTGCTCACTGCCTCTTTCACCTCGATGTCTTTGAGATCTCTCCTCCAGAGCACCCAGCTGTGCTGGGAACTCCCTGCTTGGCTGCTGCTGCCTGGTGACTCAGCCTCGCCGCGTCCTTGGCCAGCAGCAGCGCTGGGGAGGCTGACTGGGGAGATGTCGGGGGCAGCTCCACTGCCTGCAGCTGAGCAAGGACAGCCTCGGGGATGTGATGGCAGCAAATGCTCTGGGCAAACGTTGAGCTGGTTCAGTCACATTTTGGGCAGAGGATCTCTGGACTGGGCAGAGCAGCTGTGCCACAATTGGAGGGTAAAGGACTGCAGTTGAGTGATTGAGGACCAGCTGATAGCAGAACTCCCTGCAGAGCTCAGCAGCAGCTCTTGAAGCAACAGCACTGCAACTGCAGGTTGGGTTTTGTTCCCTGGGGCTGTCATTGCTCAGAGGAAAGAAGCAGAGCAGGGTTTGGGATCATGCAGGCTTTTGTGGAAACAAAAAACCTTGGAGGGGAGAGCTGGAGGGAGAAGGGCTGAGGGAGGTGAGAAGCGCAGCCCCCTCACCCCTCTGCTGTTGGGCAGGAGGAGCAACGTAGGGGCAGAGCAGTGACAATCCCCACAGCCACATCACTGAGTGGCACCAGCTGAATTGTCTCACTGGAAATTCCTGTAAACACTGCAAAGGGCACAGCAGAGTGTGAAACCAGGACGTGCCCATCACCAGGGCTGTGCCTTTTTGGTGCTAGTTGCCTGCACAGCATTCGCTGCCCCATCTCCTGATCTGTGAGCTCGGGTGCTGTGCCCACAGCCAGCTGTGAGTGTTGGGGGTGGTCAGGGGCTGGGAATTGCCCACGTCCCCCTCTGTCCTTCCCGCTGTAAGGCTGGGCCTGGCCCCTGTGTGTCGCTGCAGGTCGTGGGCAGCATGGACGCCCACCCCAGCCGGTATTGTGCCACGGTGCGTGTGCAGCGGCCCCGCCAGGAGATCATCGAGGACTTGTCCTACATGGTGAGGGAGCTCCTCATCCAGTTCTACAAATCCACCCGTTTCAAACCCACCAGGATCATCTTCTACCGTGATGGTGTTCCCGAGGGGCAGCTCCCGCAGGTGAGGACCCCTCAGATCGCCGACGGTCCGTGGGGCTGGGTCCTGAGGGGTGTGTGGTGACACTTGTGTGCCAACCTCACCCCTCACCCTACGTGCCCTTGTCTCTCTAGATCCTTCACTATGAGCTCCTAGCCATCCGAGATGCCTGCATCAAACTGGAGAAGGATTACCAGCCTGGCATCACCTACATCGTCGTGCAGAAGAGGCATCACACCCGTCTGTTCTGTGCAGACAAGAATGAGAGGGTGAGCACCAAGGGAGGCTGAGGAACAGAGGTGGCTGATTCATCTCTGGCCTTTAGGGAGAGCCAGCCCTGATTTCACTGAGGGGAGAGCTCACGGCTGGCAGGCAGAGAGCTCTCTCTTGAATGAAACGTGCTGCATGGTTGCCACCTGCATCCCTGTGGATTAGGCTGCTTGTAGAAACCCAGACAGCTGTTTGCTGTTATTCTGAGTTACTGGGTGCTGCTGATCCTGGTGACTCTCTTGAAATAGCCTCTGTCAGCTTGAAAACATCTGTTGTTTTGGTGATAGCTGTAGCCACCGACGTGACAGGGTGAATAACCCCTTGCTTGCTCACAGCCTGTTCGTGTGTGCTGTGTGCTGACACTGATTGCTGTGGCTTTTCCTAGGTTTGATCCAAATTTAGTGTTTGGATCTAGTCTAACCAGACTGACTCTACATGAAGATTGGTGCAAAAGCCCCAGCAGCTCATGGCAGAGACTCTAGGGTACACCGTGCAGAGGTCCCTGGAGTTTTTCTCACTTAATCCTCATTTCTACAGTAGGATGGGCCAAGGTCCAGCCCCCACCCTGCCTGCTTTCCTTCTGGTGCTGTTTGCTCTATCTCCGTGTCATGCCTGGTGTTGTTGCTTGTGGATAATGCCAGCAAGCCCATGGGGGCAGGGAACAGAATGGGATGAGCTGCTTCTGGCCCCTCTTGACAGGCACTTGTGGGGTGACTCTGCATGGAACTGGGATGGAGACCCTGTGCCTTTGGATGCCTTTGGGCTGGTGCAGGGCAGATGTGTTATGGACAGTGTTCTGGGCAGCTGGAAATAACCAAACACTGCAGTGCTTGGATCTCTCTTTCTGTTCCCTGTAGATTGGAAAGAGTGGGAACATCCCAGCAGGAACAACCGTGGATACAAATATCACCCACCCCTTTGAGTTCGACTTCTACCTGTGCAGTCACGCAGGCATTCAGGTAACATGGAGTTGGTTGTTGTGATGCTGACAGGTCTCTTTGGCTGTTGTTGCAGCTTGTGCTGTTGTGCATCTGCCCTGGCCCTGCCATAGACCAGAGACCACGACCCATGCACTTCTCTCCGAGCTGCCCTTGAGGTTGTTTGGTGAGCAGGTGCTGGGATGCTGCTGCTGCTCCAGCATCATGTGGCATGTACTTGGTTTCTCTCCTAGAGCCAAGGATCTCTCCTATGAGATTTTCCTCCTTCAGAGAGGCCAATTCAGCAGCTTGTCAGCTGGTTTGTGAGCGTGCCAGGCTCACTGGGGTGCCTGGTCGCCAGCAGAGACCTGTTGTCTGGCTGTGGGCGGGAGAGCTGGGGCCAGCCGTCCCTGGAGCAGGCACCCTGCTTTGCAGCTGCCTTTCCTCAGGCAGCCAAGATTAGTCAGAAACTGTACTGAAAAAATTGCACTCCTTTGATCTACAGCTGCTCCTGCAAGGAGGAGGCATTTTGGCTTCCTCACCCCCTGCCAGGACAGCCGGGAGCTGGTTGGGTTTGATGGGGAGCTGGCTGGGTTTGGTGAGGAACTGCTGTGACACACGGTGCACTGGAGGCTGTACAGGGGCAGCAGCTCTGGCAGCGCCTGGCCATGGGACAGCAACATTACCGCTGCTCTGCACCTTGGTGCTAAGGGCTTTCCTGCTCCACGCTGCCTGTCTGTGTGTTGACTTCTCCAATTAAGGCAGCACAGGTACCTCTCCAAGCCAGGCTGGGTCGTTTTGATCAGGAAATGAGGACGTGAGGCGATGCAGCAGCTCTCACACCCCGCTGTCCCTGGCAGGGTACGAGCCGACCGTCTCATTACTACGTGCTCTGGGACGACAACCGGTTCACGGCGGATGAGCTGCAGATCCTGACGTACCAGCTGTGCCACACCTACGTGCGCTGCACCCGCTCCGTCTCCATCCCTGCCCCGGCTTACTACGCGCGGCTGGTGGCGTTCCGAGCGCGGTACCACCTCGTGGACAAGGAGCACGACAGGTGAGGGGCCTCTGCCCGTGGCTCCGGGATGGGATGAGGCACGAGCAGCCTGGTTGAGAGTGCCTGTGGCAGAGCAGTGCTGCAGCTGATGCCCTCTGAGGGGAGAAGCCCATGTAACTCTTCTGTTGCAGCTCAGGGGGAACTGTGAGTAAGGGAGGGTTAAATCCAGTGCTGAGCTCGAGCTCATCCAGGCCTGGAGGAGCATCCCTGGGTGTTACCAGCCAGGGTGGCTCTGCAGTGCCAGGCACACGCAGCATCCCTGTGCGCTGTGGTGAGATGCCTTCCCGTGCTGCCAGCACTCGCAGACCCTGCTCCCCAAGGGAGTTTCTCAGCGTTCCCAGGGGAGGGAAATACAGCTGAAATAATCACACAGCCATTTCCTTGCTTTTCCAGCGGCGAGGGCAGCCATATATCCGGACAGAGCAACGGCAGAGACCCCCAGGCCTTGGCCAAGGCCGTGCAGGTTCATCAGGACACTTTACGTACCATGTACTTTGCTTGAAAGCCTAACTTTTGTTACCTCACTCAAGAAAGCTTTCAGATTTGTAGGAGCCATACAAAAAAAAAAAAAGAAAAAAGGAAGCATCGGGGACACCTTGGTTTGGGTTTGTTTGTTTTCCAATGAGAAATCACTGCAGGGCAGGCAGCAGCGTCGGCTGGAGGCAGGAGACCAGCACCACGGGACAGAACCATCCAACACCTCGGGAGGACTGCAAGAGGCTGATGATTTTCTTTCTTTTTAAGTTGTGGGGAAGGGTTGTTTTTTT
>WBNH01007503.1:28770-75769 GCA_013401255.1 Urocolius indicus
GACGGTGGCAACAGCAGCCGCCCACACGCCTCAGGTGCCTGCCCCGGCCGCAACACGCAGGTGCCCGGGCTCGGCCCCCAGCACGCGCCCCCCCCCCCCCCCCCCCCCCCCCCCCCCCCCCCCCCCCCCCGCTGCTGCTGCTGCCGCCCGAGCGGGGCTTCCCCGCGCCTTTCGGCCCTTCCCCGCCGCGCGCTTCTCGCCCCGGTGCAGCGGCGGGTGCTGGAGGCTGCGAGCGATGCGGCTGGGCCCGGGCACTTGGCCCCGTGTGGGGAGGGAGCGCTGCGGGGCAGCCGCGGGAGCCCGCGTGGGGTGTCTCCGGTGCCCGCAGGACTCCAGGCTCCCTTGCCCCGCTCCTCCGTTCTCTTGCGCCGACGGTAGTGGAGAATTGATTCATTGTGTTTCATAAGCGGTGCTTCCCCGCAGCGCCGTAGGCCGGCTTGCATAACCGGGTAAGTGCCGTGGTGCCTCTGAGGTGCCGCCTTGAGAACCGCGGGCTGTCCCCGCCGAGCCGGTGCCCCCCTCTCAGCCCCCTGTGCCGGGCCACAACAGCCCGTGGGTCTCGGTGCAGCTGGACACTGGTTTAAGGCTGATTGCAGGTAGCTCCGGGCGTTGTGCTGCACAGCAACCAGCCCAAGGTCTTTATGGTTTTGCCTTCCGCCGTTTGGTGTCTTTAAACGGGAGGCACATGCTTAGTATTTATAAACTTCGCGTTAAAAATACGTGTTGAGAGTTGGAGAAGGAAGTTCTGCTTCAGTTTATCGAAAGAATTCGTTGTGGACGAGGAGGAAGGAAGAGCTGAGGTTTGGGTGGTGGTGAATGGGTTGTTCGTCGATGGCAAAGGGAATGTCCAAAACTGCCTGGGGTCTCATTTCTGTCACTTCAGGTGCCACAGCCAGTAAAAACGTGAGTTTTAGACTGAAAGTGTGGAGGTAAAACGTGGACTTTTATCTCTCCCTGTGTAGGTCTGTTTGTAACTTACAGGGAGGTTTAGGTTAATGGCGGTTTTGGCTGGAAGAACTTGCTACCTAAGTTATTGTCCTTGTTCAGTGAGGTATGTGATGGCGTTGGAACTGTTTTAGGAAGGTGCTGGAATCCAGCAGCGTGGTGGAATTCAGAGGGGGATGCTCATCACCTGTGCTTGTTAACCAGAATCTCACTGGGTTATAATTAACGTTTCTTTGTCTCATGAGAAGAAATTGATTTGCAAGAGTAGCCCATAAACCTTTTAGTTTTCTTTTGGTGTGAGTTTGCCTGTTGTTAGGCCACAAGACTCTAGATTTCAGGAGAGCACACTACTTGAACAGTGCTCCCAGTGCAGTGTTCAGTGTGGTGGATGCTGCTTCCCACCTCTGCTGGGTACTGAGAGAAGCATTAAGTGTGAAGTTAAGATTCTGTGTTTTGAGGATGCTTCTGGCTGTCAGACACCAGAGGTTGGTACAGAGGCACCCAAGAAGTGTCATAAAAGGGAGAAGAACGTTGAGATGTGCTGCTTCTTCTGTGTGAGAAGGGAAAATATGGGATATGGAGGGTAGGGAAACAACAGTAGGGTTGTGAGTATACCTGGAGTAAGGAAGCAGGGCTGTGGGTGTCTTGTATTTGTGTGATGGGTTTAGCCTGTGAAGCCTAGAAAGCGTGACTCTCCATTTATACAAGTAGGAGAAGTTTGTAGATGGCTGTCGAGGCTGCAGGCTTCGGTGAAACCAAACTGAGGAATAGCCTGGCAATGCTCTGTGTGAAAAGGTGAAGCCAAGTAAAGCAACTCTCGGCAGGGGATTAAATTCAGTGTCAGCCTCACACTCCAAAACTTCCAAAGGCAGGTATATTAAACTGGCTCTGGGGTGTAGTTGAGTCACATCAGAGTGCTGCGCTTGCCTTCATTTGCACTTCATAAATTGTTCTTTCAGAGTTCACAGCTTTTTTTGTGTTAAAAGTGTCAATTGCTTGGGGGTTCTTGAACTCTAACCTGGTGTGTTTCTGATGAAGCACTCCAGACATCTTTCTTCATCTCTTTGCTTTTCCTTACAAACTCGGGGCGGATGAAATGCTGAGAATTTGCTTTTCTCTTTCTGTGTGGAGAGTAGTGATTTGGGAGGACCATTATGTTCTAGTTTTGTGGGTGGGGTAGAAGAGGAATGAATCACAGGTGCCTTTGGAAGTTCCTCTCAGAACATGTGTGGAATGAGGTGCAGTGGAAGCCATTTGATTCATAATATGAACCTTTACAAATTGTTTCACCTTCAGAGCTTCACTTGTTTAGTGACAAAGGCGTCTGGGTACTGCTTGAGCTAATTTCTTGAGCTGACAGGAATGTATGGCTTATGCTGTTGTGTTTAAACAACACTAATCCAACCGCAGTCTCCCACTGTATCTTAACTCTGGCTGATACCCCCAGCAAAGAGTTGAGGCTCAACTTGCAAATCTCTCTTCTGCAATCTTGCTGAATAATGTGAAAATTCAACTGATAGTCCTAAAACTTGTGCTGAATTTGGAGTGAGAAGGGGCAGCAAGGTGACTTGTTCTGTGATATCTGGATAAGCGAAGCAATTTCTCTCATTAGACCAGACTGCATAACCAAACTGCTGTGCAAAGCCAATTTAGGCTTGTTGTTGGGTACAAATAGGGTTTTGTTCTCTCGTTTCTCATTTCTTTGAGCTCTAATGCGTATTTTTCCTGAAAACAATGAAATTTGTGACAAATTTATTCGTTTTGTTCACGTGCAAAACTTGTCAGGATGTAAAGCTGAGCGTTACATTCAAAGAATTCTTAGTAACCGCCTCAAGTTGCACCAGGGCAGGTTCAGGCTGGATGTGAGGAGGAATTTCTTTGCTGACAGGGGTGTCAGGCATTGAATGGAGCTGCCCAGCGAGGTGCTGGAGTCACCCTCCCTGGAGGGGTTTCAAAGACAGGTGGTTGTTGCACCCAGGGAAATGGTCTAGTGGTTGGTTGGGCTGGAACAAAGGCTGCACTCCATGATCTGAAAGATCTCTTCCAACTGAAATGATTCTATGATTCTAATTGCTAAAACTGGGGTTTATTCTGCAAGGGGCTTCCTGGTAGTGTGCTTCTGCATCCAGTGATATGGCTGTGTTTCTCAGGTCTTGGTATTTTGCTCTTAGATATTTTTCAGGCAGTAAACTGGAAAAAGGGGAACCATCTGCATCTTCAATTTGAAACCTGACCAGCAGTAAGCACACGGCACATTTCACTCCAGGGCAGCAATTCAGAGTTAGTCAGAATGGAGAAGGAGTTACATAGTTTGTCAAAACAGTAAATATCAAACCAGGAAAATCAAAATGAGTGTATTAAGAATTGCAGATTTTCATAGAAAGTGGGGTTTTTAGTGCAAGTGTAAGCACATGTTGGTAAAGGTTTCTTCTGGTGGTAAAGCGTGGTGTATCTGCCCTCAACAAGGTCGGTTTACCTTCCTGGGTTTGGTCTGTGAAATACCTTCAAGGGAACAGTACTGCTGTGTTGATGTGGGCTGTCATCTTGTCTTCACCTAGACTGGTTAGGTATTAGACTTGGGGTGGACAGGACCCTGCAGAGCTGCTCTAGCCCCTGCTACAGCAGGTTCCCCTGGCACAGGATCGTGTCCAGGTGGGGTTGGAAACCTCCTGAGAAAGAAGGAGCCTCCACACTCTCCCTGGGCAGCCTGGGCCAGGGCTCCCTCAAACTTACAGTGAATTAATTCTTCCTTATGTTCAAGTGGAGCTTTCAGTGTTCCAGCTGATGTCCATTACCCCTTGTCCTGTCACTGAAGACAACACAAAAAAGCACTGCTTGTGAAGTCTAAAGTATTCATTTTACAATGTGCATATGAGCTGCTTTTTTGATCTTAACAGTTCTTCACTATTAAGATGGTTTTTTTAATGGTTCAGAGGCATTTATGATCTTGTTAATGCTTCCAGAACACTTCCCTCTGTGTTCTGTGACTTGGTTAGTGTGGAAGGAGTTCACACACTAATATTTACTTGTGCAGTTTTATCCCAGAGCATGGCATCCAAACGTTGTGTTTTGATGAGTTTTAACATGACTTCTTATTAAAAAAAACCCCCATGAATTACGAGTAGGAATGTTTAGGAAACGTGGATTGCGTTACTCATAAATAATGTAATGCCACCCAGCGAGGCCTCAGCTACTGAAATAAGGCGATTCATGATTTCTGGCATAAGGAAGGAGCTCAATTATTGAAAGCAGCATTTAAATGCAATCTTCCCTATCTGTTTATTTAATCTAGAATTAACTTATTTTTTTGGTAGCGATAGGATTTTCCTTTAGCTTCACAGACTGGGCCTCTTGAGTCCAAGCAGAGGCCAGGGGCCCTCTGAAAGGGAATCTTTCCCCTCCATCCTCTCCCCTTCTATGGAGAGCTTTCTCCCCTGTGCAGGCTCCAGCCTGAGGATAGAATCTGTTAGACAGATCTGCCTTGTGTTACTGAGCTTAAATAACATTTTACCTGTTAAGTCTTTTATCATATGTTTAAGGCTGTTCAATCACCCATTCAATTATAGATTTAGAACTGTTTTATAAACAGAAATGGTTTTATAAAGGTGATGCCACAGTAGGAAAGAGGATCATTTTTCTTCTGGGAGCTTGGTTACTCCTGTGCCTTTCTGTAAGAACAGGATCACTTAAGAAAATCTGTATTTTCTATTAGCATCTTGCTAGGCATCAGTATTTTGCTTCATGCTCTAAAACTGTCTTGCATGCCAAAAGCTTCAGTTTTCCATGGAATGGTTTGTTGAAAGTATTTGCAGGTTTCTGTGCTGCTGCTCAGGCTTTATTCCGATTAAGGCTTCGTTTGGTTGCTAGGTAGATGGAAGCCTGTGTTTTGGATGCATGCCAGGTGTGTTCTGTACTGCTGGCTCTATTGCCATAGAAATTTCAGCCCATTTTTTTGTTGTGTTTAATCTTTATTATAACATCTATAATTCTGCAGCAGAAAAGATTCTGATTCAGGGCTCATGGAAAGCATTGGAGGCACATCCATCTTGGTCTGGAATACGATCTGACCTGAATGGGGATTTTCAAACTGGGGATTTGAATGCTGAAAACTGCAAATTTCTGCTGTTTTCAAGTTCTGTTGGAGTTCTGCTGGCAGAGTTGTCTCAGAGTCATGCTTGGAATTGCTTTAATTGTTCCTGTGTTTTTAATGTGATTCCAAACTTGAGTTTTTTGATGACGTAATATTGGTATGAGCTTGTATTTCAGAATGTATTTAATAAACATACACTTACTCCATTTTAGCAATGGGTGTTTTAACTCTTTGAAATCCTGGTTTCCTCATGAAGCTCACTAGAACTAACAACTCCTTTTTTGCATCTCTTTTGGGGCTTTGTTGAAATGCTTGATTAAATATGAGCAAAGCTCTTCAGAATACCTTCCATCTCTCCTCAGCCAGCTACGTGGTTGTGGGTCATAGATCAATCAGTGTGTTCCTCAGCCTCCTGCACAGGCACAGATACCCACCTTAGTCTCCTCCACATGTTGGATTGCAACAGCACTGTCCTGGATGTGCCCATATGGGGAATATCAGTATAAATCCCCTGCAAAATACAACAAAGATTCAATATTCCTCCTTCCAAATGTAGTGATGGGGAGCAAACCATGATCTGTGCTGCTGCACACAACAGACCCTGATAAATGGAGCAAGTGGGACTTCTCTGGGTTAGTATTTGTCTGTTTTGTAGGTGGAAAGGCTTTTGCTCTTACTTGTTTATTGAGCATTCACTGGGAAGAAAACAATCTTCCAATATTGCTGAAGGATGTTCATAAATAATCAGCAAATGCTGTGAGCAGTAATTGATAAACTGATGTATGGTTAGGTCCTCAAGAGATTTTTTTCCTGCTTTCTGTCCTTGCCTATTTAAATGCTTAGATTATTTTTTCCCTTTTGTTTTCTAAGAGTAACTCTACATTCAGAAGGTTGAGGCTATTTAGTGCTGGATCTTGTATCTTCTTGAAATGCACTCCCCTGCTGCATAAAAGCCTTCCAAGGATCTGAAGCATCGATTTCAGTTCCTGTATTCCTGGTTCTGTGTTAGACACCAGTTGTCTGTTCATGTTGTGGACTTTCCTTAACAGGTTGTATGAGTTGAGCACTATCCAGTCACACTGCAAAGACTTGGTTTATGGTTTTTTCATGAAGGCAGACATGATCTAACGGCAGAGTAGTAATAACACAAAGACTTTTCTCCTCTACAACTTGTGGGCAGCTGAGCAGCACAGAGCTTCTCTCCTGGAGGCAGTGAGGGTCTGAGTTTCCCTCCCTCTGCTGCAGTACTACTTTTGCAAAGATTTTTGGAAACTGCTGACTTCACAGTGGTTAATGTGAAGGAATTGATCTGCCAATCACAGGCATTCTGTGTGATTTAGAATAATACAGCTTTTAATCTTTTTGGTGGTTGTGTTTATTTCCATTGGCTTGATGCGGGACTTAGGCATGAGGTTGAGTCACTGATACAATATGGGAGCAGTGGCTGTCCTCAGAGCTCTTCTTTAGGTTTTACTGGGTTTTGAGTCACAGGTTTGAAGCCAGTGACACAGACTTTCCCAACAATCTGATGATGTGTTGTGTTTTGAAAGCAGGATATTCTGAGTGGGTGCTAAAGTGTTTGGTCAGGAACAGCACAATTGAATTACAACACGCTCATGCTTTAAGTTGACTTGTCTGAGGGAGCGTGTATGTTGCACAAAATAGTATTCCATATCATTCCTGAATGGTATGTAGACCTTCACTACTTCTTGGTCACTTAATTCCTCTTTGCCAAAACCTGAGTTCTAACAAGTTCTAGGGTGAGCTGCTTCACCAGGCGCTGTGCTGACACAGCTGGACAAGTGTCTAGCATTTGGTACTTCTCACTTTGTTCATCACTGTTTTCAAGGAGCATTTGGTACAGCATTTCTTTTATGACCCAGGATTTTGAAGTGTACGCTGCTCCATATTAGTAACAGCATATCATCGATCACTGGGGTTCTATCAATCTAAGCAAAGGGGGAAATGATGGGATACAATTCCCAGAAAGGGATTTGTCTTCTCCAGCAGTCGAGTGCTCAGTTAAAAACTTCAACTTAGTGCTTCAAAGGATGGGGTGACAAAGATTTCAGCTATACACTATGTTTTCCTGAGTGTCCTCATGAAGATTGTCTTCACATTGACTTTCTTCTGTGCTTACAGATCTTGCCAATTGGCTTATTTACATTTTACATGAAGTTAACAAATGAGGAAGGGGAGGGAGACAGGACAGACCAGACTTTAGCAACCTTTTTAGCCTTATCTTTATTTCATCAGTTTTTGTTAGCATTTCCTACAGATACAAACTAAATGCAAAGTATGGCATGTATGTCTTCATTATAACCAAATAAGCACTGAGTAATTTATGCACTCCAATGGTTTGTAGTAACGTTTTTGCATGCTCTATTCTGAAAATATATCTGGAGTAAAGCTGTGGAGCTGCTTCTACTCATGTGACAGTATAAAAGTGAAGAAAAAGTTGACGAGAACAGATGCTTGGAACAAGTTGTGCATAAGCAGAGTGTGTGAGAGTGTTTTAAATGATGCTTTTTAGTTTCTGTTTTTATTTTACCTTGTGGCTGGAAGCCAAGCCCACTCAGAACTCTTTGTTAGCTTTCTGAGTAGAGCCAAACAAATATTACAGTGGAACTTTGCTTTGTTCACTTATTCTCAGTATGTGGTTTCCTTCAAGACAACATTTTTTTTTTTTTTCCTGGAATGGTAAGATTAATCAAAAGGCACATAAGGCATTTTATACCAGCCCTTGACATTTTAACTCTTCTATGAAACTGAGTGGGCTGGAATTGCTATCTGCGTCACTGAGTAGGAGGAGAGGGGAGAACTTTTCACTAACTTCATCTCTGTAAATCATGACATTTGTGTGATGAGTAATTTTTTTTTTTTTCAAGCTACAAAGCATGTTGGTTTTGTTGGGGTTTCTTCAACTGGGAAGAGAGACTTTTAATTGGAAATACCAGTAGAAATTCTTGAAGGTGGGGACTGTGTTTACTACCATGTTTGGTTTTGTAAGGCAGGAATAACTCAGATTGTGAGCTGAGATTTCTCATCTAAATTATGTGAACTAAATTAAATAGATAACCAGATGGGAATGTAACGTGTTACTGACTTTCAAACATCGTGTCTTGTGCTGCAGATTGTGATGGTTTCTCTGAGTATCTTTCAGTATTCTTCCCTAACGTATGAAGTAACTGCTAGTTTTATAGTCTCGTGTCTGGAGATGAACCTTTCCTCTTCTGGTCAGTCAGCATTACTGGTGCAGTTAGGAGGTGATGATTTGACTCTTCATCCATTTTCAACCAGCAAAGTTCAAGAATAATCCATCTTCCAAGACTAAGCCATTAAACAAATTGTCCTTACAATTAACAATTAAGAGTTTTGTCACAAACAGCGTACATTAGTCCAGAGCTGTTTCCACATTTCTGTATCCTATGTCAACTTTGCTCTTCCTAGAGTGTTCAGAAGAGACTTCTAAAGCTTCTTGTGTTTTAGTGGCAGAAAAGTGCTCCACAATAGCACAGTGTAACAAGGAACAGCATCCTTTTTCGTTTGATTTTGGAAATCTCCTGACTTTATTCATGCTCATCACAGAAGCTGAAATTCAGTAAGCAAACCCTCTCAATGGGAGACAACTAGGAGTACCAGCAAACGCAAGGAGCCTTGACTATTTTTTAACTGTAAGCTAGTAGTACTTTTGCAGTGCAGCTTGTCTGGGGTGCTTGGCTTCTAATCTGTTCTATTTTTTTCTTGTGCAGGACCCGTCGGGGCTCAGCCCCTGCTCATGGTGCCCAGACGTCCTGGCTATGGCACCATGGGCAAACCCATTAAACTGCTGGCCAACTGCTTCCAAGTTGAAATCCCAAAGATTGATGTTTACCTCTATGAGGTGGATATCAAACCAGATAAGTGTCCTCGGAGGGTGAACAGGTAAGGAAGTGAAATATGTCTTCTAAACTATACCGATGCATTTGTAAGCAACAGAGGGACCTACCGAAGTAACTGTAATGTCTCTTCACTTAAATCTGTTGAGTAAAAATCACTTTTTTCATGTATTACATGGCAATGCTTGATTGAAATAGACTAAGAGAGACAAAGCTGGAAGAACTCTCATTGCTCAAGCAGTTGCAGTCTGTGTTTCTCTGTAGTTGTTTCCATAATAGTGGGAGAAACTACAGATGTTTGCAAGTAGTGCATTTGGAATAAGTTGTTTTAAAATAGCAACTACATTTTACTTGAAATTTAAAACAAAAAAGAAAATCATTTTTATAGGATAATTTCAAGCTTCCTTCCAAAACCAAAATGGATGTTTGTCACAGCTTGGTTTAGTTGGTTATGCCTTAGATATAAATGCTGTGTCTGCTGGAATTCTCCCTTTGTGTGGAGAGAGGGGAAAGCATTTGGTTTGAGTTTGTAAAGTAATGCTGTGTGAAATGATCACTATTTTTGCTTTCCAAAATAATAATGATGATTTCCTGAAGAACACATTTGCAGCTGATGCAACTTTTCATGTACCTTCAGTGAGTCTCAACTTGAATATCTAACTGTTGCTTTTGGCTTTTGTTAGGTTGTGCGAGAGTTGGTTCCCATAAAGTGCTTTTTATAGACTGGAGTTAATTTGAAGTGCCTTTTGAGGTTTCTTATTCATAAATGTAGTTGTTGTAGCATAGGTGGAGTTCAGATGCACTTACAGTTTTGTCCAGAAGCTCATCAACTTTGTGCTCTATCAATAGAGACACTGTTTAGCTTTTCCTTACTTGTGTTACCGACTGGTAGAAGCAGTTGTCTGGTTTTTGTCAAGGTAAACTGAGAAGACTAATTGAACACTGTCAGCAAACCTAATGAGTTGCTTTAGTAGTCAAATATTTTCAAATGAAAGACTACATTTGCTTTCAATTTGACAGTAAATACAGTCTGTAAATCATGAATCCCAATCTAAGCTGTAGTTCAAAATCTGGAAGCTGAGGGTAAACCTTGTGTTCATTCTGGTGTTTTTTCAAAGTAGGGAACAAGGACACTGGTTGGTTAAGAATACTGCTACTTCACCAACTTCAATGTGTGTTTAAATGTTGCAGATGTTAGCTACAAACTGCAAGAGCTCGTATAAATGAGCCCAATAAAGAGTATCTGCTGCTTGAATAGCTTTGGATAGTGTACTGTGGATTATGCAGAGCAGCATGGCTTTTATTAGTCTGTGTTTGAAATCAGTACGTTGAAATACCTGCTTGGAAGAGTTTTCCTTAGAAATGTATTTTTCTCTTGCATGCCGTGCCAATGAGTGTTGAGCAGCCAGTGCATTTGCATAGACTCAGCTCTTCTGAAATAGTTTCTGACTAACATCCTGTCTGCGTGCTTGTGTCTGGAGTAAATAGGGGATTTACTTTATGAATAGTTATATTTTCTTTTAAGTTCACCTGAGCCTTTATTACCTTTCAGCTGTAGGGAGGCTTTAACATCTCAAGTGCCTTGTGTTTCCTTTTCAGTTTCCTCCACATGCTGTTCTTTACCACTGCTTCTGCTTTGCTGTGAACTGGGCAGCAGAGAGTAAACCATGCAGGATTCAGAGGCAGGACATACCCTGAGATGGGAACAGAGCCAAAACTTACCGAATTTTCTTGTACAGGGCCTCTTGCTTTCTCCTTCATACTCTTACTCTTCATCACTAACTCTGCTTTTGTCACAGGTTATGTGACAACAAGCTTGCACTTAGAGAAATAGCTTATTGTGCATGTGTTTCCCTGTGTGTGGAGTTAGAAGGGAGCAGTTTACCGGTGCAGAATGGGAGTTCTGTTACAATGGGGCTTGTGCAGGAGCACAACTGAGTACCAAGGAGGTATTTTGAAGTTGCTTTAGTATATTGATGTGTTTCTGGTCTGGATTCTGAGAGTTCAGTAATGTAAAGAACTGTGAAATGGAGAATTTCTCTTCCATTACCCCAAGTCCTAGCTGAGAGGTAGAAAGAAGTTCAGCTACTAATTTTGCTTGAAGAGGAAGTCAGTATTTATTTTCTCCTGAACTCCTCTAGCTTAACGCTTCCTGGTCAGACAGTGGTATACTGGGAAGCTTCTGCTTTGCATATATACTTTGCATATGCTTAAGAAAGGTGTTCAGTTTCTGTAGAACAAGCGAGCTACATTGTTGTCAGGTAAGATAGCATTGCTGTGCCATAAAGAATCCCCAAAGAATTCAAATCCTGAAGGCGTGTTTCAGAGGTATTGCAAAAGTCTCTCTGGATTTGATATATCTACTGCTTGTATCAAGAAGCCTTTTTTATGTAAGACGTGTAGGGTTGTTTAAGTGTAAATCCAGTGCTTGTATCAGGTTCCTGTGTTCTTTATTGCCATCAATGTAGAATAAATTTAGGAGAATGTATAACTGGGTACAAATCTGATCAGGCTTTTACTCTATTTTGTTGTGAAAACTTGCATTATTAAGGACTCTTAGCTGAGACTTTTAAGGTACCTCGTTTTTTTAATCCAATGTAGACAGAATTCAAAACTCTTGTTAATTTAAGAGGTGATGAAGGTTATTATGTAGACAGTACGATTAACTGGCACTTCCTTGGACTGGCACAGCTTTCAGTAGTGAGTTTGTACTAATTTTTCATAATACTACCTTGTGGGTTTCTCCCAAGGTAAATGTGTCCTTGTTTTCTGTAACAGAGCTTATACAAAGGCCTCAGTTGTTTCCAGAATGTTCAGACATTATTTCAGGAACAATATGTTCCAGTATTTGAGTATATGCATTGATTACAGTGTTATTCTACAGTGGTTATCTGTTATTTTAGTTGGAGCCTGTGAAGCACCTTGTTGGAATTCCAGTGGGTGTTGTATAATTCCCTCGAGTAATAACATTTGTTGAAACTACCTCAGCAAAACACAGGGTGTGTGGGAACTGGTTCCAGTCTGATACTTCTTTGAAAACATCTTCAATGTAAATATCAACTTTTCTAGGGAGGTGGTGGACTCAATGGTGCAGCATTTTAAAGTGACAATATTTGGAGATCGTAGACCGGTTTATGATGGGAAAAGAAGCCTCTATACAGCCAATCCACTTCCTGTGGCCACTACTGGGGTAAGACGATGGGAGGGTGCTGGAGTGGTACATTTAACAGCTTCATAGGAAAGGAAAGGAAACAAACCCAACTTCTGACATTGCTGAGTTCAGAAAAACTAGAAATAGAGCACCTGTACTGAAATAGAGCCCTTCTAATGTATTTTCTGCCAACTGCACTGTATGCCAACGTACATGGAATAGTTGAGTTCAGAACCTCTCCTAGAACTCAGCAGCTTCTTTCTACAGCAAAATCTTTCAAATGCTCAGTTTCAGACTGTAATACATACTCTCGTGATGAAGTACTGTTAAAAAACCCAAACCATTCTTTCTCTGGAATGAAGAATTTTCTGATTCAAGGTGACAATAAGTTACATGATCCTCTTCTGCTTGGTGAGAACCCAGTTCTCTTTATTTTGTTCTTTTGATAATGTACTTCTATCATATCTACTCTGCCCTTGAGTATCTGAGTTTTTGAGTCTCTGGCCCAGTTATGGGAAGGAGCTGAAACTCAAGGTTACCAGACCTGAGATGAAACAGCTGCTTTTTCTTTTCTTCCTGCATGCAGGTGGATTTGGATGTGACATTGCCAGGAGAAGGTGGAAAAGATCGTCCCTTCAAAGTGTCTATAAAGTTTGTTTCTCGGGTGAGCTGGCACTTGCTGCATGAAGTTTTGACAGGAAGAACTTTGCCTGAGCCTCTGGAACTAGACAAACCTATCAGCACTAACCCTGTTCATGCTGTCGATGTGGTGCTACGACACCTACCCTCCATGAAGTAGGTTCACTGTCTTCCTGCAGTCTGTCTTTACCTCAAGTATCCCCCACTGGGAGGCCTTCATCCCTGTTTCTTCACAGGTGAAAAGAAAAATGATCATTCCCCTTATGCAGCACAGCTGGTTAGCTGAACTGGGGAGACTGAAGCTAATTATCTAGAAGTGTGTATTTCTGTAGACATTTAAACTCCAGAGCAGGTGATGTATTTGCTTGAAAGGACTGAGAACCAGGAGACACTTAACATAGGCCTTAATTAAAGTACTGAGAGATGGCAGTATGCTGCAGCGCTGCTTTCATGTTTCCTGCTCAAGTTGAGCTCAGTATCATGCACTTGATGACAGTGACTGTCTAAAAGCATGAATCTTTTTAATTCATTGATAGTCCCCTCAATGGTGCATGCTTCTCATGTTTGAAATGCACAGTGGAGACTAAATACTTATCCTAACAGTCTCTGTTATATTTATATCTGAACCCTAAAATGTTACAGAAGACCAAGTTAATTTTGCTTTATTTGGTCAATGAAAGTTACTTTTAAAGTTTGATTGCTGGCCTTAGACAGTAGCATGGCTTTCACTGGTGTTTTCCTTGAGTGTAACTGACTCTTAAATAAATGACTTGTGGTTTTATGGAAGCCAGTGTTCCTCAGCTGCCCAGATCCTAAGGAAACATGAAAGATGTTAACCTCCCTACTAATGTGTCTCTCTTACAAATGTCAGGAGGCCTGGAGGTTCATGAGCAGCTGATTTATACCTAAGAAATAAACATTAGTTTCTCCAGTTCTTTGTTTCCACCGCAGCTGTTGCTTCTCTGAGTATGTTGTATTCAAATGTTCCCTAGTAAAACATATAAAATGGTACTTGAGGGTCAGTCCAGTATATACAGTGCAGTTGTACAGAATCTGCTGTGGTGGAGATTATACTTTCTGGAAGATCAGAATGAGTAAGCTAACTTATTTCTTGACTTGTAAAACCTGAAAGTGGTTGTGCATTGCTAAAACTGGTCAATGTTCTGTCTAAATGTAAAACCACTGCAATGGGAAGAGGAGCAGTCAGACTGTGTTGTTTCAGCTTGGTTCTAGGCACAGAATTCCAAAAAAGTGATGATAATGCTGTGTGTTATCTTTGTTATAAGTGTGGGGTTGTTTTAATTTGGAAAGCAATATTATCTATTCAGGAAGCAATAGCATAAACATGTGGTTATCTTGTTCACCAGGTATACCCCTGTGGGCCGCTCCTTTTTCTCTGCTCCAGAAGGCTATGATCACCCCTTGGGTGGAGGTAGGGAGGTCTGGTTTGGATTCCATCAGTCTGTTCGGCCTGCCATGTGGAAGATGATGCTCAATATTGATGGTAAGTTGAGATTTGGGGTTAAGAATAAAGATAATAATGGACATACCTCTAAGAATAAAAATGACCTTGCCATTGTTTCATATATCCTGAGCTCAGGGCAACAAGCTTCTATATGGTGATAACTTTTGGTACCATCTGTGCAGAGGGATTTAGTAACCAGAAGCCATCTTATACTCTGATTTCTTAACTCATTTTGTAAATAATAAAGCATTAAAAGTAGCTTGGGATATTTTGCTAGAATTTGTCAGAAGAAAGCTTCCATCCTTCAGTTGAGTTGTGTGTTCACAAAGGGTTTTCACCAGAAAAATCCTTGCATCTCATAGCTCAATTTGAAGATTTATTAGTTGTGTCTTGTAATATCCTTACGAAACACAGCATTAGCTGTGCAGTCAGCCTGCTGCAGAAGTTGCAGTGATAACAGTAGAGTGAGCCTGTTATAATGAAGTGTATGTATGCACCTGACGGCTTCCTGTTCAGCCACTTCAGACCAGGTATATACAGCAAAGGCTACCTAGAAACCCAAGTCTTTTCTCTGGATTTGTCATGTTTCAGCAGAAATTTACCTGCCATGTTAAAAAAAATCAAATTCCTATATAGGAAGGAAGAACCTACCATTGCTTGTTTTCCTGCCTCACTGTCTGTGTTGGTACATCCTTAGTCACACAGGCAGATTGCTTGAGACGCGTGTCAGTGCAGCTGGCGATGGTAGGTGTGTGTTGTTCAGTACTTCCAAAGAAACTCTGGGAATATATCACCAACACTTTTGTGAATAGGCCTAATTGAGATGGGCTTTCTTATGCAAAATCCAACCTGCCTTGTAGCACTTAAATGCATTCATCTGGGACTTAATTTGAGAGTGACTGGTGCGTGTGTCAGGCTCCTTGGTGCTGTGAGCACTCTGAGTCTATTTAGTTGTTAAACCTCTATTGAAAAATGTCAGTGAGATGCAGGTGCTGCCTAAAGTTTCTCTAGTTCACATTCATTTCTCCCTGTCTTTGAAAGGCTTTATAAACTCAAGGAAAATACCCTGTACTGGGTTAAGCACTCAAAGTCAGATTGTGCTTAGCATCTGTCCTGGAGCATAATAAAATATTGCAGATGATGCTGAGCTTTCATGGTGGAAATTTGCAAGTTCCTGTGTTCTGGTTTACCTAAATAGTGGCTGATACTCATTTGACTTCAGATGAGCTTATTGCTATAAAATTACTTTTCGAACAGCAGCCATGGCGTAGCTATTGTTTGAAGAATGTATGTAAAAATCATTCCAGTCTGAGAAATAGTCCACAGTGGTATCTGTGTGCTAGGTACCGAGATCTGTAATTCAGGTAGGACAGGAGAACTCATTTACACCCATCTAGGACATACTCTTTATTTGTGTATGTGCCCTTGCTTTCTGAGAAGCAAGTTTGTCTTGTCAGCATTAGGAAGTGCAACAGTCACTGTTGCTGTAGAAGGTTTTCAATCCTTTCTGTGAATGAGAAGGTGAAGAGCTGTGTAAGCCGTGGTTTACAGAGCAATCGCCTCCTCATGCTCTGAGGTTGCAAAGGCTACGTCACATCCCTCCACTTAATTCTGTTCTAGTTGCTCAACTCACCATGAGGCTCTCTGCAGAAAGTCTGTTTCTCTGTCACTCGTGTTGCTGTGGGAGACAAAGCAGAGGCTGCCAGTGGCTGGGGTGGAAAAGCCACTTGTGTTCATTCAGCAATTGCCATCCGGAGGCGTTGGCCAGAGCACGTCATGTGCACTTGGCAGCTTGCTCAACTGACACACGTCTGAAGAATGTTACGTGGTGGTTTTGGTACAGGAGATCTGGAAAGCTGATAAAATGTTTGTCAAGTGTTTCTTTTCTGCTGTTGCTATTTCAGGTTTTATGTGCGGGGAGTAGTTTTGCTTGTGATTGAGCTGTGTCTGGTGCCACCTCACCTCTCTTTCTAACATATTGTTCCAGTCACTTAGAACTTTGCCAAGCAGATTGTTTGTGGACTTCCCTCTGTGGAATGAGTCAACTGTCGTGTCTAAAAACAATATATTGTCACTTAATGTGATTATGTCATTAGTATTCAGATAAGAGATTTTGGTAGATCAAAATGGCACTTGTGTTCCTACCAAACATTGCTTCAGTAACTGAGCAGATCTTACCATTGACAAGTTACAGTGCATGTTGAATAATCTCAGCTTTTCATATTAACAAATATTCAGTAGAGAGATATTAATACTTCCTTTGCTTGCAGCTCCTCACTGAGTCAAAAGAGAAGGTCCCTCGGGTGCATTACCACTCTCTAGAAATAAATGTTATCTGGGGAAAAAAACCTTTTCAAAACCCTCATGTGCAACGTAGCTGCAGGATGACTGTGCTGGAGACTGGTGTGTCACTGTGGCTTTTGTATACTTAGTGGTTGCAAGCCTTGCTAATCTGTTTACAAAAATATGCTGCACATCTCCTTAAGGGTTATGTGAAGTGTTAAATCCATTTATATGCTGCTTCACAACATTCAGACTTGGGGGTTTTTTACACTTCATGTTTTCCTCTTTTTAGTTTCTGCCACTGCCTTCTACAAAGCACAACCTGTAATTCAGTTTATGTGTGAAGTTCTTGACATTCATAATATTGATGAACAACCAAGACCTCTGACTGATTCTCATCGGGTAAAATTCACCAAAGAGATAAAGGGTGAGTAGAAATGTGCCTGTTTTGTCCCAGGTAGCACAATCAGGCTAATTCTAAGGGACTTGTTTTACAAAGCTCCTGGTTAGGAAGGGCCCTGGGGCTGCCAAGGGAATTGTCATGTGCCCTGTTTGCAGTTCTAGTCCTGGAAGAAATGATCAGCTCTACAGAAATGAAAGGTGAAAAATGAGCTATGTTCCCAGTGGCTTAAAGAGGGAAACAGAACGTGTGTTGTTTAGTGCCTGGGCAGAGGTAAGTGGCTCTTGCCTTGCTGGATGGATAACCTTTTATAAGCAGGAGGCATAGAGGCCATAGTGGTATTGTGCTGTAGATCTCCTGCTGTTTAAATGCTGAGGCAAAGTAAAAATTGATTTCAAAGCTGACATCGATTCTTTGGAAGTGTGCTGTTGCAATGACTTCTAATAACTGATTGCCTGATGGAAAAACAAGTACCACTTGCTAACTTGCAGCTGAAGGCCAAATTCTATTCCAGAAGAATTACTTAAGCTGCTGATTTGAGTAGTTTCACTCCACATATGCTTCTTTGCTTTGTATTTTCCCATATCCTCTCATTCCAGTGTAATTTGGAGAGAGAAGAGCTCAGCTCCTCAAAGCTCTGCTCTTAAGCACTTGTGTTACTTGATACAAGCTTAGACTGTACTGGAATACTGATCAACAGAACAAATCTGAACAATAGTCATTAACTGACATGCTCATAGAATAGTCATTAGTGGAAAATCAAATCTTTGAAGGAATTATTCTGTAGTAGTCCTAACATGCCTTCTTTTCACACCTACCTGTCTGTTTTCATTCTGGAAGAGAAGTAACTGGAGAATGAGAGGCTGTCTCTACTTGCTCTTGGATGCCTCAGACACTTCCTTACCATAGTCAGACAATACTGAAAGGTTACCTTTGCTGTCACTATTTCTTTTTCCTGCTATAGTATCTGGGAACTCCAGCCAAGATGTTGTGATCACATATAGTGAAGCAAACCCTGCACTAAGGAACTGGCAAGCTGTGAGCAGCTCTGTGGGAGGGTAGTGCCTTCTGTAGTGTCACAGCAGATTAATGACAAAGCAATGAATGGGTTCCAGATAGCTGTGTGTTCACAAGCCTTTTCTTCTTAGCCACAGTGCTTCATGGTTTCTTTTATGTATTTTCTCTTCATGCTATGTCAAGGCAGAGGTAATTTATTTATATTTATGCCGTCATTGAAGTGATGTGAAAGTTGCAATTGGTGTTGTCAGGAATCAGTGAAGTGCAGTTGATGGTTCTTTGGGATGTCTCTGTCCTTAGTAAACTAAACACAGTTCCTGCTATCTGGTACTTAGGGTTCTAATTTGATATGGGGTAGTCAATCTGTGGTCTACAACCCAAACAAGCCTCAGCAGGACAAGTCATCCAAGTGCTTTCTCAAAAACCTTTACCAGTAGATTGAATCTTCTGGCTAACAAGGCTCTGTTTTCAACTGCCTCCTCTTGCAAGGGGCTAGGGAAACACAAAACAGTATGCCAAGGCTGTGCAGCCCTCATGTGTTAAGCCCAGTACATCCAGCAGATGTTGTCTGCTCTCTGTGTACAGCACAGACAGTGTTCACAGTTAATAGAAACAGCCCCTGAAAGCTTCTTGAGGCTGCCATTGTTGCCATCACTATTATCCTGGGTAGTGGATGCCGATGAGCCTCTGGTGTGTGGGCTGGATGCTTTTAGACAAGATCTTCAGCTGCTCAAAACCTAAACTTGGCTAGTGAGATTAAAGAAAATTACAGGCTGAATGTGGGCACAAAGCTGAGGGGAAAAATGAACAGTGAGATAGAAGTCTAGTCTTGCCCTTTTAATTTCAGTTACATGGAACTTCTGGTTTGAAGAGGTGTGCAGCACTGAGGGTGAGAACAAAAGGATCCAGTGAAAACAGCTGTCTGTCTGAGATTAGTCACATGCCTGTTAAACTCCTGCAAGAAATCCAGATGGCATTTAACATTAAATATTATACATTAAGATGTGCTTTTGAGGATAACACCTGGTTAGTCAGAAATCAAAGCATCATGAAAGCAAAAAGCTGAGAGAAGACTCATTTCTTCTGTTGTGCTGTTTGATGCTGACCATCAAAGCTGTCAGATTAGAACGTGTTCTGTTGCAAGAAACTTAAGTCTCCTGCGCAAATGAGTGTGTGGTTATGACATCAGGGCTTTTGGTACTTCTGTGCAGGTCTAAAGGTAGAAGTGACTCACTGCGGAACGATGAGAAGGAAATACCGTGTGTGTAATGTAACAAGGCGGCCTGCAAGTCATCAAACGTAAGATGCCTCTTGTCAGAGCATTCAATGTGTGGTGGTTTAACACTGAGTGTGTAACAGGACCTAACATTTTACTGGTTTGGGGGTAGTTGATACTTGTCAACTAAGATTTCTCTACATGTTACTAAACATCCACATCTTTTCAGCTTTCCTTTACAGTTAGAGAATGGCCAAACTGTGGAGAGAACAGTAGCACAGTATTTCAGAGAGAAATACAACCTCCAGCTGAAATACCCTCATCTTCCTTGCCTACAAGTGGGACAAGAACAGAAACACACCTACCTGCCTTTAGAAGTAATGAACTTGTTCTGATAAGTCACCTTGGTATTGGTAGACTGCATGGTTTTGCAAACTGTGAAGCAGCAACAGGCTTTGCAGTACAAGCATGTTTACATCTGGTTTGTGCTTTCAGTGAAGAGTATGTCTTTTAAAGTGCTTTAAAGTTGAGAACGTGAGAAGGAATTTGCAGTTCCTTAAACACATGGTAGGGGGTGTTTTTATAGTGCCTGTGTGGTGTGTTGGGATCTGTTTCTAGGTGCTCCTGCTGTATATTGAGGCTTCTGACTTTCCTTTAAGGTCTGTAACATCGTAGCTGGCCAGCGGTGCATTAAGAAGCTGACAGACAATCAGACATCAACTATGATAAAGGCCACAGCGAGATCTGCTCCAGATAGACAAGAGGAAATCAGCAGATTGGTTAGTTCTTTAATTTTGGCTTGCTGTGATTCTACTCACTAAGCGACACTGGACTAGATTAGATGAATGCAAAACTTCTTAGATGACCAATGCAGTCGTTCCATTCCTTCCTTCTAGCCCTTTAAGGTTTTAACTACTTCTTAAGAGGATTTCTTTTAAAATGGCTTGCAGCAATAGCACAAGGCCAGCAGTATGGGCTCTTGTGTTCCCATCTTCACAAGTGCTTCCAAGTATTGGAGCTACTCAAGACTAACAATTCAGTGTTTGCTGCATTACATCCTCAGGGATTTTAAACAACTTTGTGAAATGAACTTGGGTTTTAGTACCCAAACTCATGACAGGAAAATTGTGTTCTGGGTACTTTTCTTTGATTCCTGTTGATATTTGAACACCAGACTACTTTTTTTTTTGTCCAGAATCATACATGAAATTTTAACAGAGTAGAAGAGTGATTCTGGGTGTCCTGAGCCTCAGTCTTGTATTGGAGATGTTTGGCTGCTTTTAGTACACACTAAATGACTTCACCTCATAACTTCAGGATCTTTACTTGGTGCTGAATGCAGACACTCTAAACATCAGTGGGGTTTTTTTTCTGACTTGAAATATTCTAAACCTTGAATATTTTGAATTGAATACTCTTATGAACATACAGCTCTTACTTGAAGGACTCTGGGTTTTAAGCTGACAACGTAACCAAAATGTTGCCATTAAAACCAAACTGTTCTGGAAAACGCAGAAGACAGGAATGTGCAGTAAATAAATGAATTAATTTGTTTAATCTTGGGCTTGTTAGATCAAAAAGCATTCTTTAGAGACATCCTGTGAGTAAACAAAATGCATTTGAATGAGCACTTGAGTAACTAAGGGAAAGAAACCCCCCCTTTCATGCAGTTTATCTCCTGGTATTGCTCATTGCACGGGGCAGTTAAATCTGAGAGGAGGGGAATTGGGGTAAAACCCTTCTGCAGCATTCCTGTTCATCTCTTGTTTGTTGTATGAATTGTAATTACATGGAACAAGTCTTCTTGTAGGTGAGAAGTGCAAATTACGATGCAGACCCGTTTGTGCAAGAGTTCCAGTTCAAGGTGCGGGATGAGATGGCCCACGTGACAGGCCGCGTGCTCCCAGCTCCCATGTTGCAGTACGGAGGGCGGGTGAGGTTTTGCTGCTTCTTTGATTTAAACCTGTTTGAAAGATTGATTTCACATGCACATGGACTGTTTTAGGCAGTTGAGTTGCACTGTGCGATACAGAGATCAGAGTTTGAATGGTGAATGTGTTGTTTACCCCGAAGCTGAAAGCAGCAGAGACTTTTCATTTCTTCTTCAGCCACTTGAATACGTTTTGCTTTTGTTTCCACAGAATCGAACAGTGGCAACCCCAAGCCATGGGGTTTGGGACATGAGAGGGAAGCAGTTCCACACTGGTGTTGAGATCAAAATGTGGGCTATAGCTTGCTTTGCAACACAGAGACAATGCAGAGAAGAAATACTGAAGTAAGGCATGTCATGGTTCAGGCTTTGGACTGTTCTCTTAATGAAGCCATCTTAGTGAAAAGAGGAATATAGGACTTGTAATGAGTGTTTTTGCCTGGTGTCATGATTTAAGTCCAGCCAGCAACTAAGCACCACACAGCTGCTGCCTGCTGGGAGGGAGAGTCAGAGGAAAATGAGTAAAACTCATGGTTTGAGATAAGAACAGTTTAATAACTAATATGACAAAAAAAACCCAACAATAATAATATATAACAATAACTTTTAATGAAAAATAGTATAACTAAAAGAGAAATAAGAGATGAATGATGCACAATGCCATTGCTTCCCACATCTTGACCAAAGCTTGAGCTGCGATCCACTCCTCCTCACCAACTGCCCCCAGTTTCTTTACTGGGCATGACATCCTAGGGTGTGGAATAGTGCTTTGGCTGGTTTGGATCAGCTGTTCTAGCCATGATTCCTCCCAGCTTCTTGTGCAAATAACTTGCCAGCAGAGTTTGGGAAACTGAAAAATCCTCAATTTAAAATAAATTGCTACTTAGCAACAACTCACACTTCAGTGTGATAACATTATTCTCTCTCTAAATCCAAAACACGGCTCTGTATCAGCTACTAAGGAGAAAATTAACTCCTTCCCAGCCAAAACCAGGACACCTGGTTTTAATGATCTGAGGTGCTAGGGAGAGAATCCAGGCTGTTTGCTTCCTTGCTGGAAGCTGAAGTCTGGTTTTCCCCTTTCTGGCCTATGGTGTTTCAAAGCTGGCCAGCCTCCATGTAGCCAGTGTTTTTAAGATGCTGCTTTAAAAGCTGTTTGAATTAATCATCCTTTGAGCCACACAGTAGTTTTGTCCCTTTCTGCTTTGGTTGTTGTGTGCTGTTGCTACTGTGAAAATTCAAAGCACTTCTCACCTTTAGGGGTTTCACGGACCAGCTGCGCAAGATCTCCAAGGACGCCGGGATGCCCATCCAGGGCCAGCCCTGCTTCTGCAAATATGCCCAGGGTGCAGACAGTGTGGAGCCCATGTTTCGACACCTCAAGAACACTTATTCAGGGCTTCAGCTCATCATTGTCATCCTGCCAGGGAAAACGCCGGTGTATGGTAAGGGAATACCTCTGTCTTTGCTTGTTTGTTCAAGTATTGTTCACAGAATCCCAGCATGGTGGGGGCTGGAAGGGCCCTGCAGAGCTGCTCCAGCCCCAAACCCTGCTAAAACAGATTCTCCTGGCTCAGGGTTCACAGGAACGTGTCCAGGTGGGATTGGAAACCTCCTGAGAAAGAAGGAGCCTCCACACCCTCCCTGGGCAGCCTGGGCCAGGGCTCCCTCAACCTTACAGTGAAGTAATTCTTCCTTATGTTCAAGTGGAGCTTTCAGTGTTCCAGCTGATGTCCATTACCCCTTGTCCTGTCACTGGAGACAACAGAAAGGTGTTGCTGCTCCATCCTCTTGACAAACCCATTTAAAAAACTTGTGTTGCTGAGATCCCCCCTCAGCCTTCTCCAAGCTGAACAGCCCTATGTCCCACAGCCTTTCCTCATTAGATGCTCCAGCCCCCTCAGCATCTTTTTCCCTGAGGAAAAATTATTGTGAGAAATCTGCTGCCCAGCACATTAGAAAATCCTTCAGGATCATTCTTTAGACATTAGAAGCAAATGTTTTGTACCTATTTTTGTGTCTAAGCATGCAGATAAGTTGAAAGTTATATTACAGAGTTCTCTAAGTTTAAAGTTTATGACTTAAGATCAAAACAGAACAATAATTCCAAATGGACTGAGTTGTATCCTGATATTTGCTTGGCAGCGGAGGTGAAGCGTGTGGGAGACACACTGCTTGGAATGGCCACACAGTGTGTTCAGGTCAAGAATGTCATTAAAACATCTCCACAGACCCTATCAAATCTGTGCCTGAAGATCAATGTCAAGCTAGGAGGAATCAATAACATCCTTGTACCTCATCAAAGGTAAGGCTCTTTGTGGAGACTGGTTTGGGTTTTGCTTTAACAGATGCAGTTATGTTTGCTCCTGAGCACCCAACATGTACATGTGGCCATGTTTTAAGGTGAAATATTCTTCTGTACATAATACATGAGGTAGAATTCAGTTTCTCCTGGCATGGTCTCTGATGGTTGGCCACTGAGTTAGGGCTTAAGCCAAGGGTCTTTTCCTCCAGAGCCATGCCCCAGTTAAATGCAGTGTGTTTGGACTGACTGCTACGGTGGTTTCCAAGTTAATGCCTTGTGCTCAAAGGATTCATTGTTTAGCTTTGGACAGAGGACCTGATAAAGAAGTCTGCTCTGTGCAGCTTAGCTGAAATAGAAACAGCACCCCATCTTGAGCAATGACCTTGTGCCAACTGTTCACCTACAAGTGTGACTTAGCACTTTTTTCTTTTTGAAGACCTTCTGTGTTCCAGCAGCCAGTGATCTTTTTGGGAGCTGATGTCACTCACCCTCCTGCTGGAGATGGAAAGAAGCCTTCCATAGCTGCTGTAAGTTTTATTACATTAGCATTGTCTTTCCATCTTAAGTGAATGTCAGAATAGTAAATGCAACTCACGGACTATGTCTGTGTCAAGTATCTTTCAGGGGCTTATGCCAGTTCTTTGTACACACTTCCAATGTTATTAAAGCCATGTCTTTAAAAGAAAAACCACTGCTTGATACTTCAGACTGTTTTCCTAGGCTTTTAGTTTTTAAATCAAGGTAAAGTTAATAACATCTCTGTAGTTTGGAAGGAGAAAAATGTAATTAAAGGCCTTGATTGGGTAGGAATGTATTTGATACTTCTCACCTGTGTTGGTGCAGATGGGAGATCAGGGAGATGGTCAGTCTTCTGGTACTTTATATTAATATATATTTTTATATAATTATATATATTAGTATCTTTTGTCCTCTAGTATTTGACTTGGCATGGACTGCAGTTGCAGAAACTGTGTGCTTGTTTAAGGTAACTGAGGCAAACAGAAGTATTTCTCTGTGTAAGAGGTGAGAAAACTTTTAAGGAAAAAAGTGTCTCTCTGAATTCTAAGAGTAAGCATTAATGTGCTGCCAACAGAGGGGAACACTCCAATTCTGCTGATGTATTTTGGGGAGCTTGGAGGGCAAGTTTTATACCTCTTTTCAAAAGGTGTTAAACCTCTACCTGTTAAAAATTCCAGTGAAAACAATACTGGGGTGGTTGTTTTCACGTGAGCACCTTTTACTTGGAAATGGATCCTCTGTTTCTAGTACAGATTTGATCTCAAAGCCTTTCCTCCTGTGATCTTGCCCTGCAGGTGGTGGGTAGCATGGATGCTCATCCAAGCCGGTACTGTGCCACAGTCAGAGTTCAGCGACCCCGGCAGGAAATCATCCAAGATTTAGCCTCCATGGTGAGAGAGCTTCTCATCCAGTTCTACAAGTCAACACGGTTCAAGCCCACACGGATCATCTTCTATAGAGACGGGGTCTCTGAAGGACAGTTTCGACAGGTTGGTTCATTTGCAGCTTTCCCAAAGGACTGTTTGTAACAACTGCAGGTCTCAGATTTGAACAGCTGTGCTGCTTTGAGTGGCTTACATCAGGACTTAGACCCCAACATAATTCAGGCTTTTAAGGACAGGATTTCTTAAGTGTGTTGGGTAAGAAAAGTTGAAATTCCTTTCCTGCTTGGGAAGGAACCTTAACATTTGGGAAGTGATGTATTTCTAAATGCTTCCTAAGGTTACTAATTGCATGACAAAGTTGCACTTTGTGTCGACTACAAACCATTTATTAGGTGGTGTGGGTAGAACACAATGGAAGGAAAACCTAAACTATTCTGTTCTTGTGCTTGTAGGTTTTGTATTATGAACTGCTAGCCATCAGAGAAGCCTGCATCAGTCTGGAGAAAGATTACCAACCTGGAATAACGTATATTGTGGTGCAGAAACGACATCATACACGATTGTTCTGTGCTGACAGAACAGAAAGGGTAATTATGGCCCTCCCTTGTGGTAACCTGTTGTGAAAGGCTTCATGTCAAAGCACTTGGTTTCTCTGTCAATCTGATTGTCTTTGCATTTGGGGAAGATGTTGAGTTGATAAGCACAAAATGTGGCCTCAGACTGAAAAGTCTTTGACCTGAAGTATGTACAAAGCTAAAAAATCCCTGTTGGCGTAGATTTATTGTGATGGTGCAGGTTGGTACTAGTCTTGACAGTGAACTGCTGCTAAATACATGACTAAGACCAAATTTACAGCAGTTGTCATGAAAGAAAATACAAAATGCTGTAACCCTTCTGTGTTCTGAGTCGATTCAAACTCAAACTGACGGTTCTGAATAGAAGTGTGTGTAGCTCTTCTGTCTTCGAGAGTTCTAAAGGCTGTAAGTGCAAGGTTGTGTCCTGAGAGGATAGAGAGCCATCCCAGGCTGCTCTATGAACATATTCTAAACCATATTAAGGCAGTTCATTCCCTGAAAACCTGCATGTGTGGAATAGAAACTTGTCTTTTTAATTGCACTTGAGATGTATAAGGACTTGTGAGCTGCATCTTTTAACAGAACCTTTTCTGTAGGTTGGACGAAGTGGCAATATTCCAGCGGGAACAACTGTAGATACAGACATTACACATCCCTATGAGTTTGATTTTTACCTCTGTAGCCATGCTGGAATACAGGTACGATGGTTTGTTTGGAAGTAAAGGTGAATGTAGAGACTTGTGTTACTTAAGAGGGGAATTTGAGCTCGGTTTTATCTGAGGTAACCCACTGGTGTGGGACTAACAGTGTTACTTGCTTAAGAGGTGCTCTCTGCTACTCCTTTAAAACTTGCCTTGATGGTAGGTGATACTTTTTAAAGTTCATTTTATTTTGTTAAGTTCAGATACTGAGGAGTTGAAAGAGTTAAATGCAGCAGTTATTTCTCTGGGAAATGTGTGGTGAGAAACAGTTTTAATTGAAGGCAGTTAAGAGGTGATGTAGTCATGATTCAGTCATGCTGGGAGCAGTTCTTGATCGTTGAGAGTTACCTAGAAGGCATGTAGGGATTTTTTTCTTCAAGCAAGAATAATTACAGTAGTGTAATCATGTAACTTTTAGATTATTCATCTTTAAACACATTCAGGGCTGACATAAGGCTGCATTTTCCTTGGCTGCTGCTTTGTAGCTGTTCAGACCTGAGAATCTGTCCCTTTCTGAACTTCAAATCTGACTTTGGTTGTATGGAAAAGCAAATCAGTGAATCGTTGTTTCCTCTTCTTTAGGGTACCAGCCGTCCTTCACACTATCATGTTTTGTGGGATGATAACTGTTTTACTGCAGATGAACTTCAGCTGCTGACTTACCAGCTCTGCCACACGTACGTGCGCTGCACGCGGTCGGTGTCTATACCTGCACCAGCCTATTACGCTCACCTGGTAGCATTCAGAGCACGATACCATCTCGTGGACAAAGAACATGACAGGTAAATGAAAACCTAAGCTTTTGTCTCCTTTGGGCTTTGCTCTGTTGTCAGGCATAAAGCCATCTGACTGTAGATAATTACTGCTCATTTTGCAGTTAATTTTTGTTACCTCTGGGATTAGTCTTAAGATAATTGTTCCTGACAGTTGCTGCTCAGTATCAGACAAGAGTGGGCTGGTGAATAACACTCAGATTAAAAGAATAAGTTTGCTTTAATAAAGGATTCTGTTATTACTTTGAGGTGGTCTGAGGAATCAAGCCACACATTTAGGTTTTTTGCTTTGGAATTAGAGATGAATGAAGCAAATGTGCCTTCCACCTGCCTAACTCTTCATTGTACAGCAAGTGTTTTATAACCCTCAAGCCATCAGTAGATTTCATATCATTATGGTTGGAAAAGACCTTTAAGACAGAGTCCAACCACTAACCTCACACTGCCACTAAACTAAACCATAGCCCTCAGCTATGGGTCTTTTGAATATCTCTATGGATGAGGAGTCCCCCAGCTCCCTGGGCAGCCTGGCACAGGGGCTGACAAACCTCTCAGGGAAACAGTTCTGCCTCAACTCCAATCTCAACCTTCCCTGGGGCAACTGGAGCCCATTTCCTCTTGTCCTGTGATTTATTACTGGGGAGCAGAGCCCAACCCCCATCTCCCTGCAGCCTCCTGTCAGGGAGTGTCAGAGAGTGCTCCTGTCTCCTCTCAGCCTCCTCCGGACTTCCCATCACACTTGTGCTCCAGCCCCTTCCCCAGCTTTGTTGCCCATCTCTGGACACGCATCAGCTCCTCAGTGTCTTTCTTGTAGTGAGGGGCTCGGAACTGAACCCAACCCTCAAGCTGCTGCCTCACCAGCACCAAGTATAAGGGGACAATCACTTCCTTGGCCCTGCTGGTCAGGCTATTTCCGAGATGTCATTTTGCAACAGGCTTATTTTTAGGTGAACGAAATGAGCAGCTCTGGTAAAGGGGTTTGTCAAAAACCTTGCTGGCTGACTAGAGAAGTAGGTTTTTCTCCGTTACAGTTGTCATGTTGCTCTACTGAATGTTGAAGAGACGTGAAGGCAGCTTTTTGATGTGAACTAATCAATCTGATGTATGACCCTGCTTGTCTCTTTCCTGTTACCTTGCAGTGCTGAAGGAAGCCATGTTTCAGGGCAAAGCAATGGGAGAGACCCACAGGCCCTCGCGAAGGCTGTACAGATTCACCAAGACACCTTACGCACGATGTACTTCGCTTAAGTCAATAAAACAGGAGCATACTCACTGAAAGGAAGAACTGCAAACCTAAGCCACATACAATGTATGTTTCCAGTGGGGTTGGTTTATGGGGTGTGCCTCCGATCATGCTGAAGTCGACACTGTGCAGGGGCGAGAGGCTTAACCCTTAAATTGACACAAGGAAGATTGTTTACTTCATCGAGGAACACAGCACTATTATGCAATATGAAACCAGCCAACTGCTTTTTTGGCGCAGAAGCACCGCCATTATTATTATTAATTATTGGTTTTTTATTTCTCCTAGTTTAACCCTCTTCTGCCTTTACCTCAAGTTGCTCGGCAGCACAACTCTCTCTGCAAAAAAAAAAAATACTACTAATGATAAATATATGGATAACAACAACCCCAAACCACCTTTCTAGGAACAATCACAGTGAGTGATTGGGGAAGTGTGCAAAAAAAAACAACCCACCCCTTCACACCTAAATTTAAGGTTTTTACCCCACTGCATTGAGGAATCTTTCTCTCTCAGTATTGCCACCAAGCGTTGGAATGGGAACATATCCAAGTGCTAGAAAAAAATGAAGGGGGAAAGAAAGGTTTTTCTGCACACTAATCCAATAATCTGAACACAATTTAGCCAACTGCTGCCTTTTGTGTCTTTCTTCATAGCTTTGGAGTTCTCAGCTCCAATCGTTCCCTGTTAAAAAGTAAAGAAGCTAGTTGGTGTTACATGCAGGCAGTAGTGATCCAAACTCTTCTTGCTCCCCTGGTGAATTTACTAAAGCTGCTGTTTTACCTAGTCCAAAAGTTTCAATTCTTCTCTTATCTGGCAAGTCAAATAATGCTGAAGCTTCACGTAAGATCAGATGTCCCAGGTTTTATGGGATTACACAGAGTAACCACCAGAACTGAAACTTTAGAGCTGAGGTCTTCTTGGAAACAAAAACAAAATGAGAAAAATTGCTAGTTTACTTGCTGCCTCTCACACCTTAATGTGATCTCACATGTATGTGTGTTTGAAGTTTAGCTTCCTTTTGTTTCTTTTATATTTATTAGAGTAATAATAATGCTTTAATTTAATTATTACAGAACATGTGGTCAACAGCAACTTTTTATTTTGTAGAAATGTAATCATGTTTATTTTTAAACAAACAAAAGAAAAAAAAAAAGAACTGACAACTTGTTTTTGCTATCTTTTAGTGCAATAAGCGTTCTAAAGGAAAACTGTGTCCATTGAGCTCTACTAAAGCAGTGTTTGTACCACTAACCGTGGAAGAATGGACACCTCCATGATTTTAAAAGGACAAAGTTAAAAGCCTTAATTTTGAAAGGAAAGTTTTATAGTCAGAAGGAATCTTGAATTCTCCTTTTTAAATCAACAAGATAAAAAGCAAGAATGCTTCTGGAGTCGTGCAAGCTTTACTTGGCACTGCAGTGTTTTGGTTTAACGAAGGAATGGGCCGTATTTTTGTCTTTTGAGATGTGGAGGATATTTGAATTAAAAGCAAAGGGTTTTTTTATTAAGATCTAAGTTTTTACGTGCTCAGTTGAATCTCTTTGACATCAGTGAAATGTCTGGAATTAATACAAGTTTTTAGGCTTTTTTCCTCTTTGATAATGACTTTCCTTTTAAAATTAAGTTATTGGTAACTTCATTTCACTTTGCAAATAAAGAGGGCTGGGATAGTTCTAACCTGTTAAATGACTGAAATGTGAAACAAGTCAATGGGACTCTTTCATTCCATTTTAAAAAGTTAAACCAATATTTAAGATGTCAGAGACAAGCATTTATTCATCGAGGGGACTGGGGAGTTTTGCACTTTGTAAACTCGTGAACTGCATTTTTGACTGTTTTTATTTGCACTGGTTCATAGTATATATACTGCAGATTGTTTGTATGGGCATTGCTGTTATCCCAGCCCTTCAGAACTCCACCTGCTCTCCACATGAAAACCAGTGGGTTGGTTTAAGTAACTATCTCCTGTTGTTCTCATGAAATCCCCTGTTTGCCAATATACTGTGTTTTGAGCCTAAAATCTGAGCCCTTTTGGCATCAACAGGCATGAAACGCCCCCATAGGTTTTTTTTTTTTCCTGCCAGAAAACAAAGTACTGTATTTTGTGCATTTGTATGTTGTGCTGTTCACAACACTGTCTCAAAGCTTTACTAAACTCCTAGTGTATGTAAGTATTTGTATCTCCCATATCGAGGAAGATAATTTAAAAGGACTAACTCTGCAAAGTTACAGTTGCACTGGAAATAGTCAGGATGGTGAGTGCTTGGCTTGTGGGTCCCTGGAGAGGTGGTGGGAGAAGGATCAAGGTGACCTATCCGAGAGTGTCCAGGCTCCTGGCAGCCACATGCCCCTGGCAGCTCACCCACAAGGCCTGGCCAAGCTGGGCTCGTTGACTCTTCAAGGCACTTGCCTTTGGATCAGCTTTCAGATCAACTGGCTGCAGGGAGGTTGGTGTCACTAAATCATTTCAGTGAGGTGATTTCTGAATAAGTCTCTCAAGTGTCTGTCTTGGTCTGTGACCTCTCGGAAGCACTGCAGCTAGTAGTTCTGTTTATAAAAGGTTCAGGTTACGATTTTACAGAAAACTGTTTTAAAATAGAGAGTTGTTTGTTTTTTGTTTTTTTTTTTAAAAAAGATATTTTACAAAGACTTCTTGTGGATTTCTGGTGTTTAGATGATAATTCCTTTGTAAAAAGGCCTTTTAACACTCCCTTCAAAGACACTGCACACTCTGCCTAAGCTCGGTGACTATGATTTGAGAAGCTTTTTTTACCTATTGCTTTCACTCCCCAAAAAAACTAAAGAAACTCCATTGAGAAAGTGACTTTGATTTCTTGTCGAGCTGGCATTTCACCTGGTTTTCATGTGAAGAGTATTTGGATGTTTTAATCTCTCTTCTTGGTTTTGCAAATATCTACGTCAAGTGCCGATACTTATTTGTATTACGATATCAAGTTCCTGGCGTTGTGAGGGCCACACATTTATGATGCTGTAGCTGCTATATTTATTTAAATGGAGATGGACAATTACTGCACTAAGGAATGAGGAGATAAGCAAGGAAATCAAGGTTAGTTAGATATCTTGTGGTTTGGTTGTTTTGGTTTGTTGTTTGTTGTTTTTTCTTTTCAAAAGAGAATTGATGGTGTGAAATATCAAGTGTAACAAAGGGTGCTGTCATTTTAACTGAGATTAAATAGCCAGATATTCTTCCTTTGTTTAAAAACATATATATTTTGATGTTTGCAGTTTGGGGGTGGGGGGTTGGGATAAATGGTACCTCATCTGTGGTGGCAGTTTCCAGTATATTTTCAGAGTATATGGATTTCTTTTATTTTTGTACCTGCTCTCCTTTAAAAAGAAGAAAAAGAAAAAAAAAATATTCTCAAATTTTATGTGCTGTTTGGGGAAATCTTGGGTGGCAAACCAGATCCCCCTCCCACCCTCTCTTGCTGGGAGCTGTCTGTATATAGTCCAAAGAGTGACGTGGGCAAAGGCTGACAGTTCTATTCACTTTGCAGACACACTGGGCCTCATTTTTATGCCTATTAAAAAACAAAAAACCCTAGTTCCTATCTCCTAAGACACAGCACCAAGACCTCACTTGTGCTTAACAAGTGCCACTAATTGCTTCCGTGGTGGGAGCCACGTGTGAGGGCCCCAGCACCGGAGCAGCCTGAGGGTACAGATCCCACTGGTGCTCCCGAGCCTGGCGCCAGAGCTTCTTGTAGCCTGACAAAACCCTGCCCAAACCTGCCATCTGGCGACCAGTAGGTCCAGATTTGGAGAGAAGCAAGAGTGTTTTGTAATTGAGGAGTTACATTTGCAACATGTGCTAAGAGAATGGCTTGACTCCACTGTCAGTAACTGGGCTTTTTATTCCCCCTCAGTAGGGCGCTGAAGTGGTGGCCATTTTACTCAGGATCGTTGTATTGCCGTGTGACATCTGGTTAAATGTGTCCAAGAGTCATTTTTGTAGGGTTCTTTCAGGCATCCTTTTGGAAGTTTGTTTGGCCACAGAAATAGCGTTTTTTTGGGAGTAACGATGGGGTTCTGGAAGTTGTCAGTCAGATTACTTCAAGATGCTATCGGTCCTAAATGAGTTTCACTTCATGTGGGGAGTTTTTTTGTCCTGTGCAATGCTCAACATAAGATACCAGATAGTCATCTTCTGTACAAATTCCAGCTACTAATCCTGGTTTTCTACTAGTCTTGAAGTCCACTCTGGTGAAATCCCAAGCTCAGCCTACCCTTAAAAAAGCTTGAGGCCTTTTGTTGTTTAGTTTTTTAACACTTTCTTCATATCTTGTCTTCTTTTGATATTTTCCCTGTTTTGTGAACTGAGGGTTTAGAACCTTACTCAAAGCACTTTTATAACCGAGGAATCAAAAGCTCAGACTGTGTACATTGAAACTGTAAACTGAATTTTCAGAGACTGCTGTTTGAGAATGGCCATCTTGATCTCTGGTCACGCCAGGCAGATACTTTTTGTCCCTTTCAGTGCTGGGGAGCTTTGTGGCTGCTACTGGCAGGTTGGTTGGATCTAGTGGAAGAAAAACCTTGTAGGGATGTCAAAGGGAAAGATTCCTGTCTGTCTTGTCTACCCAAAGATGGTACTTTAGACTGATAATTGGGTGTTAGGATATCATTTTTGTTTCAGCACATGTTTAAATACGACTTCAGCCAGTCCACTCATCATTTTTTTGTAAACCTGAAAAGATAGTGGTTAGAGCTTGAGCTAATGAGTGCTTTCTGCTGGTAGAACACTTCGTACTTCCAGTAGTTGAGGTGTGAACGAAGTGGGTACAGGATCTGACGTTTTACCTCCTTAGCAGAGACTCAAGAATCCTGATCTCCATGACACTAAAACAAAAGCAAATCATCCCTGAGTAAGTGAAGGTGCGTATGGAGGGGAAGGAAAATACTGAAGTGTCAGTCTTACAGAAACAAGGGTGTTGGAGAGGCTCCATCCACTTTCCATCCCACGTGCCCTGGCCTTTTCAAATCTTGCCTGAGGTACCCCCTCACCTGACACGGGTAGTTAACATAGGGTACTTTTAAAACAAATCAGTTCTACTGTTTAAACTTGGAGGGATTTTTATTTTTTTTAAGCAAGACAGTCCTCAGAAAGTGCCTTTTTAGAAGATGGTGCTGTAGATTTTTATTTTCCAGTTGTATGTGGCTGAAAAATTTAAGATAAATTATTGAAAATGCCAAGTGTTTGATCGTATCTTTCAGGTACTTTCAAGCATCAGCTTCTCTGAGTCAGGACCAAGAATAACCAGGAAGGTGTTTTCATTTGGAGGGAGAGGCATTGAGGAGTGATCACCAAATTCAGCTGGTAGGCTGGAATTGGGTTTGGTTTAGTCAATGCAATTTACCTCTTCACATTGAGGAGGTACATGGGTTGGGGGGGGTGGGGTGTAGGAGAAGGGACAGCGTAGGACTTATGGGGTGATGTGATTAGTGCTGGAAGGGAATCCATAGCTACTGAAGGATGTCATCTCTTAGGTGTAGCAAGCTCCCAAAGATGAAGTAAACGAACTGAAAGCTGTCTGAAGACTTAGGAAGATGGTCAGTCCTGCTGTGAGCAGACCTCAGGTGGCTTGTGTGGTTAAAGGAGTCATGTGCATGGATGGATGGGACTTTCTGATTCCTAGCTGGGAGTTGTGGTACTTTGATGGAAAAAAGCTTGGTGAGGCGTGGGACGTGCCCAGCTCTGATGGTTGAAGGCAGCCGTGGGTCTGTAGTGAGTTTGGTGAGCATTCCTCCAGGCAGGAAAAGCTATAGACTAGACTATTAAACACTGCACCTCAGTAACCTTGTTATGCTGCATAAAGTAATAATAATAGCAAAGTTCTGCTTTGATTACACTGTAATGTGCTTGCACATGCCTGCAAAAAAAATACACCCTTTTGTTTTTGTAACCGTCTTAATAGCAGTTATTGGGCTTTTTTTTTTTTGTGATGAACCTTGTCCTGTATTGTGGTGTTTCTGTATATTTATTGGTAATCTGTGTGCAGCTCATAGGTCTGTGTGTCTGGTCTATATGTTGCTTTGAACAGTTAATTTTTTTGAGGTGGGAGAAGTGTTCTGAATGTTTCGTTGTTTCTTCTCCGGAGTCGGCCTAACCTAGTCACGTTTGAGAGGAGACTGAATAAAACCTGCTTTGATAGACAGACTACTTTAATTGGTACCTTGTTTCTTGAAAACTTAAAATGACTCTGTGTTCATTTTATTACTGTTGATACAGTATTGGGCATTTCAGATGTAGAATAACTTGATGTCAGGATTACTTTCTTTTTTATATCAGGAGCCTAAGCGCAAAATTCCCACTTGAGTTGCAAGTGGAACCTTTGCAGGAATATATTAATGTCCAGACTCTTTGATTTCTAGGAGTAAGCAGAGCTTTTTTTGACATCTTTTAATTTGAACAGGATGAATATTTAGGGTACACAGTCCCAGAGAGGGCACTGACTCCTGTTTGGAGTTGCCCACTCCTCTTTGTTGGAAGAGATGCTGTCAGGTCGATGTGCAGCGTCGCTCTCTGCTTGTGCTACCCACAGAAACTATGAATCGAGGATCTTTTTGCTGTGTAGATTTCTTCTGATTCAAGTTAGAGAAATGATGTTTCTTGTAGTTTGTTACAGACTTTCTTGTCTTGTTACAGTGCCCGGTGCCACTTCGGTGGTATTTAAGCTTGCAAGGATGTTAAATTATTTTATATTCCCAATTTCTTAATGTTCTTAGGCGAGGATTTAGAGAGCATTTTCCTCAATCTAAATTCTGAGCCAGAACTGTGTCTTTTATCCCTTTTAGTAATAGGTGTTTTTATCTTTTAGACTAAAAAGGGCCAAAAATCTTGCACCATCAGCTTGTTTGCAGCAATACTCTCCATCCCTTTCCTGTCAACCAGTTTCTTTTCTGTCCATGTTTACCTAATACTGAAGGGGTTGAGATTTAAGAGGAAGGAAGAGCCTCTTTCTATCAAAAGAAATGAAATGGGTGTTCATCTGACAATGATGGTTTCTGCTGGGCACAGATCTCTTCCTAGAAATCTTGCCTTGATGATGAACTGTAGCAGACATGGATTTCATTACAGTAGAAACATGCTGTGTGTTTCTGTTGTGTTCATTGGAGGGTGCATCATGTCTTAATGTAAAAACAAGCTAATGGACAGCTGGAGATGTAGACACTATTACAGTACTTCAAATGTAAAACAAAAAAACCACAAACCAAACCAAATAAAACCAACAACCTAGTGCACAGGGATAGTTTCAATTCATCCTTCTTCCTGGCAAAGTTTGAGACTGAGGGTTTGCTGTAGTTGATGCTACTCACAGTGGATTGTGCTGGGATTCATCCTTAAACTGAACCAACTCAGCTGTGTGTTTTATGAAGAGGAGAAGTGGTAGTGGTGACTGTGCTGTTAAACCAATAGTAGAAAGCTCTAAAATTTAAACACGGGGATGAAACTTGTCTTCATGTTGGAAGAGCTGAATATACTGAAAAAAAAATCTCATGCTGCTAGAGCCTTGTGAACCTGTACCTTTGCATCCACGGTTTACCCCTAAAGGCCCCACATGACTACTTCAGAAACTTAATACATGAGGGCAAAAGCATGTCCCTGGATTTTTTTCAGTGCCTGTTCACAGAGGGCTGTGCTGAGAAGCAGGTGGCAGTGCCTGTAACAGCTGTGTCATTAAATCAAACTGTGCTTTGTATCTAAACCTTGCAGCTACCTGACTGGGTCAAAGCAGATACAAGTTCCAGTAGATTGGTGCTATTTAAAACAGTTGGAGCCAATGGAGTTTGTGAGCAATATCTGACCCCTCCGTAAAACACAGATGCTCTGAGAGGTTTTTAGTTGCAGTTTTCACACAGTTCACACCTGATGTGTGCCTGGCTACCAAGAAAAACAGCAGCAGGCAGTTGTAGAGTTAATTTTGCTGTAGCACTACAGTTGCTCTGCTTTTCCTCAGCTCTTACCTACCTCCCTGTTCCCTTACACAGGACCACTCTCCCTCTGCTGCCTATCCAGAATTAGCCATGTTCAGCTGTAGCTGTGTGGAAGGTGAATCAGCTCTGGGTTTGAGGGGTGTGTGGTGTGATGGTGATAAAAGCCTCTGCCTGTAGAAATAAAGGACTTGGGTAAGCTGTGGTCAGCTCAAGCCCTTCAGGGAAATCGATGGGAACACCAAACTTTAGCTTAGGTGTCCTGAACCTGTTTGTGTCAGACTTGAACTCGTTGAGAGCAAGGATGTGCCTTTTCCTGATCAAGAACAGAGAATGAAAAACTTCTTTGTGATGGTAGCTTGGTTAGTATTTTTCTTGGGCTGTTTTTAAAGCTTGAAGTCCTTGGTCAGAATGGAGTTGGTTTTGTGTTGAGTTGTTTAATCATAGTGAGCCCTGAATTATTTGAACTACCCAGAGAGAAGAAGGTCTTAAAACAAGTGGTTTCTGGAGAGCCATGTCATCAAATAAACATCCTTCCTGGTAGACTTGCAATTTTTTAACTAGAGCTTAACCTTGACATGTTTATCTAAAGAGAATCATTAATTCTGCCTTGATTTGAATGTTGCCTGTCCAGCAACGTCCTCACTTTTTACTGTGCTCCTGCAGTTTTCTATACACTCCATTGCTTCTTCCCCCTCACCCCGTTTGGTGGCTGTTAAGGACATCAAGAATGTTGTCTGGTCAATGTTGGAGAGCGGTGCAGAGGTGGGAACATGGAAATGAGGATTAAACATCACAGGTTCTTCAGGAACCAGTTTGCTGGTAGCTGAGAGCAGTGATAGTCTCTTGGGTATGGAAAGAGGTAGTGAAGTGGTATGAGGGAAGAAAAGATCCCCGTCCTGTGTGCTGTGCCCAAGCTGTACCTGTGTCCTTAGATGCTACTTTGAGCATAAAGCTGCTAAAAATGGATTTTCAGACCAAAATGAAAGAGCTTTTCAAATGAGTTCTATTTTCTGCAGTTTTGAGACGTTCATGAGTTACCCAGCCAGGAACTCTGGGATCAGTGCTGGCTCTGACCTTGGGTAAATGATTCTGCCTCATTTTTCACCCGATCTAGAAAATGTTTCTGATGTTTCACCTCGCCTTACGAGAGCCAGATGTTGGGTGTTCTGAGGGTGAACCGCATTGGGGAAGTGCTGACTTCTTCACACAAAGCTGTGCACCTTCTTGCAAGTTTGCATCTTCAGTTAATACCGTTGTGTTTGGAGTCTGTCTCCTGTTGTGAGCCTTTGCTCCTTACTTACAGCTCATCACAGCTCTGCCTGAGGAAGGCCATTGGAATTGGTCCCATTAGCTGTTGCTTTCTTTTAAGGTAATTAATTTGTTGCAAAGCAGACAGTCAGAGGGCAAGTTTATTTAAATGAAAGAGGTGGGTTTTTTTCATTGCTGAGAGTTGTACAGGTCTTCAAACACATTTGGCAGTTGGAAACTTTCATACCTACTGTAATACTATCTAGCAACACAAAGATAGGAGTATGTGTTTAGGGTTATGCTAGCCCACAAATCATAGGTCCACAACCTCTTTAAGTACAGGTGAGCAAAAATTAGCTGTTAAAATAGTTACTAATAAACCTTAATTGTGCTTAACACTTGCAGCTCTCCACATATATTCCAAAGCGATCTCTTTGACAGAAAAATCCATGTCTTACCAGTTAGTGTTCACTCAGACATCAGTAGCAAAGTAATACCCACTGGAGCAATGTTAAACTTAAAAAGAACCTTGTGACATTTGTGAGCCTGATGGTGTGCCAGCAAAGTGGAGACTTGTGACTGGTGAGGAAAATGTGAACACCAAAAATACTCGGTGAGAGGAAGGCTGCTAGAGGTGAAGTTTGTCTTCTGAGTTCTGGCAGCTTTGCAGTGAAGAATGGCTTCTTTTGGGTACTCAGTTTTGTACATCACTTTCCTCCTGTGGCTATAGTTTTTAGTTTTCTTTGGACTCGATTTCTCCTCTTCAGCAAAATGTTCTCGTTTCTGCACTTTCCAGCGTTGACTCTAGCCTTGAGACTACTTCATGTTGTTTTCCTGCTTCTAGATAGTTGGTTTGTGTCTGTTTTGCAGGCAGTTGGGAAAAGGCAGCCTCAGCACAGCAACAGAGTTGGCAGAGCAAAATGTTTTTGGGTTGAAATGTTGATTTCTTTCCAGACTTGTTGCTCAGCCCTTAGTGCCCTGATGCGGCTCAGGTGACGCATTTTGGGCTCACAGGGTGCAGATCCTCTGGTCTGTTACATTCTTGTTTCTTCCCTTGGTGGAAGCAGTTAAACTTCCCCAGGTAGCCTGTTGGTGGAAAAATGGTGGTGGTGTTTGTAGTGAGAGGAAAAACTAGGCTGTTTACGTGGCCTGAAGGTGTTTGGTCACAGAGAAGAAGGTTGTCCATCAACAGGCATTACTTGAAAGCTTTCACAGTCACTGGTAGCATTCTGTCCTGAGCCAATGTGGGTATTAAAGCATCTTCAGGAGAAGGTGGCTCTGGTGGCATAATGTGTGCCATAAACATTGCTAGTGACCAGCTGTGTTTGTTCAGGAGACTGCTGGAAGCAATATTGTGCGTATAAATCTTGCCTATTTAATACCATACCTTGGAATTCAAAAGAAACAAAACTATTGTGCTGTTTGGGATTCCTTTTCAGACTAGAGTTCTAATAAATCAATCCAGTGGTTTGAGATCCCCTCTGTGTATGTCTCACTCTTTCTCATATGCTGGTAACTGCTTCCCTCTCGTTTTTGCTGTTCCAGTTGCTGAAGCAGGAACCTTGAAGGTGTTCCCACCGTGAGGGGGGAGGGAGGGTTCAAAGCAAAAAGGGAATGTTTCAAGAATAAAGCAGAGCTGTGACTTGAGATGTTGCACAAATAGATTGTAGGTGGATGGCGAACAAACTGGTAAAAGCCTTTCTTTTTTCCTTAACCATCTTGACCATGTGTGCCTATTTGTATTGCGGATGTGGGCTGCAGCCGTGTGGGGTGGGAGGGAGGGAGGGGAACCCTGTGTCGGTGTGTTCTGAGATGTACTTGCTAAGCAGAAGCAGTGTCCTCTGCCCGTCCTCCCTTTCCACACAAATTGTTCTTGCCAAAATTTTCTACCTATTGCAAGAGTTTGCTTTCTTTCCAGCACAGTAAAATGTCAACTTCTTTCACTGTTCCTTCCCCTCTCGTAGGCATCTGTAACCTCTGTACGACTGTGTAGAGTACACACACCAGTCATCAGATCTCTGCTGGCTTTAGATACCATCAAGTTGGGTGTATTGTAAACAAACCGTATTCATTTGAAAAAATAAAGTTTTTTTGAAATGCACATGTGATCTTTCCTTTTTTTTTTTTTTTCTCTTTTTCCCCACTTGCATCATTTCAGTTTATTCCCAAAGCCATGTCCATGGGAGCAGATGGTGATGGAGCTGTTAATGGGGGTCATCCTGGTGGTGGGATGCTGGGCCTGGCACTCTGACCTGCTCCCAGCAGATGGTGCCCTGTCTGCTTGGCTCATTTTGCTGGGAGTTGTATAATACAACAGTTGGGTTTGGTGTTGCACTGCTTCAGGTTGTGGTGTAACCTTCGTTCAGGTTTTCATTCAACTTCAGATTGGAGCTGAGGCAGAACTGTTTCCCTGAGAGGGGTGTCAGCCCCTGTGCCAGGCTGCCCAGGGAGCTGGGGCAGTGCCCAGCCCGGGAGGGATCCCAAAGCCATGGGGCTGAGGTGCTGAGGGCTGTGGGTCAGTGCTGGGCTGGGCAGGGTGAGGGGAGAGCTGGGACTGCAGCAGCTTCAAGGGCTTTAACAACCAAATGATTCAGATACAGAGTGTCAAAGAAAGAGACTCAGATATGCAAGAAAAAGAAGACTGTTCCTTATGTAGGGTTTGAGATTCTGGAAGGGTGACAGGGCCAGAAAGAAAAGCAGCAATGTGCTGCCTCCCGCACCCAAAAGCCACAGAATTACAGGCGTTTCCAGCAACGGCCGCGTGGTGTCACCTCTGTGTAGCTGATGACAGGCTGTGGGTAAAAACCTTGGTCTGAGTGTGAACCATCTTGACCATGTGTGTCTATTTGTATTGCGGCTGTGGGCTGGGAGGGAGGGTGGGAGGGAGAGTCCAACCCCTCTCCACCCAAGAGCTGCTGCGCCACAACGAGCCCTGTGCGCCTGGCAACCAGCCCTGAGGTGGTGAGGAGACAGGGCTGGGCTTGGGCACTGAGGGAAGCGGTGAGGAGGGTGAGGCTGAGCCCAGGGCTGAGAGGGGAGCTGCACCGGGGGACAGGAGCCAGAACCGGTGCAGTGGGAGCTGGGCTGGGCTGGGGATGGGCCCCAAGGGAGGGTGAGGGTCTCTGCTAAGTAGGGGCTGAGCCCCTTCCCCTGTTCCTACTGGGGGCCAGGCCCCATGTCCCCTGCAGCCCTTTGCTCCTTCTTTCTGGTTCCACAGCCCTCGTGCTGCTTGCAGCCCTGCATCACCCTTTGCAGTTCCCCAGCTTCTCTTCCCCACTGGCCCTCGGTGCTGATGGCTTGTGCTCAAGGAGCTCTGTCCCAGCTGCCTGTGCCCCAGAGAGTAGGGACAGGCACAGGGTGTCCTGGAGCCAGGGAGTGAGTCTGCCTCAGAATTCCACCTGCCTGCAGTCGTTTTTGGGACCTGCAGTCCCCTCAGGAGCTGCTCTCATGCAGCAGTTTCTGCAATTCTTGCCAGTTCTGCAGGGATGTGCTGGGTAGCAAGGACAATGGCTGCAGACTGTGCTGTTCATGCAGAGCCTTCCAAGTCCCCTGGGACTGCAACCCTGGGCTGAGCATACGCAGCTGTAACAAAAGCAGAATCAGTAACGTGATCAGCCGTGTTGTCCACGCTCAAGAAATGCCATGTGGGGGATAGTGCTGTGAGCAGCTTCTTGTCTCTGCAAGTTGCACTGTTGTCCAGAGACAGAAGGGTGGATAGGGCTTTTCTCCTGGCCCAGAGGCAGGGGCGTGGACGTGTGTCTGTGAGGTGCCAAGTTAGAGCTTGCCATTGCTTTTCTCTGCTTTCCAGATTGTGAATCCATCTCTGTTTCTACTGTATGTCCATTAACAAACCCTGAAATCGATGGCCAGGCTGAGTGTGAAGCCAGGGCAGCGGTTCACCGTGCAGGACTGGCACACCAACTCCCAGCTCATCTCCTCTGACGCTCAACAACAGCGTTCTGCTTCCCACCGAGTCCGTCAGGAAGCCCGAGCTCTCCGCAACGAAACCACCAGCCAGGTGAGCTTTCTGACAGGCTTGTTGCTCCCAGAGGGGTCAGGAGAGTGGGCTGAGGAGCACAGGAGAGGGTAGGGGGAAGAGGAGGCTTTACCTCTGCAGAACCTGCTGAACAGATCAGTTTACTTCTTATAAAGGCTTCAGCAAGATGCACAATTGCAATTCAGAAGAGTGATAGTGTTTCTCCTCTGATTCCAGGCAAAATGGGATGAGCACGACAACCAGACCCGCCTGGACGAACGGATCAGCAGCACCAACAGATGGAAGGAGACCCTGGACCGATGCCTTGCAGACATAGATGCAGAAATCGATGCCTTAACCAAAGTATGTTGGGAAGACAGATGGCTGGAAATCACTTTACACTCTCAACATGGGACGTGAAATAGTTGAGGCTTTGTCTTCCTGCCCATGTGGAGTTCAAGGTGGGGGGTTATCACAGGTGTGCTGAGATCCATACCTGATGAAATGCCTTCCTGGAAAGCAAACCACTTGGCTGAGCCAAGCCATCTGAAGGAGCTGTGCATTGCATGCTCTTGGGTAGGGTTCTGGGGTAGTTTTTGTTGTTTGGGGTGGTTTTAAGCCTCTGAAGGATAATGAGAAACCTGTTGACACTGTCACTCAAAAATGTTTGATTCCAAATAGAGAATATCAATAGGTCATCCCTCTGATTCTTTCAGTTCTAAACCCAGAGGCTGCTGCTCCTGGAGTCATTAGCCCCCAGCATGGTGGGGTTCCCAGTGCAAATAGCATTTGCAAATAGCAAATGATATCTTTGGCTCTCAGAGTTTTCATTCCCAGCTTGCTAAATGATTTCAGAATCACAAAGACCCTCTTAACAAAGGCATGGCTGGGTTTCCCTTCCTCTTTTCTTCCCATCCCTGAAGGAGAAGCACCCACACACTCATCTGGCTGCTTCTTACAGGTGAAGGAAGCAGCAGAACTTGCCCTCCAGGCAAAGAACTTGCCCTTGGATGTCTCCATCGAGTGCCTGACGCTCCGTGAGAGCCGCCGCGCCATCGATGTGGTGAGGGACCCTGTGGAGGAGGAGCTGCATAAGGAGGTGAAGCTGATAGACAGAGCCAAGAGAGAACTGCAGCAGAGAGTGAGCGAAGCCTTCCAAGAGCTCTGGTGAGGCAAAGGGCACAGCGTCAGGGCCAGGTCACTGGCAGGGCAGAAGCCCATCCTCAATTTAAACAGATGACTGAGGTGATGATGAAAGCTTTGGGATGATGTGAGCTGCCTCTCCCCTCTGTGTGCTCATTGCTGACTCCAGCCTTGCTGTGTGCAGCCTCTTACAGGGAGCTCGCCAGCAGCTGAGCCACGACCAGCGCTGCAAGATGGAAGCACTGGAAATAGATGGACTGTGCTTATCCCTCAACGTAAACTCCCCCAACATTTCCTTCAAAGTCAACCCAACACGAGTCCCAGAGGGGTAAGGAAAGAATCTGCCCTTGTGTGGCCAAATCTGTGCTGAAAGAGCCTTGGGATGTGTTTTCCTCCTGTTCTGTGTCCTGGCTGGATGGGTACAGTTTTGGAGAGAGCTCACAACAGAAGTTGGCTTCTGGGATTTGTTGTGGCTCTTGAATTGTGAAGCCACAGACTTTGGGGAGTTACCTCATTGCAAAAGCTCCTCAGTGCAGAAGCAGAGGAGCTGGCTGCCCTGCTTGCCTCCTGCATGGCTGGAGGTGATGCTCAGTGGCAGTGTGGCATCTGCCTTTGGCACAGCTCATGGGGAGCTGCACCTTTGCACTTGCTTGGCATCTCATAGCACAGTTTGGCTGCGTCCCTGGTCTAAGCAGATGTGGGGCTCAGGGCAGGAGCCATGGGGTAGCAATCTCCAGCTGATGCAGTGAAGAGACCTGTGAGGATGTGTCCTCCAGGATTCCTGGGTCATTTTGCATGAGCTGCACAAACCCTTCCTGGCCTGCAGCGGGTGGTTCCTTTCAAGCTGTCGTGCAAACACTCATTTCCCTCTAACTGCTGATTTGTTCACAGATCCACTACGCTTGCTGAGTGGGAACAGCACAGCCAGTGCAACAAGGAGCATGCTGAGGCAGAAATGAAAGCCTCCTCTCAGCTGCGAGAAGCGACGGTGCTTGCCATTGCCCAGGTAAATTAATCCCTTGGCTGTGAACCGGTGATGCAGAAGTTCTGGCTCCAGCGTGGGAGAATGGGTTGGCATGAGCTGTGCCAAGGGAGGCTTTGAGAAGAACAGCATTGGCCCATGGGCCTCCTGGTATGAAAGAGGAGCTGGGTTATTCTGCAGAGCTGGCAGAGTCTCTGCAGCCTGGGAGACGTTTACCTGTCCCATCTGTCCCTACCTTTTGACAGTAGCCAGAACCCAGCTTGTTTTGCTCTTAGACTTGTCCCAACCTCAGAGGCAAGAGCTGGGAGGGAGAAGCTGTTGGCTGTGTGTGACTGGGGCCTCTTCTCTCTCCAGACAAACAACGAGCTGGAGGCTCAGCGTGTGGCTACAGAGTTTGCCCTGCGCAAGAGGATGAGAGATCTGGAAAGGGCCTACGATGAGCTGAAGTGGCAGGAGCAGAATGTAAGTGGTGCTTCTTATCAACCACAGCCTTGGGTGGGAATTGAATCCAAAAGAAGTTACGGAGAAAACACATTGTTTTGTACAACTTCTTTACAAATTAGTACCAATTTGGTCCAACTGCCACATTGTTATGTAAAAGGCTGTTGGGCCTGGGCATGTTTTCCAGCATGTTTAAAACCCACTCCCAGCAGAGTCTGAGCCCAGGATGTGTGGGGGCTGTGTTTTGGTCTCCATCCCTGCCTGGGTCCCCATGATACACGTCTTTGTCCTTAGACCTTGGAGGAAGTTGCTGAGCTGGAGGAGGACATCCGATGCTTGGAGGAAGATCTTCGGAGGAGGACAGAGGATCTGAAAGTGGCCCAAATGCGCCTGGAGACCCGCACGAGTCGGCCCAACAAGGAGCTTTGTCGGGATCAGGTACCAGCCTCAACTGCCTGACCCCTGCCAGGAGGGGCTGGGGGGCTGGGATGGGGGCTGGCATGGGCCTGAAAAACACAGGTGCATTTTGGAGAGGACTGCAGAGGGGTTGAGTAATAGATCAGCAATGGATCTACCAGTCACCCAGTGAAGCAGGGAAATAAACACCAGAGCTGGGCTAGAATCACTGAATCATTTGGGTGGTTAAAGCCCTTGAAGCTGCTGCAGTCCCAGCCCTCTCCTCACCCTGGGAGCAGAGCCTGACTCCCAGCTCCCTGCAGCCTCCTGTCAGGGAGTGTCAGAGAGGGCTCCTGTCTGCCCTCAGCCTCTTCTTCTCCAGACTCAACACCCCCATTCATTCCCTCAGCCCCTCCCCAGCACCCTTGTGCTCCAGCCCCTTCCCCAGCTCTGTGCCCAGCTCTGGCCACGCTCCAACCCCTCACAGCACAGGGGCACAATCTCTGCTCTGCTCCTGCTGGTCACAAGCATGGCCTTGGTGAAACAACACTTCAGCCCTGTTAACTGCTGTCCCCTCTCTCTCCCCGCTCACAGGTACAGTATGGACTGACAGATGAGGTCCAGCAGCTGAGAAGAACCATCTGTGCACTCAGCCAGAAGCTGCAGCAATCTCAGTAAGCCTCCTGCTGCTGGGGCAGAGCAGTGACCCAGCACTGCCCGTGGCAGGGACGTGACTCTCTGCAGCCCTGGACCTGGCAGGCTGACAGGAGCTGCATTTTGGAGCTCGTGTCTGTTCAGATGTGGAGTGGAAACAGCCTGTGCCCTTTGAGAGCTGGGCTGGGCAGCAGCGTGCAGGCGAGGAACGAGGGGGCTGTGTGATGGCAGGGGGAATGGGATCCTCGTGGTCCCTGCTTGACTGACTTCAACCAGTTCTACAAGGGATAAACAGATAGGTGACAAGTAAAGAAAGAAACAGAAGCACTGCCCTGGGCTGGTGTGGGCTGCCAGGGTGCTCATCCCTGCACCACACTCACTCTTCGCAACCCCCTACAATACTGCTGCCATGCCCCAAGAAATACCTGATGCATTCATTCTTCATGCAAATGCTGCACAGATGCTTCTTGCCAAAAAGCAGGAGGCTGGGTGTTTCCTGTCCAACTCGGGAAGCAAATACCCAGCTCATCTCCCTTCTGCTTGTTCCCAGGGATGCCTTGGATGCTCTTTCCAGACAACTCCACCGCATTCGGACTGACAGTGGCTACAAAGCCAATTCCCTGATGCTGGACAAAAAGTGCATGGACATCCGACAGAAACTCCGGGTGCCTGCCCAGGGATTCGTGCCAGAGGCTGATGCTTTCAACGGGAGCACAAACCACCTGCTCTCCACACTGCAGAAGGGGCAGCTGGAGTTGGCTTAGTGCAACGAGGAGGAAGCTCCCAGTGCCTGGGCTCCATAGCAAGGAAGGTTTAACATCTGTGTGGTGTTAGGATAATGTCATTCTCCTCCCTCCTCCTGGTTTGTTGTGTAACTCTGTCCCCTCCAATGCTGTTGATGGCCTCTGAGGCACGTTACAAACAATAAAGAGTCTGTCCCCAAGAGCTGTTGTCCTCCAACAGCGTTGGAAGCATTTTTGCTGATTGAATCCATCTGGGGGCTTTGGGGGGGTTTAAGTCCTTTTAAAGTGTGAGGCAGCTCTCTGCAAAGGGACTGTGTGATGGTGGCAGCAGGGCAGCCCTCTCCATGGAGGTTCCAACTCAAATCTCCTCGCTTTTAATTATTCAAGTTTGGGTTGGGGTTTCCCCGTGCCTGCTGAGCTCACACAAGCAAGAGCTGGAGTCTCTTCTAGTTCAAAATGAATTTGAACAATATGGCAAATGCTGGGTCCTGCACTTGGGCCACAACAACCCCCAGCAGGGCTACAGGCTTGGGGAGGAGTGGCTGGAAAGCTGCCTGGCACAGAGGGACCTGGGGTTGTTGGTTGAACATGAGGCAGCAGCATGTCCAGGAGGGCAAGAAGGTCAAGGGCATCCTGGCCTGGATCAGGAACAGTGTTTTGTAGCAGGGAGCTGATCATTGCCCTGGACTCAGCTTTGGTGAGGCTGCACCTTGAATCCTGTGTCCAGTTCTGGACCCCTCTACAAGGACATGGAGGTGCTGGAGAGGATCCAGAGGCTGAGCTACCAAGCTAGGAAAGGGTTTGTAGCACATCTCAGATGAGGAAGGGCTGAGGGATCTGAGGCTGTTTAAGCTGGATAAAAGAAGGCTCAGGGGAGACCTTCTCACTCTCTACCTGAAAGGAAGCTGTAGTGAGGTGGAGGTTGGTCTGGTCTCAGTAACAAGCACTAGAACAAGAGGAAACGGCCTCAAGTTGCACCAGGGCAGGTTCAGGCTGGATGTGAGGAGGAATTTCTGTGCTGCCAGGGCTGTCAGGCATTGGAACAGCTGCCCAGGGAGCTGCTGGAGTCACCGACCCTGGAAGGGTTTCAGAGCCGGGTGGGTGTTGCGCTGAGGGCAACGGGCTGGTGACTGATGGGGCTGGGACAGAGACTGGAATCAAAGATCTCCTCCAGACAAAACCATTCTGTAACTCTACAAATCTCCTTCATTTCTGTTCATTTTCATTGTTTTTACGCCTCACCCCAAGCAACAACCATCAAACCTCCTTTTACCCAGGGCTTGATGGCAGATAAAACCCCTCCCTGGGTGAAAAGCAGCTCGGTTTTTCACTCCTGGCTTTCGAGCTCGACTTTAACAGTGAGAAATGGATCGGAAAAGGGCAAACGTTAGAACTGAACGGATTTTGAGGCGTTTGAGGTGCTTTTTTTCCCCACCCCCTCCG
>WBNH01007504.1:13082-32066 GCA_013401255.1 Urocolius indicus
GGAAAGGAAAGGAAAGGAAAGGAAAGGAAAGGAAAGGAAAGGAAAGGAAAGGAAAGGAGCAATGAAACACAATAAAACATTTAAACTAAACTAAAATAAACATTAAAAAACCCATAATATAAAATAACATGAAACGAAATCAAGTAAAAGAAGAAAAAAAAAAGTAAAATAAACCAAAAAATGAACTCAAATCAACCAAAAACTCAACTGAACAGGATAAAATAAAACAACAGACAGTAAAATGATAACATGAAATAAAGTAAACTACAAAACAACCCCAAACTTTATTTACAGGATGAAAAAAATCAGACACATTTAGAGAGAGTGACAGCCCGGCAGGAGGGTACTGCAGGGCAGGGAGACAGGGTGCTGGCAGCTGAGCCACGCTGCTGCCCGCACATGCAGGCACGAGGGGAACGGGCTGGGCTGGTTTGCCACCAGATTTCCCTCCCTCCCTCGCTGCCTGCCCTCCACGTGCAAAGCTTTGCTGCTGCCTGGGTTTTGCAACACATCCCCAACGGGATGGACCAGCTCAGATATTTTTGGCTCAGGCAGGTCTTCAGCCTCCTGGGCAGGTTGGGGAGAGGAGGGACCTGTCTGCTGATCCAGGAGCCTTCACCTGCAGCAGACACGGGGTGCAATGCTCCATTGGAGGGTCCTGGGGAGATTTCTACATGCCCACAGAATGGTGGGGGTTGCAAGGGCCCTGCAGAGCTGCTACAGCCCCAGCCCCTGCTCCAGCAACTGCCCCTGGTGCAAGGGGCACAGGAACATGTCCAAGTGGGGTTGGAAACCTCCGAAAGAGAAGGAGCCTCCACACACTCCCTGGGCAGCCTGGGCCAGGGCTCCCTCCCCTCAGCACCAAAGGACTTGCTCCTCCTGGGCCAGGGGCACTTGCTGTGTTCCAGCCTCTGCCCCTCACCCCTTGGCCTGCCACTGGCCCCCACACAACCAAGTGGCACCTCCTGAGCCTTTCAGCACCTTGCAGGACCCTTTAGGTCCTTGTGAGTGTGGCTGAGGTGTCCCTGAGCTCAGGCTTCTCCAGGCTGAACAGCCCCAGGGCTGCAGCCTTTCCTCCTCACAGAGGTAACATCTCTGCAAGCTGGGCATTGCCTTTTTGTGCTACTGGGGACACTGAGGCACAGATTGGGAGCATCACAGCATTATCTCTGGTCCACCTTCCCACTCCCAGCATAGAATCACAGAATCATTTTAGTTAGAAAAGACCTTTAAGATCATTGAGTCCAGCCCCTCACCTCACTCTGCCAAGCCCAGCACTAACCCATGGCCCTCAGCACCTCAGCTGCACATTCTTTATGTAGTGATGAGCTCAGGATTGCCTTACACCCCTCCAAGGATACACCTGACCTCCACATCAGCATCTACTGAGCATCTCTGAGCATCTCTGAGCATCTCCTGGGATGCTCCTGTGCTGGATGGGCACTCAAACATCACCCTAACTCCCTGAAGCACCCAAAATCCCAAACGCATACAAGCCACCACAATTGAAAGAGAAGGTGCAGCAGCCACGCTCTGTTTTGCCCAAACCCAGACAATTGATGGCCAGGACCTCCCAGGATTGTATTTTCCTTGTTATAGTTTCTCCCCCAGTGTTTGTACAAACTGTCTGGGCACCAACTCTGCTCTGAGCTTTGTTTAGAACATGCTGCCAAGGGTGATTCTGCTCCCAGCTCAGTTGTATGAAGACCACATCCCTGCAAAAGCGGAGTCCCTCATGGAAAGACATTCCCGTCCCTTTCCTCATCCTGAGCTGGCCCCACACCCTTAATTCTTGCTCTTATAGGGTAAAAGTTGCCCACAACGCAAAGCAAACCCTATGGCAAGCCGGATGTGAGTTTGCTGGAGCTTTGAGCACTTCTGTGCTTGCAGCAAATGGGATGCAAAGGGATTTCCTGATGGATTAGGTGGGGAGGAAAAGATGGGAATGATCCACATGTGAGGATGGAGGAGGTGAAAATGGTCCCTCTGCAGGTATGCTCCTGGTAAAGTCTCCAGCAAGTTGTGGTTCTGACATCTACCAGCAAGCAAATCAAGAATAGCCTCTTATCCATAGATCAAAGAGTTTTAATATCAGGGATATCTCTAACACCACAGAATCCCTTCATGGTGGGAGTTGGAAGAGCCCTCTAGAGATCATCCAGCCCAATTTTGGACATGTTGCTATGCAACCTGGTCTACGTGGGACCTGCTTGAGCAGGGGGATTGGACTGGAGAAGGTCCCTTCCAAATCCCAGCATTCTGTGATTCTATGATTCTATGATTTTATAGGATTAATCTTCTTATAAAATGTTCCCATCTCTAGTAGTTTGGCTGAGCAGAAGCCTCAGTCACTGGGGGTTTCTGTCCATCTGGATGTGGTGGAAGGAGAAATCACGTGTCTCAGTTCCACCTCGTTTCTGCAATTCTGCTCTTTTCCATTAAAGATGCAGCAGTTGCTTTCGTGTAAGAAAGAGAGAAATAAAGCATGTCAGAAAGAGGCAACTTCTTGGAATTAACCCCCTTGCTTCCTGGGACGTGGCTTCCCCTTTCAATCCCTTCAAGGGCATTCTGTGATCTACTGAGAAGCAGAACCGAAAGGGAGAAGTAAAGACACGTGAGTTGCTCCACTCAGACGCCGCCGGACATGGAGCAGATGGGGCTTTCCCAAAATAAATGTCCACTTTGGTCGCCTTTGCAATGGAAGGAACTGGATATGGCTTAAAGATCTGGCACACGGACAAGGGCAGAGTCCCTGCTGGGAAGGAACAATCCCATGTACCAGCACAGGCTGGGGGTGACCTGCTGGAGAGCAGCTCTGCAGAGAGAGACCTGGGAGTGCTGGTTCAGAATAAACTGAACATGAGCCAGCAACGTGCCCTCGTGGGCAAGAAGCCAATGGCAGCCTGGGGACATCAAGAAGAGTGTGGGCAGCACGTCAAGGGAGGTTCTTCTCCCCCTCTACTTTGCCCTGCTGAGGCCTCATCTGGAGTCCTGTGGCCGGTTCTGGGCTCCTCAGCTCAAGAGGGACAAAGAACTGCTGGAGAGAGGCCAGTGCAGGGCCACCAAGATGATCAGGGGACTGGAGCATCTTCCTTCTGAGGAAAGGCTGCAGGACCTGGGGCTGTTTAGTCTGGAGGAGACTGAGGGGAGATCTTATTAATATATGCAAATATCTCACTGGTGAGTGTCAGGAGGTTGGGGCAGCACTTTTGTTGATGGTATCTACCAACAGGACAAGGGGTGATGGGATGAAGCTGCAACACAAAAAAGTTCTATTTAAACATCAGGAAAAACTGTTTCAGTGTTTGAGTGAGGGAGCCCTGGCCCAGGCTGCCCAGGGAGGGTGTGGAGGCTCCTTCCCTGGAGCTCTTCAAGACCCACCTGGACACGTTCCTGTGTGACCTGATCTAGGTGGGAGCTGCTTCTGCAGGGGGGTTGGACTGGATGATCTCTACAGGTCCCTTCCAACCCTACCATGCTGTGATTCTGTGATTCTATGATACTGTGATTCAGAGGGACAGGCAATGAGATGGAATAAATGAGATGGACAGGCAAAGAAGAAGCAGCCCAGGAGCTGAGTATGTCCCTGGGAAGCAAATGACCCATGCTCTGAGTTTTAATTTTTGGAGAGTTTTGATCCCTATGGAAGATGCCTCATGTCTGGGTGTTATTTTGGCTGCTCAAGAAACCCAAAGGTCCCCAGTGCATCCTCATAGCCATTGGTGAGGGGATGGACACCCTGAGTCAACAGCATTACATTTGATGGCAAAAATGAGCAAAAAGAGCAGTGAAAGACTTAAATTCCCATCACAAATTTATTGCACAGGTGGCAAATAGTACATCCATCCAGCTGGGAGATTTGGACCATGGCTTAGAAGGTCCAGGTGAACTCATCACAGGCAAAATAAAATCATAGAGTTATTTTGGTTGGAAATGACCTTAAAGAACATCCAGTCCAAGACTTCAACTCACAGTTCCAAGCCCACTACTAACCCATGGCCCTCAAAACAATGGCTTTACAATATCTCCAGGGCTGGGCACTGCCCCAGCTCCCTGGGCAGCCTGGCACAGGGGCTGACACCCCTCTCAGGGAAACAGTTCTGCCTCAGCTCCAGCCTCAACCTCCCCTGGGGCAGCTCCAGCCCCTTTCCTCCTCTTGGTCTGTCGCTTGGCATTTGGGAGCAGAGATGGCCGCCCCTTCCTGCCTCAGCCTCCTGTCAGGGAGCTGCCCAGAGCAAGGCCTCTCCTCAGCCTCCTTCTCTCAGGCCTCAACAGCCTCCACACAACAACCTCTTGTGCTGTTGCTCATGACTTGGGAGCAGAGCCTGAGCCTCCTGGCCACAGGCTCCTGTGAGGGAGTGTCAGAGAGTGCTGCTGTGTCCCCTCAGGCTCCTCTTCTCCAGCCTCAACACCCCCATTCATTCCCTCAGCCCCTCCCCAGCACCCTTGTGCTCCAGCCCCTTCCCCAGCTCTGTGCCCGGCTCTGGCCACGCTGCAGCCCCTCAGTGTCCCTGTGGCAGTGAGTGAGGGGCCCAGCACTGAACACAGCCCTGGAGCTGCAGCCTCCCCAGGGCCCAGCACAGGGGACGGGCACTGCCCTGGGGCTGCTGCCACCCCACTGCTGAGCCCAGCCACCATGCCCTTGGCCTTCTTGGACAATAATCAGGGAGTCCCTCAGGTTGACTCATACCTGAGATGTTGGTTTTCAACCTCAACATAGCTATTTTCACCCTAGGAATGTACCTGGGTGTGGGGTCCTATTGGCATGGTGGTACCTCAGCAGCTCACATCTCCATCAACCTTCATCCCTGGTTGTAACCTGGGGACAACCCTTTTCTCAGAGAAAACTTTTCAGCTGGAGTATTGCCTCTGGTCCAACAGCCAAAGCAAACAAGCTGTTGAGAGAACAGCAGTGATTCCAGGGAAGTTATTTTAAATCTTCCTGGATGGGAAACACCGTTACCTACAGGTCTCTTGTGCTTTCACTTCCTTATTCCTCCCTACAGACACGGTCTGGAAAGTGATGGAGGTTGGAAACCAAAGCCTGGAGGTGATGAGCTATAGGGATGAGATGTGCTCCTCCATCACCCCTTGGGCACCAGGGCCAGATCTTGAAGGTCCCCATGAAGAGTTGAGCCTGCTTTTGGCCTTTTATTATCACCTAGACTTATCCTTGAGGCTGCTGGCAGAGCCAAGTTGTGCCAATACAGGGATGGTGCTGGGTTGCACTTCTAATGGTCTCCTATCATGGGGGGTAGGGACGTTGGGGGTTTATGAAGAGGTGTGTTAGTGAGAGGACTGAGATGAGCATCATTGTGCTGGGCTTCAGGAGCTTGGAGCTCACTCAGGATGAGAAGAGTCCCAGAGAAGTGAAAACCTAAAAGGGGTATGTGATCTGCTGGGATAGAATGGAGGGGAAGGAGCCAAAGGAGGGATTGTGGCCAACCTGGAGGTGTTTGGTTTCCACTCAACCATGTCAAGTTGAGAGATATCTCCATTCCAGACCCCAGCTTCGTCCCCAAAGAGAGAAAGTGCAATAATTTGTGGGGATGAGGCAATGAGAGCCACCGTCACCCCCATCTTCAGAGCCTCCTAGCAGGGGGGTGGAGAAAATCTGTCAAAGGCAGCCACAAAGTGTGAAGGCTCAACTCAGAAACCTCCATCACAACGCAGCTTCATGCCCTGAGCCTTGAGATCTCCTGCAACAGATGTGAGTCCCAAAATCTCCCAACATCTCAACCTGCTTCACCAGCAGACAGATGAATCTCCCGCCCCCAAGCAGCCTCCTCTTTCCTTCTGCTGAAGCCAGGGGTGAAACTGAAGCCTAAGGCAACAGCCATTCCTGGATCTTCCTGTTCCATACTGCACTTTGAGGACTCCCAAGCAAAGATAAGATGAGCAGAAGAGATCCTGAGGCCCTGAGGAAAGGAGGCCTGCAAAGATCAAGGCATTAATCATCTACATGCTGAGGGAGGAGAGACGCAGCAACCCCTTCCTCCCTTGCTGACGTCCACAGGGCTCTAGGAAAGCAGGATGAAGAGGAAAAGGAGCTGAAATGTGTTTCTTCAGAAACAGTGAGGCACAGGAACAGAGAATCAGCTCCCACTTGGAGCAAAGCCAAGACCTGGTTTTTTTTGGTCTCAATTCCCATCAAAGCCAAGTTTTCCTGGCTTTGATGAGCTCTGGGGAGCTCTGGCAGAACAGCTCCATTGGGCTCATAAGCTGTTGCTGGGACCTTGTCACCTCCAGAAGGAAGTTTAGATGGTCAGAAAGGTGAACCTGGAGACCCATCATGGAGATGGAGGCTTCTCCAATACAAAGGTCCAGAAGCAAGACTTTCCCTATCTTGGGGCTTTCAGCTGCACTGGTTTGGCTGTGGTGAACACTGGTAGCAGGGCACCAACAGAGCACACCTCAAAAGATGAGACTTCCTCCACCAAACTCTTTCTCTGCCAAATATTAGGGGGCTCAAAAGCAAGTGCTGGGCAGCAGATGTCTGCAGGTGAGCCTGGGGTGATCACCTCCTCTGAGCTGGTGAAGAAAGAGCAAGTTGCCATCAAATATCACCTCCTCATGAGCAAGCCCAAGCAGACCCACCAGCCTTGGCAGGCTGGTGTCGTCAGAAGGACACAAGAAATTAACTCCATTTCCCTTACAGATTGCTTTTAAGATGCCAGACATCTCTGGTCTGGTGAGCTGTGACAGAGCCTGAGGTAGAAAGGACACAGCCTGAACCCCTCATATGTCTGGGCTAGGGGAGAACCTGAAAGCCCTGTAGGACCTTCCTCATGGGGACATCTCAGCCCTGAGGCTGTCCCAGAGCTTCAGCATTTGAAAAATGCTGCATTTTGCCCCCAACAAGAGTTTGTGTGTGTGTGTTTGATCCCAGCTCCTGGCTGCCTCCCTGACCTCCACCACAGATGCTCCTCTCTCTACCCACACCATCCTGTGATCTGACAGTGGATGGAAACCTGGAACTCAATGGGAAGGTGCAATTACCCTGAGCAGCAGCAGCAGCAGAGGTTGCCTGCAATCAGCCACTAATGCAGTAATTGGCAAGGTCCAGCTGAAGGAACAGAAGCCAGGAGGCCAGAGAACCTCTTAATTCAATCACTCAAACTCCAAGAGGAACCCAAGTGTGTCCCTTTCCCCAGTTATTTCTCCCAGTGAGCTTTGCCTGCCTTTTGCTTGGAGGCAAACGATGCCTGGCTTCAAATCTCTTTCTTTAACCTGGCTGCTGCCTTCAAATTTACCTCTCCCATCCCCATTCAACCCTCAAAACCTCGCTTTGGAGGGGGTGTTCCTGTTAATTCCAGGTGTTGGAAGGTTGGGCTTGAGGCTCTGGGTCTGAGTGCAGGCAGTTTGGGGCTGGCAGGCAGCCAGGAGCTGCTCTTTCCTTCTCTTAACACTCCCTTCTGCTATTTACAGTGTCCCCAGAGCAGGACAGCTGGCTCCCAGACATTCACCTTGGGGACCTGCAAGGACACCCTGCAATGCCAGGAGAGAGGAGGACACCAGCTCTTGTTCAGCAGCTCAGAGTTTGCCATGAGGAAGGAGAAGAGCACACAGCAGGTGAAGGTGAATGCTCCTGCTTGGTAGCTCATCGCTGGAGTGAATTGTGTCTGGCCTCAGCTGCGTTCCCCAGATGCTTGTGGAAAACCCTGGGCTTTCCATCACAGGATGCTGGGCTTGTTTGCACAAGGCTTGTGTTTTTCTGCTCTGCTCTGGGGAAAGACACTTCCCTCCCCTCCACTTTCCATCTCCCTCTGGCAGCTGAGGAATTTCACAAGGGCACGGAGCCATCACCAACCCAACCCCACAAGCCTGGGCAACCCCAGGATGAGGCTGATGGCTCCAGCCTGGCTGTGGTTGCAAATATTCACGGTTACTCCTGCCAGAGCCCATGTCCCCTGTGGCCCTGCTACTCAGTTTGGCTGCAGGCTCCCTCCAGGATCGATGAAAGCCCATATTATCAGCCACAGTACAGGCACCAGTGGGATCCAGTAAGGCTACAGCACCTCATTCCACCTCCCCATCATACCCTGTGCAGCTGAAACCCTGCCCAAAACTCCTCCTATTTGGACGCCAGCTCTGAGGGTGCATCATTCAACGAAGTGACACCAGGAAGCCCCCCACATGGTCCCCCAGTGCCAACTGGCACCTCTTTACCCATCACAAGCCCCTAAAAAGAGAGGAGGGGAAGACATTTGGAGGTTAAACCGGGGTTTCCAAGTAAAGGGAGGGCCAAGCCAGTCATCCCGAGGAATCCTGACATCCCCGAGGCTGTTTATGTGTCGCTCTTTTTGTACCCAACTTGTCCCCTCAGGGTTTCTTTTTGCTCTCTCACAACCCGGCTATTAAAGTTCGGAGGCTCACCCTCCTGGTTAATGAGTCCCGGAGCCACCGACGCCCTGTCCCCAACACCCAGCCCTTCCCGCAGCTTTCAGCCTCCAGCCAAGTCCATCCAACCCATGAGCATCATCTAAACCCCACTTTGGGGGGGTGGTCAGAAGCCCCCCCCCTTCCCCCTCCCAACACTCTCTTTCAATACAGATGTTTACCTGTGATGCTCAGCCAGATGTTTGCACGGCAGCTGTCTCTCTCCCCTTCTCCTCCTCCCACCTCCCAAGCCCAGATGTTTCCTGTCCCCAAGGCAGCTGTGACTCGTCCCCAGACCCCTCCGGGACCGTCCCGCAGGTGCCGGGGTTGGAACGGGGCGGAACGGGGCGGCCCCGGGGCGGAGCGGAGCGGGGCGGCCCCGGGAGCTCAGCACCGCTGCAGCCTCGGCGCATCCCGGTGCCACGTACGGCAGCGACAGGACCGGGCGAAACGAGACAGGAGGAGAGCTGAGAGAGACAGAGAGAACCAGGCAAGGTGGGGATTGGAAAGGGAAGGGTGGGAGCAGAGAGGGGAGGATGGAAGAGGGAAGGATGGGATCCTGAGTGGGTCCGAGGCAAGCGGGAAGGATGCGACTTGATCTAGGTGGGAGCTGCTTCTGCAGGAGGGGTTGGACTGGATGAGCTCTCAAAGTCCCTTCCAACCCTCCACCATGCTGGGATTCCGTGATTCTATGACCTGAGTGGGTGAGAGTGAATCGGGCAGGATCAGACCCAAAAAGGTCAGACCGACACGGGTAGGATGGAGCCAGATCAAGCAGGATCTGGCCCAAAACCGTCAGACCAAACCAGGTCAGGATAAGCCCCAGGTGAGGGGTTTAGACCGAAGTGGGCAGGATGAGACCCACGAGGATCTGCCTGAATCAGGCAGGGTGAGACCCGGCAGAGTCAGGCCAAACCGAGCAGGGTTGGACCCGAATGGGTCAGATCCCAGCGGGCAGGATGGTGCCAGACTGGGAAGAATCAGAGCTGAGAGGGTCAGAGCCAAGCAGGCTGGATGGAACCCGGGCAGCTCAGATGGAACAGGGCAGAATGAGGCAGAACTGGAGAGGATGGGTCAGACCTGGAGAGCATCAGTGCTCTGCTTGGGCTTTGGGATGGTCCCAAAGCCACCCTAAAGAGGCAACTGCTGAGCTTTGGACTGCTGGACTTTGCTTTTAGAAAGGTTGAGCAGCTTTTACCGTGGAGTAGGGCTGAAAAAATCACACCAGGATCCCTCATGGTGCAAAGCTAAATCTGATGGGTTGGCTCCAATCCCTCTGTTCCCACAGCCTGGGATGTTCCTGCACCTCCTGGGGCATCCATAGAGGAATCAGCCCTATATCAGTGATGGTCACACATGCAGTGGCCTCATGTCAGCTCAAGGGACCTGGTCTTCCCTGACCATCTCTACCGTGTGTGCCAGGAGCCTGACTTCTGCCTTTTTAAGTAGATATCCCTATGTACTTGCATCTATATATGCACTGAGCTATAAATATGTCTCTATATATGAGCATGGGAGCATAGAAGTTTGTTTAGGATCACAGAGATACCTGTATATCTATGGCCAGAGTGATGTCTGTGTGTGTGTGTGTGTGTGAGTCCATGTGCTTGGAGATGTGTGTGTATATAGGCATAAACATTTGGATACCTGTGTGTGACTGGAGATAGATACATTTCTCTCCTATAGATATGTGGAGCAAGGTGCTGATGTACACCTGCGTGTGTGTGTATAAGGGTGTGTAGAACCCTCTAGGTGTGTGTATGGAGGTGTATTTATGTGTAGGGGTATAGATAGAGGGGTATATATGTACATAGAGGGATGTTTCTGTATAGAGGTATGTGTATATAGGAGGATGTGTGCAGATGGACAGCTGTATATGGTTGGATATATATGTTTATGCATCTGTGTGTGCTTGTGGGTGAATTTAGGGCTGTGTATGTGCCTCTGTGTTTGTGTGAATACATATATGGGTTTGTACAAGCCCAGCCTCAGCACTGCTAACTGAGACCAGGCCAACTCATTACACCCCCCCCTCCCCTTGCCCCCAGTTTCTCCCATTAGCAGCAGCAAAAGGCTGCCTGGGCTGCTCAGAACCTCTGTGAGATGGTGATTGAGTTCAGAGATGGGGCAGCAAAGCTGGAGGAGGTGAAGGGATGGAGTACATCAGTGGCAGAGCCACACAGTATCCCCCAAGAGACTACCCCCATGCCCCATCCCCATGGGTTAAGCACCCAAAAGTGCCACTCTGCCCCAGCTGAGCCACATTATTTACTCCTTCAGGCTTCCACACAGTGACATTTCCCTGAAGACATCCAGGTTTCAGCCTGCAACCCCCTTGGGGAACGTGAGACATGTTCCTGGGCACCTAAAGATGTTTTGGGATCAATCAGGAGGTGTTTGGGGACAGAGACATTGTGTTTTCAGTCAAGTGACACACAGGGAGGGAGCATCCCCTCCTTCATCCCCTTTAAAATCTGCTGAGCTGGAGCTTTCACTTCCATCTCCACCATCCCAGCCCTACCACCAAGCCACCAACACATGCCCACCATGGTCTCCTCCCAAGGCATGGCAAACCAAGGAGGAAGGTTTTTCAAGGGAGGAAGACATCTCCTAGATCCTATTTGAGGTCAGCAGCAGCCAAAACATCTTCCCACTGCAGCAAGCTTGCAGAACCACCCCCCCCGCCCTTCATATTAACATCAGGCTGTTAATTAAAGACAATCTCACCAGAGAAGGGTTTGCATGAGATGCTTGGAGAGCATTTCTCCTTCTTAACCCCATCCCTCCTTCCCAGGTACCTTAAACCCTCAGGATACACTCGACCTCATCCCACAGAGCATCCCAACATCTTTGCTTCCCTTGCAAGTCTTGTTTTGCAATAGATTTCACCTGGTGCCCATCACTGTGATGTCAGGGCACCAGTGTTTTCCTTCCCCTCCTAACTCTCACTTTCTCCCGGGGATTCCTGATGCCCATCAACGTGGTGTCAGGGCATTGAGACCTCTAGGGGAAGCTGAGCATGGAGGGCACCTACCCCATCAACCCCAAGGACTGGTAGAGATTCCTGTGAGGGATTTTTAGTGGGGATGGGGAGAGGTGTAAAAAAACAAGGACTTTTTGGCTAATCCAACAGCTGCTGATGGGGTTTTTGGCTCAGCTCTGGCTGCATTTCCCCTCTGCCACCCATGGCATGTGTAGCCTTGGGCATGTCCCTTAGCAAACCCCAGCAAACACTGCTCCAAAAGGTGTTTTAGGGGGGAGCAAAATCTGTTAAAATAGGGTGAGTCACACATGTTTGCTTCAAACTGAGGTCATGTGCCTCAGTTTCTCTTGTGTGGATGAGGTGAGAAGGGACAAAATACCTCTTGGTGCCACCGTGCCAGGTGACCTCCCTGTCCCCAGCATCTTCCCTCACCTTGGAAAGAGCCAAAAATGAGGGATAAGACCTCAAAATGGGAGGAAATGACCTCAAAGTAGGGGGAAAGCCCTCCCCAAACGTGGGGAAAGACCCACATAGGGCTGTGTGTAGGGATCCCATCTATGTGTGTAGGGGGTGGGATGGACACAGTGTGGAGCTGTGATGGAGGCTGTGCCAAGCTGTGCCATGCCCACAGTGCCACACAGTGCCAACCCTGCCACACAGATTTCTGTTCCCCATCTTCCCCCGGGCGCTGCTCTTGGGTGGAAAGGGGAAGTGTTGCTCAACAGGGTGAGCACAGCACCCTGAGGTGCCCCACTGCTGGGCAGAGCGATGGGTCTCAGCACTCTGTGGCACTCCTGGGCACCCTGTGACACCCCAGCAGGTAAGAGAAGCTTCCAGTTTCCCCAAGGATGGGTTGGGGATGCCCCAGTCTTGGTTCCTGAGGGAGGTTGTGGTGGAATCTGAGGGCACTTTACATCCCTGGAGCACTTGGTGGTTTGGAGATGACAGAGGTGGGTGTTGCTACTGCCTGGATTTGGGGCCAAAATGGGGTACAATGGGGTACCAGAGGGGCTCGGTGGGGTGCCAGGGGAGGGATATGCAGCAGTGGGGAGAGTAGAGGGAGAGGGAGGCTGATCTACAAGCCCAGACCACTCCCCAAAAATAGAGGAGCCTTGTGTGTGTCCCCAACAGTCTCCTCAAGCCTGACTCCATGGTGGGGCTGGTAAATCCCCAGAGACCCAAAACAGGGCCACTACGGTGGTCTGAGCTAATGGGGTGGCCCCTGAACTTGTGTGTGTGTTTCCCCTTAGTCCCCTCTGGCTCATGTACCTCAACAGAGCTCGGTCACCCCTCTCCCTGCCTCAATTTCCCTTCCCCAACCTGCATGGGGACACTGGCCACCCCATTTCCAGAGCACCTGGTCCCTGCCAGGCTTCAGGGCTACCAGAGGGACGCGGCTGCTGGCCCCCACACCACAGGCCATTGTTGCAGAGAGACCTGCAGGGGATGGAGGAAGCGAGAGGAGGAAGGAGAAGCAGCTCTGCCCACAGCCCAGGAGCGTGCAGCACCCACGGGTGCCACAGCAAGGCACTGGGCTGGGGTCAGGGTGGAGGGGTCGTGGTGCTTGGCACTGTATCTCAGCCTTGAAGAAGAGCAGATGGCTTCTTCCCCAGCTCAGAGCAGCACAGAGGTCACAGGGAATGGGGCTCTCTCTGCCCACAAACCCCAAACCCTCTGGGACCTGAGTGTCGCCAGGGGTGAAAGTCACCATGAAGCATCTGTTGGGTCGTGCTGGGATGGGGGTGGGGGGGAAGGTGGCAGCTCCTGAGGCTCAGGGGATGCTGGTGGCTGTGGTGACCGGCCGTGGGGCTTTGGCACCCCCTGCAGAGGAGCAGGAAGCCATGGCAGCAGCTCACAGGCCACAGTTTCCTCTCCCACACGGGTGGGAGGGTGCTTGGGCCTTGGTGCAAGAGCTTTTGTGTGAGGTGCATCAGGAGGAGCAGGGCTGAGGGGGTGGTGGTGGTGGTCACAGCCACCAAGGTGCCATCACCACCCTCAGCTCCCTGATAGCTCCTCCTACCTCCCTCTGTCCTCGTGGGTTACAATCCCAGACTGGTTTGTGTTGTGTAAGATCCTTAAAGCTCAGCTCGTTCCAATCCTCTGTCACCTTCCACCAGCCCAGGCTGCTCCCAGCCCCATCCAACCTGCCCTTGGGCACTGCCAGGGCTGGGGCAGCCACAGCCTCTCTGGGCAGCCTGTGCCAGGGCCTCAGCACCCTCCCAGGGAACAGCTTCTGCCTCACACCTCACCTCAATCTCCCCTCTGGCACTTTGGAGCCAGCAGCCCTTGTCCTGTCCCTCCAGCCCCTTGCACAAAGTCCCTGCCCATGTTTCTTGTGGGCCCTTTAGGGGCTGGAGGCTGCTCTAAGGTGTCCCCAGAGCCTTCTCTTGTCCAGGCTGAACACCCCCAGCTCTCTCAGCCTGTCTCCAGAGCAGAGGGGCTCCAGACCTGGCATCATCTCCGTGGCTCCTCTGGACTCTCTCCAGCAGTTCCGTGTCCTTGTGCTGTTGGTGCCCAGAGCTGGAGGCAGCACCGCAGGGGGAGCTCAGCAGAGCAGAGCAGAGGGGGACAATCCCCTCCCTCACCCTGCTGCCCACACTGCTGTGGGTACAGCCCTGGGTGCTGTGGGCTTTCTGTGCTGCCAGCACACATTGCTGGGTCACATCCAGCTTTTCAATCACCAACAACCCCAAGCTCTTCTCCCCAGGGCTGCTCTCCACCCCTTCACCCCCCAGCCCGTGTAGACATCAGGAGTTGGCCCAACTCACATGGCCAAGTCACCAACTGTCCACTTTGTCACTCCCAGGCACCGCTGAAAGGCCAGAGGAGCAGAGACAACATGGATGGGGGGACCGTGGCCAACCTGACGAGCCTCGCAGGTGCTGGGAGGAACTCCTGCACCTTCCACGAGGAGTTCAAGCAGGTCCTGCTGCCCCTGGTCTATTCGGTGGTGTTCGTGGTGGGCTTGCCCTTGAACGCCGTGGTCATCGGGCAGATCTGGGTGGCCCGTAAGGCTCTGAGCCGCACCACGATCTACATGCTGAACCTGGCCACAGCCGACCTGCTCTACGTCTGCTCCCTCCCTCTCCTCATCTACAACTACACCCAGAAGGATTATTGGCCTTTTGGAGATTTCACCTGCAAATTCATCCGCTTCCAGTTCTACACCAACCTCCACGGCAGCATCTTCTTCCTCACCTGCATCAGCATCCAGCGCTACCTGGGCATCTGTTACCCTTTGGCCTCGTGGCACAAGAAGAAAGGGAAGAAGCTGACGTGGCTGGTGTGTGCTGCGGTGTGGTCCATAGTCATCGCCCAGTGCCTGCCCACCTTCACCTTCGCTTCCACCGGCACCCAGAGGAACCGAACCGTGTGCTACGACCTGAGCCCTCCGGATCTCTCCTCCTCTTACTTCCCTTACGGCATCACCCTCACCGTCACCGGCTTCCTCTTGCCTTTCGTGGCCATCCTGGCCTGTTACTGCAGCATGGCCAGGATCCTGTGCCAAAAGGACGAGCTGATGGGTTTGGTGGTGCACGAGAGGAAGGACAAAGCCGTGAGGATGATCATCATCGTGGTCATCGTCTTCTCCATCAGTTTCTTCCCTTTCCACCTCACCAAGACCATCTACCTGATCGTCCGCTCCTCGCCCAGCCTGCCCTGCCCCACCCTCCAGGCCTTTGCCATCGCTTACAAGTGCACTCGGCCCTTTGCCAGCATGAACAGTGTCCTCGACCCCATCCTCTTCTACTTCACCCAGCGCAAGTTTCGGGAGAGCACTCGCTACCTGCTGGACAAGGTGAGTTCCAAGTGGAGGAACGACCATTGTGTTACCTATGGTTCATAGGGCAGGATGAAAGGAGCCACCTTGGTAGTCACCGAGGCACCAGGGCATGGAGGAACTTTGGCTTGAAGCTGCACGGTGAGGAGGTGGTTTCAGCTCTGGGGACATGCTGGAGAACGGGACATCTTCCAAGCTTTCAGCACTTGCACTCCAGCCTGCAGTGACACAGTATTAACCCCATCAGGACATCACAGTGTCCTCTCTCCAGCTTGAGAAGCTCAGCACTGTGGTTCCTCGGTGACCAAACCAATGGAAACCACTGGTGGGACCACAGAGAATATGGTGGGACTGTGGAGGACAGTTGGGGTTGGACTGGATGATCTCTAAAGGTCCCTTCCAACCCCCTGCCATTCTGTGATTCTGAGACATGGTCCCTGGCTCAGGGTGAACTGCTGAGGGGTAATTTCTCTCCCTTTTCATTTAAAGACACCGTGATGGGGCCATGGGAAGGCTGAGGAGGGTTTGCTTCAGCTCTTACCTGTCTGGGGAACGTGGGGCCACGTGTTTCTCCAGCTCAAAGTCAGCATCACAGGTATTTTGGGTGGTAATATTGGGATATCTCTATCCTCCAGTCCCCAAAATGGGGTCACACCAGTAAGAGACATGAGCACAGTGGTACCACTGGTGCTGCAAAATGATGGGAGAGCATCCCTGGCCAGACTAGGAACTGGGTAGGGGTACATAAAGGCAAGTGGGACACTAATGCTGGATTTCCATCCAAGCAATGACCGTGGGCTGAGTTAGACACAAGCCAGCAGTGTTGTCACCTGCCTAGAGACCTTCAGCATCATCTGAGTCCCATTCCCTGCTTAATCCAGCACCCCAAATGAGCCCCCTCCTGGCATCCTTGGCACCCTGCTGGCATCTCCTAACCAGGATCCACCAAAATCAGAGCTGGCACACCTGGAGTTAGTGCCTGGAGTCAAGAAACCCGTGATATGGAGAGACTCAGTGTGCTCAGCCATGTCATTGCACCTCTCACTGTTGTCCTGGTCTCTCCACTGTCCCCACACTGGGCTGGGGCTTGAGCTTTGCTCCCCAGAGCCTCCAGCTCAGAGGGATTTGCTTACAGGGTGCAGGGTGGATGTGGCACAAATCGCTCAGCGATTCATCTTTAATATCTAAGATGTGTAGAATAAACCTCCCCCCTTTTTCAGCTGTGTGTCTGCAAAGTATGTACAGAACCCCAGAACCTCAAATTGTGGGGATGGGCAGGGCCCTGCAAAGCTGCTGCAGCTCCAGCCCCTGCTCCAGCAGCTGCCCCTGGCTCAGGGGGCACAGGAACGTGTCCAGGCGGGGTTGGAAACCTCCTGAGAAGGAGCCTCCAAACCCTCCCTGNAGCCCAGCACTGGCCACAGCACTGCACATGTGGCCTCCCCAGCTGGGGCAGAGCACAGGGGCAGCACAAGCTCCCTGGCCCTGCTGCCCACATTCTCTTCATGCCCCCAGGCTGCCATTGGCTTCTTGCCCACGAGGCCAGGGTACTGCTCATGCTGAGAAGTCCCACACCCACTGCATTGCCACTCCTGTAACACATCCAGGCCGGGGAAGCTTTGCAGCTCAGCACAGGCTACGCAGTGCGGATATTCTCTGCCCTGAATCCACTCTGTGTATCTATAAGTTTATATATAGTACACATACATATATACATCTATAAGAGGGATAACTGCTTCGCTGCATTTCTCACAGGTTGTCTGCTCATAGTCATCACGTTGAAGTTAATTTAAGCTTCAGATCTCCAGGCATTGAGCATCCCTCACAGCCTGGCTGCCTGCACCCAGCCAAGCACAAGACTTCAAGCATAGGGCATCTTCCTCAGGTACTCAGCTCCCCTGGATTGGTGGTCCCAGTGGGGCTTCTTGGGATCATAAGGATGAGGAAGGTGCCCAAGCTGGTCTTTGACTCTTGGATGATGCTCAAAGATCTCAGCATCGTGGTGGGATGGAAGAGGGAGGGATCCTGCGATGGTGTTAGCTCAGACTATTTGCTTTAGCAGGAGCAGTGGTCATGTCCTAGGGAGGGGATCATGGTGACAACAAGGTTGGGCTGGGGCATTCAGTGATGAAGAAGGCAAAGCCAGCCCCAGGCTTCCCTTTGGCCAGAGCTCATCCACACCAAAACCCTCTCTGATGTATTTTTGGGGATCCTGCAATAGAAAGGCAAAATGCTGAGAGGCTGCGAGAGCCCGATGGGACAATTCCATCCTCATCTCCTGATGTCCCCATTTCTTCTCACACAAAAGGAAGGTGACAGGGTGGGAGAGGCCTGACCACACCACCCTGACCCAGGAGAGGGCGCAAAACATTTAGATTTGGAGAAACCCAGCTGTGTCTGTGGGTGCCCACCCTGCTCCAGGCAAGGATGGAGGATCCCTGCTCCCACACACCATCCTGGGCATGAATGACACCCAAGGCATGAGGTGACTGGCCAAAACTGAACCACAATAAACTGTGAGAGGTGGGGGGGAAAGCAATAAGCAGCTGTCAAAAAGGCTGCTGGTGGCTTCAGGGACAGCTTGGGCTCACATCAGGACACCCCAATGAGGTCTCTGATGGTGGAAACACCCATTTTGGGATGTTTTTAAAGGTAGGAGGTACAAAGAGGTCACTCTGGGTCTGAGCATGTCCTGCCTGGCCTTGGGGTCCTGTCAGCAGTTCCTTTGGTACCACCAAGCCTAGAGGCCAGGGTGATGGGCACAGCAGGGCTCTGTAGAGATGGGGTGGGCGCTTCGAAACAGCTCCTTGGCTTGTGAAGATGCTCAACACCACCAGCAACCTGAGAACCAGCTCCTATAGAACAGAGAAGGGATGGAAACACATGGCCCTTCCCAAACCCTCCCCCTGAACACCAGGTGACAGCAGGGACACGGTGGGGACATCACCCTGCTTCGTGGGGGGGATCCAGGGAGGGAGAAGCAGGGAAGGAATACCTGCTGGAGTGGTACATCTCACAGCATCACCAGAGGCACTTTTTAGGAGGTGAAAAAAATGTGTTTAAAGAGAGTGTTGGATATTTTTTTTTTTCACCACCACCAGGTTTGGGGTGGTTTTTTTTTGTGCCCCTGGGACAGAGCCAGCAACGTCCTTTACATGGCCAGGAGACCTCTTCAGCCTCATCCACGCTGCCAAGGCCCTTGCAACATCACCCCCACCTTCAGCTTTCTTCATCTTTCACACCCCCCGAGTGATAAATCTGCTGGTTTGGAAACGGGCTGCAAATAGCAAGTGTTAACAAGCAACAAGCTAAAAAAAAACCACAAACCACACCAACCCCAGGAAAAGTGCGTTGGGGAGAGGTGGCGTGGTGCTGGAGCTCTTCGCAAGCTGGGAACAAGGTGTTCTCTGCCTTGCAAAGCAAAAGGCTGGAGCAATCCCCAGCGAAGGGAAAAAGCTCTCTCGCTTGGCACCTCCGTTTTTCGCTTACTTTTTTCCTCCTAAAAGGAAGGGGGGAGAGGATGAAGGGAGTGGGAGGGGGATGAAGGATGCAAAGTGGGGGAAAAGGGGAGGAGGAGGGATGGGAGGAGGAGGGATGGGAGGTGCGGGAGGGCAGTTGTGTGGCCGAAGAGAAATTAAGTAAATAGGGATGTAGCTAAATAAAGAAGAAAGAAAAAGAAAGAAAGAAAAAGAGGGCAAAAAAACCAAGCTCGGAACCACCCCCCGCCCTGTGCAGGATGAAACCCCGCCTCCGGGGAGGAAAGTTTATTTGAATGCAACAAATAAAAAAGCAAAGTGGGGTGAGGGAGGAGGAAAAGAACCGGAAAAAAAAAAAAGAGAGAGAG
>WBNH01007505.1:0-226561 GCA_013401255.1 Urocolius indicus
TCCCCCTGCAGAACCAGGTTCGCATCCCTTGTCTTCTCTTGAGTTTTATTTCTCTTGCTTTTTGTGATCTTCCTTTTAGTTACAACAATTATTAATGATGTTTTGCTATTATTGTTCTTATATTTTATTTTGTTTTAGTTATTAAACTATTCTCATGTACAGTCATGAGTTTTACTTTCTTTTCATGATTCTCCCCATCCCACTGGGAGGGGGAGGAGTGAGTGTCTGTGTGGTGCTTAGTGTGGCTGGAGTTAAACCATGACAATAACTCAAATATTATTTTTTTCTGAATGAAAATTTTGATTAGAGGTCCATAGTGAAAAAGAAGTAATAGAAATACCAAGTGTTCAGAAAGAAATAGCAAACGGTCGTTTTTGATGAACAGAAATTGATTCGTTCTCTGTATCTACTCAGTTTGAATTATTCCCCTGCAAAATCCAAATGAAAAAAAAAAAGGTGATGTAGAAAAAATGTAAGGTGATGCAAGTTTGAAAGGACTTATTTATGCAGATGTATAACCTGAATGTTGTAAAGAAGTTTAGTTTGAAGATTTTATTTATCTTTTCTCAAAATAAAATATAAAATGTAGGAATACTGAGTACGTTCGAATTGGAAATTATACAGAATGTCATTTTTAAAGGCCTGTGAAATTAGCCTGTGAAAGTCTCCAAATGTGGTAAAATATGCACTATGGAGACAATGAATTTGGAGATTTTTTTAAACAAGCAGATTTTTCTATATGTAATAAAACTATCTCCCAATCTGGTACTCATCCATTTCAGTGAATAAACCAAATGTTTAGTATAAGAGTTAGAGAGGAGCTTCCTCAAGACTATTTTTTTTTCATGATTTTCCATCAGATTTACCGCTTCTCTATAGCATCTGACATAGGTCACTACTGAGACAAGATTTCTGATCAGCTGACTAGTGATCTGATGCAATCTGACATTTTCTCTCCTTGCGATGATGATGGTAATTTCTACTTTCTCTTGAAAGATAGAAGGATAATAAGCATACAGAAAGGAGTAGGGAGAAACTCCACAAAGGATATTCAAGAGGGTGGGATCATTTACATGGTAGTAAATAGAAAAGTTATGATGAAGTACATACTGAGTCAATGCTACTTAAGTATGTGCTTCTGCTTGTCATTTGTTTCAATAGGAGAGGCAGGAATAAGTCACTAAAAACACAAATTATTTTGTACAACTTTATACAAGCACATCACTGAAGCCAAGAGCTTTGTAGAAATACAGAGAAAAAAAATTTTCTGCATGTTTGTACAATGGGAATGTAAATAAAAGACTTTTTAGTGAAAGAAAAAAAAATCAGACTTCACGCAAAAATATGACTCTTATTGGTGAGACTTAGAAAAAAAAAACCTGCCTGATAGTTATGTTATACTTGTTTGTTTTAGAAAGTTGTTTGACTTTAATTTTCTCAGTGTTTCATAGCGTCTGTTGTTAGAGAGAAAATTCCTGACCAAGACAGAAGAGCAGTTTGGTTCATTTTGGGCATATCAATTTTTCTATCCTGAGCTAATCAAATTTCTGCTGGTACTATGTGTAACTCAATTCAAAGCTAAAATGTTTCTAAAAGTGGTGGCACATCCTTGAGCAAGATCATTGACCTGAATTTCTTAGTCTAATTCAGATTCCTCAGAGTCAGAACGTTGTGTCCGGCTTGAACAGCCAATCCTCTGGGCTTAATGACGAGGCACAGTCAGCAAAACCTTAGGCCAAACAGTAAGATACAACAACTCTTGTTAGCGGTTATGACATGAGGCTCCATACATAGCAGTAAAGTACAAGTGATCAGTTCTGCATCCCGTTTTCAGTTAGTGGTGCAACTGACTGTTTTACTGTAATTTTATAATACATTTTAAAGACAGCTCACCTGTGCTGTTGTTTTGAGCAGCTTTCTGGGGTGTTGCTCTGTTCTGTAACAGTGTTTGGTCATTTGTACGAATAGCCTAGGGGTTTCTGATGCTGTCCCCTTCTCATACTTTGAGGGCTTCTGCAGTCTTGCAGCCTTGCATGCCACTGCTAGACTGCTCCCTCTTACACAGGTGTCTTCTTCACTCTATAAAACAATGAGATTTAAAAGTATGCATTTGTGTTTGTGTATACATATGAATATAATAGTTTCTTAGCTTCTTACTATTAATATCCAGTTATGATGGCATTATTAGTATGGGTTAGAATTCAATTCTTTTTAGTTATAGTGAGTATTTTAATGGAAGTTATTACAATACTATGTTATGCAGAAGTAGTGGTAATGAGTCAGGAATTGGCACACTGTCCTCTGAGTCAGGATATTGGGGGCATTGTGTACCAGAGGTACTTTCTTTTGGCTTAGCCACAGCTCTGACCATCTGTGGTCATAAAAGGTCCTGGGAATATTTTTTTAATAACCTAGCTAAGTGACCAAATTTGATTATGACTAATGGCATTTGAATGAAGTTTCCCAAATTATTGCTATTACTTCTTTTATAAAATATGTGCTGTCATGTTGTCATGTTGTCCTGTACAGAAATGTAATTTTATGCCTTTTAATCTGCTATTAATCATATTGAAGGTCTAAACAACACTATTGTTGCAGATAGTTGAAGGAACTATGTTGTCAATTCCTAAATTCATTTTATTTGAAAAGTCTTGCTGGGTATTTGTGATTCATATACAGTTCATTCATGTTTATTTTATTCCAGCTTAGAACAATATAAACATAGCTGATTAATTCTGTAACTCTACTATATGATACAACAGAAACTTAAACAACATGTCTTCCTTATAATAAGACAGAGTAAAATGTTTAATGTTAATGTTTAATAACCATCTCAACCATTTTCCTAGGTTTTCCTTAAAATGGTAAATAACAAAGTGGAGTAGGATTTTATCACATTTGTTTCTGGGGGCTCCATCACTGATATTTTTTCATCTCTTCAGCAATGCCGGCCTTATCACCTCTGTAAATCAAAACCTTCTGAATTTCTGTAATAGACACTTGAAATGACATTGTGAGATATTACAGAGCTGTCTCATCTAGTAGCAGATTAGATCACTCTAAGAGTCACTTTAAAAAAAAAATATATATAAGTGTAGAAGCTTAAAACGGAAAGGCTTTGCTGTCTTTTGCAGGCAGTAAAAAGGAAGTAATTATTTCTTTGTATCTTCTGTCAGTTTCCAACAGCTATATTGAGAAAAGTATGTTGTCTGAAAAACAACAAAACCAAATGATGCTCAAATCCCTTCTCCCCAGCTACAAAAGCATCATTTAACTGCAGGGTTTAACACTGCTTATTGAAAGCCAAAGACCTAACTTTTAGTCCCAGTAGTTTATTCTTCAAAGTGGGGAGAGCGGGATCCCTCACAGAGAGGCTATAAAGCCTAGTGTGTGACTAGGTCAACATGGAAGAGAAATACCTATAACAGTTCAAACACACAGTGGACTGCATGTGATATGCAAAAGTCAGGGAAATTATTATGTATCTGATGATTTCCAGGAGGAAAAAGGAGACAGGCTAGTGCAAATCCCAAAGCAGCTGGCTGGGACAGTGAGATGAAAGCAGGAGGGCTTAGAAAGACAGGCAAAAATGGCTTCTAGTATTATTTTCACCAGAGAAAACAGAAAGTCCACTGGGTTGGTATCCAGTGAAAAAGCCACTCTGACTTGGAAAAATATGACGCAAGTAGAGAACAAAGGGAAGATGCAACACAGTAGCAATATTATGTTGTTGACATCAATGTCTCATTGCCCTATAGGTTTGAAGTTTGAGGAAATGCAAGAAAAGTTTGGAGAAGAATTCTTCAATATCTGCTTTGATGAGAATGAAAGAGTTCTTCGAGCTGTAGGTGGGACCCTTCAAGACTTCTTCAATGGCTTTGATGCTTTGCTGGAGCACATTAGAACTTCATTTGGAAGACAGGCCACCCTGGAATCCCCTTCTTTCCTATGCAAAGAGCTCCCTGAAGGCAATCTCATGCTTCATTACTTTCACCCACATCAGATTGTGGGATTTGCAATGACAGGAATGATAAAGGCAGCAGCAAAGAAGATTTACCGCTTGGAAGTAGAAGTAGAACAGGTTGCTAATGATAAGTTGTGTTCAGAGGGGACAAACCCAGGAAACTGCAGTTGTCTAACTTTCCTTATCAAAGAACGTGAAAATGCAAATATCACAAAAGCACTTCCACCGGGAACTTCCCAGTCCCCCTTAGACCTGAGGATTAGCATCAACACCTTCTGCAGAGCTTTCCCCTTTCACCTGATGTTTGATCCAAACATGCTTGTTCTTCAGCTTGGAGAAGGTCTTAGGAAGCAGCTCAGATGTGACACTCATAAAACTCTGAAATTCCAAGACTGCTTTGACATAGTTTCTCCTAAAATCAGCGCCACATTTGAACGAGTTCTCCTGAGATTATCTACTCCCTTTGTCATTCGAACCAAACTTGAGGATTCTGGCTCTGAAAATAAGGTAAGAACATTAGTTTGGAATGGGATGTGTGTATATTTGTGTGATGGGAGATGATTATTTATTCAGAGGGAAGCAGCTCAATACCTTTGTACACTGAAAGCTTACTTAATGCCTTGCAAACAGAGTCTAAGTGGTACTCTCCAGCCAAGTTAATATTTTCCTAAATTATTTATAAGACGTGCCTGTGATGTTGTAGCAAATCATGACATTGCCATTGAGAAAATTCTGTGCTGTGAGCTGAATAGTGGAGCTTAAATAAAAAGTGAGGAATTTTACAAAATGTCCAATGCTAATCCTTAATTTCACTCCAGTTGTACTATGATAACAATCATAGTTATTAAGCCATTTACTAGGGAATAGATTTAAGTATGTTTTCTGAAAGACTCTCACTGCAGGGTTCACACTGCCATTTTATTATATCGAACTTCCTTATTTCAAAACACTGCTTTCCTCTGTGTTTCTTCTTTGCTCTCACCCTGCACTCTAGGGGGCCAGAGCTGTAAATTGTAGCAAGTATCACTTATGCCAGTTTTAATGCTTTCCAGTCATGTAAATAGGCACTTGTCCTCCTACACTGCCTCTTCCCTCAGTGTTTTAGATGAGAGCTACCCTATTTATTGCGTCCCATGTTAAGTTCATTGCATCTCAGGTGGATTAGGTGAGAACATATCTTCTTTAGTGGACCTCTCCAGAGGTTGGATAGAGTTTGTCGCATTCACTATCCTTGAATTATGAGAAAGCATTTTGGTGTGAAGTTGGATTCCAGCTTTATGAACCAAAGTACTTATACTTAATGCTTACATTGAAAGCCTCTGGGTGGGTGCCTTGGAAATACTGTTGTCCTAAGTGAAGGAGTTACTGTTTTTCAGAGATAGCACTCAAGAATAGTCAGTCTCAATCCCACTGGATACTTAGGCACCTAACTTCAGCTTCTGGGTGCCACATATACAGTTTAGGTGGTCTGGATAAAGCTTGAGAAACCACCTCTGTTTTGTTACCTACACAGGGACAGAGTTTCAGACTCCTGCAGTAACTGCATACCAGGTTCTGGGTTCTTTTCAATTTGCTGAGGCAATCAGCTCTGGACCATGGATGTTCCACAGTGCAATAGGCAATCATGACATCCAAGCAGGGTTTCCTGAGCCAGGATAGTTCTGGGACCATCTGAATAGGTCAAAGGCACTTATCCTTAGACACTCATCCTTAGCCACTCACCCTTGTCTAGGGGTTGATAGGGCTAGGACAAAGGCTGGATTTGATCTTAAAGGTCCCAGCTGCAACAATTCCATGATTCTATGATCCTACCCGACCCTCCAGGCAGAATGATGGACAGTTGTCTAAGTGAAAAGAATGCAGCTCTGACAGGAGGTCTGCACCAGTGGTGACTGGTGTCCCCAGCCAGCCAGAACTGCTGATGGGAGAGGCTGCAACATGGTCCTCAGGCTGCAAGAAAGTGCCTAGAGCTTTCTCCTGGGGCAGACATGCAGCAGACCTACTGCAGGTGGTCTGCCCAGGCAGAGGAGCAGCCTGCAGCAGGTGGCTGAGCTGCAGGAGATGGTATGGCTGCATAACATGGGGGAGGCTGAGGAGTTTGATAGCTGGTTCCAAGCATGATCTGCAGTGCATCCACAGCCTGCAGTCAAACAGCCCAAACCTTCCCCACTGGCACGTGGAAAAGGGAGGAGGGCAAACAATGCAGAACGGAAGCTTGCAATGGCAGAGACCTGCAGGAGGAAGAGACTTCCCTCAAAGCCTGAGATCCCTTTGCAGAACCACTTCACTACTCTGCCAACTGAGGAAGAAAGAAAGACCTGTCAGAGTACCCTAGGAGAACCCATTGGGAATGTTGCTGGAACTCACAAAGGCAGCCTGATCTGCTCCCTGTATCACAGCCAGCAGTACTAAGAAAAAGTGATGGGTGACATTAGTAGAGGACTCTCTTCTGAGAGGTTCAGAGGCTCCCATTTGCTGACCTGAAGAGCAGCACAAAGGAATTAACAGCAACTCCAGTCAGCAAGTCATCTCTATGAGGGGCCCAAATTAAGAGTCTCTATGCAGATGTTCGTAGCATATGGAATAAGCAAGAGGAATGAGACAGGTGTGCATGCCTGCAGGACTATGATCTTATTGGCACTATGGAGATGAGATGGGATGGCTCCTGTGGCTGGAGTGTTGTAATAGAAGGATACAGGCTCTCTAGAAAAGACAGGCAGGGGAGATGAGAAGGGACTGTCACCCTCTATGTCAGTGACCAGCTGAAGTGTGTGGTGCTCTGTCTGGGGATGGATAAGGAACGAATGGAGACCCTATGGGCCAGGATTGAGGACTCAAGGGACAGTACAGTGGGAGTGTGCTACTGGCCACCCAATCAGGAAGACTAAGTGGATTAAGCCCTCTATAGACAGGATCAGCCTCACATTCACAAGCCCTGGTCCTCACGGAAGGACTTCAGCTACTCTGATATCTATGGAGGGACAGCACAGCAGGGCATAAGCAACCCAAGAGGTTCTTGGAATGTATTGATGATAGCTTCCTTCTCCCAGTGACAGAGGAGCCAATGAGGAGAGGTGCTATGCTGGAGAGGCTGACAGGGAATGTGAAACTCAATGGTAGCTTTGGCTGCAGTGACCATGTAATGACAAAGTTCACAATCCTTAGGGCAGTGAGAAGAGCACACAGCAAGCTCACTACCCTGGACTTGAGAGCAGACTTTGGCTTCTTCAGGGATCTACTTGGTAGAATGCCATGGGATAAAGCCCTGAAGGGAAGAGAGGCCAAGAAAGCTGGTTGATACTCAAGGATCACCTTCTCCAAGCTCAGGAGTGATGCATCCCAACAAAGTCAGGCAAATATAGCTGGAGGCCTGCATGGATGAACGAGGAGCTCCTGGGCAAACTTAAACACAAAAAGGAAGCCTACAGAGAGTGGAAGCAAAAACAGGAAGCCTGGGAGGAATATGGAAAAAATGAGCAGACAGGGATCAGATTAGGAAAGCTTAAAGCCTTGATAGAATGAAATCTGGACAAGGATCTCAAAAGCAAAATTAAAAGCTTCTATAGGTACATCAGTGATAAAATGAAGACTAGGGAAAATGTAGGCTCTCTCTGTAAGGAAATGAGAGACCATTTTTTCACAATGAAGGTGACGAGTCACTGGCATAGACTGCTTGGAGAGGTTGTGGCTGCCCCATCCCTGGAAGTGTTCAAGGCCAGGTTGGATAGGGCTTTGAGCCCATGGCAGAGGAGTTGGAACTAGTTGATCTTTAACGTCCTTTCCAATCCTAACTATTCTATGATTCTATGATCATTCAAAACATAGCAACCTCTGACAGCAGCAATGTTTCCAGCTCCTCTTTGGCATTGCTCTTTGGAACCAATAAACATGTTTCTGCTGCATTTTCCCCTGGAGGCAACATGTTCCCCCAAGAGAAGCAAACTAGTACTTCTCATTTTATATGAACTGATGTAATTCAACTTATTTAAAACCAAAAGGGAGTTTACTTTTCAGAATCTGTCCTCAAAATCACCTAGCCTTTATGAAAAAGAAACATTATGTGAAGAGTTTGGAAGTGGTGACTCTCAACTAACTTGTGTCACAATCATTTCCCCTTTGAGAGAGGTTTGTGCAGCGTTCCTTCCTCCCTCAGAGCCTGCCCATTCTTCTCAGACACCTTCCCCAGCCTTGAGATAGTCACAGCCCTTTGACCATCTTCTGCTCTTGTAGTGGGTCTGGGATGGTAGTGATTTTCCACAGTAGCTCTTGCAGTGCTGTGCTTGTTGTTGATATCAATATTATGACTACCACTTGCATAACATCAAGGCTGTCCCTCCAGCATTCCTTCCCCCACCTTCACCAACAGTGGTGGGTGGGCACGATCCTGGGAGGGCCCATGGNTCACTCTGAAGAGGGTTTCACTGGGGAGTGACTTAAAACTTTTTATTCTAATTGCAAGTCAAACAAACAAACCATTTGCTTTCCTGGGCAGGTCTCATATGCTTGAGGGTTACTCACAGGAGAGGTGGCAATGAGTTGAAGTTGCTGGAGGCATGTTTTAGCAGCGTTTGGGAAGCAACTCTGATTTCAAAAGCTTATTCTGTACCATCAGGCTGTGCAGCTCTTGAGGGCATCCTTACATCACTGCTGTGTTTTGTACCATGTGTCATTACAGATGAGTAACAAATGGCCCCACCAATCGTGAGAGTGACCCCAGGTCTTAAAGTCAGATGTAGGGTCAGACCCTGACCAAGTGTCAGCACTACCATCATAGTAGCAATTCAGATTTTCTTGAGAAGCAAGTAAAGGGAATGGCAATAAACGAAATCTTGTGACTGAGAGCAACTAGGAGTCTTGAACAGTGTCACTGAGAGAGAAAAGTGTGATGGTGAGGTGCAGGAGATGTGAGGTAAATGTTATGCTGCAGGCATGGGAATTAATCTAAGAAAGCCCATTTAGCTGCAGAGGTATTTTGTTGTGACTCACCCATTTTCTAAACACTTCCCAAATGTTTCTGTTTGTGAATGGTTAAACGAAGCTTTTTGAGGAGTTAAGCAAGACTCAACATGTGATGCATTTTGCTAGATAGTCCCTTTTTTCCAACATGAAAGGTTGCACAGATTCAGAGTTTGTGTTTGTCTTTTTTACATCAATTTTGAGAGGAGCGACATGTAAATACGGTGATGTACACAAGTCCCTAGGATCTCCTGGATAAAAAAACCCAAATAGACTGAGCCTTGAGAACCGAGTGCTCTATTTTCTTCCCAGAGATCATGTCACTTATGCAGCTCATGTTGGAGTTCTTTTCGGTTTGCCAACACTTGTTAGGAAGTTGAATATTGGGCAGATAGTAAGCTATAGTGGCTGTAAGCATGACTCTGCTTAAAAGCTGACAGTAACTGACTTAGGTATTCTGCTATTTCTCTGTCACACACCTCTATTGAGTTCATGCTTGAATTGCATCCCACTTATTGCATCCATTTAACTTTTTTTTTTTTTTTTTAGAAAATTCTGACTTTGCAATAAGCTCAACACTTCTCAGACTTGGTTCCTGCAAATGGTAGTTACAGGGGTGCAACCCAGACAACTCTGCTGTAGTTCTGAAGCTGTTCAGTTGTCTCAGTGGTTCCTTAAGAAATAGAAAATGTTTTAGAAAGCTTTGTGATGAACAGAGGACCTTTCAGCCTCTCTTAGAAGCACTTTTATCTTCATTTCAATAAGTAAATTATATCTTTTTTCAAGCTTGCAGTGAGAAAGACAGACTAACAGTCTAAACTAAATGAAAACTAAAGAGTTTTCATTTAGTCCTGACACCAGCTCTTTGTACAGTTGAAAGTAAGATACAAATCATGATCTTTCACTGACTCAGCACCCACAGCAAATTTTAAAAAATCACCTGCCTTGACTTCCAAGGTGCTTCATGCTTGTCCCATTTATGCAGAGGCTCATTTGTATGCTTTGATGTACTGGGATTTGAATCACTAGAATAAAAGACTTGGCTTTATAACACTATCCTAAATTTCTGATGTAAGTCCTGTAGATCTGGGTGATAGGCAGAACCTCCTGCAGAGATGTGTGTGCACCTTTGCAGAAGCACTGCCTAAAGCATCAATATCTCAGCAAAGTTTTGTTAATTTGGTATGTCACCAGCTTTTCCTTGGAGCTCTGAGCATTCACACGATACAACTGTTGTAGGGACCAAACAGGAAAAAGATAACTTGAAGAACATGAACTCTATAGCTTTAATCCTAGTTTTCAACATCATTTGTACTCTTGGGTCATAATTGTAATGTTTTGATGATTTTTACTTTGCTGATATTTCAGTCTTTATTATATAATGGACATGTCTGGTCAGGTCAGCATTTATTCCACATAGTAGTAAGCAACTGTTTAAATTTATCAGGTCATTACTCTCACTGACTTCACCTGAATTTACCATAGTTTTGCAGCTAAATGCACTGTAAACATAAGAACCAAATTGTGCAAACTAATATACAATAAGACAGGATGTGATGGTTTACTTCCATCCTTTCTTTCCTCCCTCTTTCTGTCCTTTCATTTTATTTTCTACAGTGATCAAGTTATCCACACTGATGCTTTGGGGTTTTTCTTGATTATTTTGCATGTTCAGAATTGTCTATCTGAACAGTTATGACTGTCTTTAGATCATGTTTTCTGGTATGAATATAGCTCTTTAGATGTATAAAGCCTGAATGTGATAGGCCTTAGAGATTTCCAGTTTTCCTGTGCAGCTAAGTTCTTATTCCTGTTTGTTGTTTGTAGTACAGTACTATCCAGATGCTGGAGAGAGTATTACAGCCATGTTACCATACTACTTGTGCAAATATTCTGTTCTTTTTCACATTTTATTCAGGGATTCAGGTTTTTTTTTGTGCTTAACTGGAGAGCTTCACTTGAATGAAGTCAGATTTTACAAATTAGGTATTATTGCTAAATAACAATATCACAAATATTTCTGTTTCTGCTCTCTTAAAGAAACTCATTCTATACCTCTCTCTTGGGGAGCAATTATTTATTGCAGAATCAAAAATACACTTATTGTGGCAATTAACCATTCAGGACTGATTGCATATAGTTTAACACCTGGTTAATACAACTGCACTCCACAAGAGTTTAATGAAAGTTACTGGAGTCACATATGAAGCAAGATATAATTTAAATTTCTAGAGGACTGGTACTGAACTTGTCTGCTGGAGTGTTCTGAAGCCCCTGTCAAGCTCATTCCCTGTGGTTTCATTTCCATGAAGGTGCTGGCATGTGAGATGGCTGATGGTTGTGCACTGCCAGGCCAGGGGACAGGAGTTGCCTTCCATTGGGCACCCGAAAGGTGGGTTCTCCTGGCCAAGCAGCCATCTGGGAAGTACCACCACTTCCTTTGTGGCAGCACCTCCAGATGCAAAGCAGATGAGGTGTTTGCCCACAGGGCTCTGCCTGACTCTCTCACCCGTGCAGGGAGTGTACTGACCTGATTGTTTCAATATTTTACCTGTGAGCACTGCACTACTTAGACACACATGGTATTAAAATTGCTGCCTTCCATCTGAGCTCCTGCAGGACTTCCTCTTTCATACCTTTCCAATAGATGTCAGTCCCTCATCTCTCTGAGTCACTGTTGTTTTTAAGGCAGGTGGCCTCTATCATGTCTCTTTGTATTTAATAATTGTTTTCACAGAGCTTCCCAATGGATATTACCCGATTCTGCCACCTCAATGACTTTGCCTCTCTCTGCAGCCAGATAACTTCTTACTCATCTGAACAGTGAGACCTTGCACAAACCTTTATTTTAGTTGCCATTGAGGCCACATTTCAACTTCTCATTGAAAGTGCATCACAGGAATTTCCACTTTGTCCTTTTTTTTTTTTTTTTTTCAGAAAATGAGAAATTGCAGCTTATAACCCAGTACTAAGTTGCACATGTAGCATGGGTGCAGGTGGACTGCCCTCCCACCATTTCTTGACCAGACAAGGGCTGGAAGCTCCTGATAGGTACTTCCTGAGTGCAGTAATTTTCTGACTATTCTAATGAGTAAGTCCATGATGTAAAATACATTCATCCTTGACAGTACAGTGAGATGGCTGGAGCTGCTCCACTTTTTGGCTGCATAGGAAGACAAGGACAGACTCTCCTGGTTTTCCTTTCCTAGCTAACATACTCTGCATGTTTCACTCCTGTCATCAGTGCTGGGCAGACTGAGAGGAGGCAGGGCTGCCCTTACAGGGACCCACTGTGTCTCTGGGACCTTCATCTAGACCTACTCTTAGTGCACAAATTGAGACAACAAGCCATGCCAGCACTGGTTTGTGGATGCCCTTCTGCAACTGTGACTTGGCTTGCAGTTGGCAAGAAAGTTGAATCATGAAAGAAATGATTTGATTCCCTTCCAGCTACTGTGCAGCTGTGTTTTCCTTGTACTACTGCTCTCTTGCTCAGACTAACAGCCCTTTTCCACCTTTGAAATAAATCAGTTTTTATAAGAATACTCAACCAGGCTTTGATTTACTATTAGACTAGCAAACAATTTAGTGAACTTGTCTAAGGATAATGCTGACACCTGAACCTGCATTACTGAAAGTGGCCAAAATTTTTCTAGTGGAATGTATTCTCTTTGAAAATGCCATTTTTATTAAAATCACAGCTTCCTGGGAGTTTATGAAAACATGTTATGGAAAATAATTTATTGTTTTAAAAGGTTTCATAGTTTTAGATATAAAATACTTTTTATTAGGAACAAGTTGTACACTATAAACCCTAAAACAACATTTAAAATATGAAACATTGGATTTGACAAAAAGAATCCTTTGGAAATTTTATATTGCAAGAAGTTCCAAATATCACATTTAATTCAGATTTTCATGAAACACTGACTCTGTAGTGACAAAATGTCCATCAAAATGGTAGTGTCAGCTTTATGTAGCTCTACTTTTTGTGCAGACTATCTGAGCCAGTGCCTCATCTGTTGTCAGTGAGGAGGTAGATGGTCTGTAGTAGATGAGCTAGACCACACCAGAATTTGTCCCCGTATACTGATTTAGATAAATGCAAAATTAATAAAAAGAAACCAATCCAGAGCAAAGATTGAAAAAACCTCTGTGTCTAGAAAGTTAAATTTTAAAGTGTATAGATTGATGTATAGTAAAAGGCCATATTTTTTAAAATGCTGAGTAATAAACAACTGTTCATTTTAAAATGTAGGCTGATTCAGTGGAAGCCAGTGGGAATTTCCTGTTGATTTCTGTTGTTTTGATTAACTATGGAGTTACTTATCTAGATCTTCTTCCACTGTATGAGGAAGTACCATCTCTAGGTTAGATATTTCCTTTCAGTCAACAGTCCATCCAATCCAGTGTGCTGAGTCTCACAGTGACCAACAGACACATTTCTTATGTGAAAAATATAAGAAAAAAAGGTGCTATTTGCTGTAATGTATCTTTCCAGCTTTTAGCTCTCCCAGGATTGAAGTGCATCCTCTTGCAGGATGTGGCTTCCACGATGTGACACCTAGGATGTGACACCTGATAGCACATAGCCCCTGCAGGGCCACTCCTCCATCATTTTCTCTTGCACCTTTTGAACTAGAAGTTCATACTGTTCCTTTCCATCCTGTGGACAAAAGGTCCTCTATTTACTAGAAACTGTGAAGAGGAGACCTCTGTGACTGGTGGTCACTTTCAGCCAGTTTGAGCCAGGAAGCCTGCTCACCCATTGCTTCAGCAAAGCATTTTCCCATTGTGTTTTTAGACCATTGGAAACTATATAAAAATAAGTCTTTTTCAAATCCAGAAAGTACATTGTCCCTCTTTTTTTTTTTTTTTTTTTTTTTTTTTCCTTATTCTTAAAACCCCCTCCTTTTTTTTTTTTTTTTTTTTTTTTTCTTTTACCATTTTTCCTAATACTAAGAGTCCCCTCCTAATCTGCTACTTTTTATTTTTATTCTGGACCAACTAAATGGAAGGAGCAGTCCTGCCAATGGCAGACTAATTTAAAACCCACCACACACGCTCTTGAAGTGTTCTTGCTTTTGTGCTGTAACTGTGTTTTTCCTCCTCTCCTAACAGAATTCAAATGAAGTGGCCTGAAAATGATGCTAGCATGAGGGACATCTGCCACTTATTATCTATCTAGGAATTCTAATTTTTTTCCCAGAGCTGATTTATTCATAACCAATTAACCTCGTGATACTAAGCTCCCAATGCTTTGCCGGCTCCTGGAGCTCTCAGGATCAACTTTTGTCTTGTGTTTCTGCTAATGCTAATATACCACCCATTTGCCTGTCAAAATGTGTTTGGATTTCGATAGCTTTCAAAATGAATTGTATTCACTGGCTTGACTGCTTCTAAAGACTGTGATGGATTATAAGAAATGATAGATGACTTTCTTATCTCACTAAAGGTTGTGCATTGGAGAACTTTAATAACACTGTGAGAGTACCCCAGAATTTTTAATGTTTCTTAAGACAGGCCAATGAAAATGTCAATTATAAAATGCTTTCAGTGATGGAACTGAAGAAGTCCTAAAAGTGTAGCAATCTAAAGATAAAATACTTTTTTTTCCATTAGGTGAGAGCCAAAGAATCTGATTGGAAATTATTTTGTTCAGTCAAGTGACTATTTAAAACAATTTGACTCCATGATGAACTTTCCCCTCTTACAATTTGTAATTTTTTTTATTATAAGAAAGCTGCTTGCACATGAAAATGTCCAAGTGAAATGAGTTAACCCATAGAATAATATTTATATTATTTATTCCTGTCCCTTACTTTTGGCTTTTTTTTTAAAGTGAGGACTTAAAATTAATATGTAAAAAGACAATTGAATGTTCTTTTTCTCAGGACAGGCATGTAAGATATTCTAAACATGTAATTTTCTCCTGTATTGGTTCAAAACAGAATAAACTTGTTTATCTTTGCAGATTACAAACAAATAATAAACATTTGGTACTTTGACACCTAAGAAATATGTGTTTAATTATATTAATGATATATTGTGTTTAAAATTCAGTCCTAGGTAAAGACATATTTAAATGCTATTTTGAACATTTTGACCAAGGTAGTTTCTGTCTCCCTTGTGCGGTATGTGTTTAATACTTATTTCTTTATTTCTAAGAACAGAAATTGTTCTTCACATTGGACACAGCTTTTTTCCTATGGTGATTTTCACTCTACTGTGGTCCTGCAGATCAAAACAAAAAACTTCTTTTCTTTTCTTTTCTTTTCTTTTCTTTTCTTTTCTTTTCTTTTCTTTTCTTTTCTTTTCTTTTCTTTTCTTTTCTTTCCTTTCCTTTCCTTTCCTTTCCTTTCCNTTTGAAAATTTAGAGATTGAATTCTTTTTGTCCCATGCCTAGAAGGAATTGTTACGAACATGTCATTTGATCTGCATAAATAAGGAATGTAACTATTAATTGCTCTGACTTTCTAACAGCATCTTCCTAGGAATATTCTAGTGACTTTAGTGGGTTGTTGGCATTGTTGGAATTGGTAGGGTCTGGATGTTATGTCTCAGTACTTCAGCCTTGTACCTCCCTCCTCAAACACTGAGCTGCCAGCTTTAATAATATCTGTTCTGATGAAAATATAGATCTGAGGTCTCCTTAAGACAGTACAGATAATATTATCAAGCTGTTTTAAAAAAATGGCTTATATTGTCAGGTTACTAATTTAACTGCTTCTGAAAATTCATAAAATAGAAGCTTAGAGCCTAAATGTGTTTGGGATAATTTGAAGAATTATGCCATATCTGCAACCAGTCTGTTAATAAATCAATTCCTTAAGCAAGGATTTTAATGGAGAAAGATATTAAAATTGGGATGACTTTGGAGGCCTTCCATCATAGCTGTTGAAGGGCTAATACATACACCTGTCACAAAACAAAACAAAAGTCATGCTCAATGGCTTGAGGAAGAAAGAAAAAAACTAAGCTGACTAATTTCTGTTTTGTTCTGTGTGTGATGAGGGTGGGCTCCTCTGCAACACCTCAGCATGTTTAGCCATTTTGGTTCTGTTTGAGAGGGGGAGATCAGTGACACTGAAACATGAGCCACAGAATAGGCCTGTGGTGTGACACAGGCAACGCAGTTATGTCCCCTCCTTCCAACTGATGCCAAGGATCTTTGCAGCTTAAATTCATCTTCTAATTCTTCTCCCTCATACAGAGTGATGGATGATTTCAGTCATCAAGAAGCTTCTCTATATCGGCAAGGCATTGCTTAGGAAGGGATGATATTAAAACTGATTTCATACAATAAAGCACAGACTGGTTACTTGTATTAGTGTAAAACTTTCATGAGGAATGTCCAGTGAATTCTAAATTAATTATATTTTGAATACAATTGTTGCAATTTTTTGTAAAACCCTTGGAGCTTTCTGCTTTGTTACCTCAAAGGCATCCAGCACAGGGAATGTTTGCATGGATTAACAGAGCCTGGGGATTATTCTCAATGTGTGTACTGTGCGTCAGAGTCCTTTGCAGTGTAGGCTTTTGGATGACTCCCCTGTGAAAGCACTTTCTGCCTCCATGGATGTTGCACCTGGAAAAAGTCAGGCAAAAGGAATGAAGAGATAATCTATTCCCAGAGTTATGTTATACCAATAAAGGAGAGTTACCAAGAAAAGAAGAGGATATGTTTATTTCAGCTCCACTGGAACCCAAGGGGAAAAATACCAATACTTGGCAAATACTAGAGGCACTTCATATTGAAAGATCTTTGATTTTTCAGCTTTGTTGAATTTTATTTAGTTAATTGTTTTAAAGGGAAAATATGCTATAAAAATACTGCCTATGGCAACGATGTGAGTGCTGTGCAGACAGGCATTGTTTAATGTGAAAGAAGCATGGAACATATCATTAAAAGAACATCGAATTTTCTCACTCATCTCAGTGGACTGCTGATTCAGTCTGTTTCCTCTTTGCTCAGGAAGGCTTCAAATTCAGTTATTGGATAACTTCTGTTCTGTGTCTTTAACATTCAGTTTCTGGCATTTGTTCCTGGGAATATGGGGATAAAATAGCTGAGAATATTTTCTGTCGGCCAAAAATGCAGAAACATCTCAGAGGTTTCCTAGCTATGTTCAGCAGCATCAGAGGGTCCTGAAGGTCTTTTGGAACCATTTTGGGTGATGGGGAACTCCACAGAGAGTTCTGGGGACATGGGAATAACACTGACAAATGCATAAACAGTATTTAAAAATAACTGACTTATTTACTCTGATTCTGTTTTTTCCCATGGTGTCATATAATTATATATGGGCTCACTGAATGTGGTGAACACACCAGGCTACCACACTGGACTAGCAGGACTTGAAGGACCATCCTAGCAGCCCACTGCTTGCACTGTCCATAAATTCCAAATTGTTTTTTTAGTAGAATATTCTGTGAAACAACTGTAGCGTTAAAAAGCCTCATTCATTCTGTGACTATTGATTTAGCGAGGTATAGCCGAGAGTATAAAAGCAAAGACTGGTGCCAGAGGATGTGGTCAAGATCTTCTGCCCCCCCTAACTGATAATATAAATCAAGTTACAATTCTAAACTATGTATATCATCCTGATACTGTGGAACCAAAATATGGTACCCTTGCTCAGGGTAAATAAGATACCATTTCATTTGCCTTACTAGCTGCCATCAGCCCAGTTTCAACAGGATAACTTTAGGAGAAGGTACTTTCCTAAAGTAAGGAGAGCAAAATAAAGTCTAATTTGACATTAAATGCAGAAAAAATATATGATGACTACTCCTATAAATGTCTTGAGCATGAAACACTTTTGGTAGCAGAACCTGTCCATATGGTGTGTTCAGGGTATTAGACTTTTATTTCTAAATAGGAGTTGTTAACTTCATCAATACTCTATTGCTTCATTTTTTTTTTACTTTAAATGACACACAATCATAAATAATTATCTTCTATTTCTTTTTTTTAAAAAAAAATCTCTATGAAATTAATTTGCCATTCAACAAATTGTGACTTAAAAAACTGGATAAGCTTTATCTTTTGGTATGTGTTTAATTTGATTGACATTTTAAGACTTGTTTCTATAGTCACTGTAGAAGTAGAGACGTAATATTTGTTATGGGAAATGTCCACAAAATTAGTAGTAAATTAGTAAAAAGAAGTGACTAATGCATTGCTTTCCACCTATGCCAAAGTACAGCCCTACAAAATTATGAGGTGAAAGAACTGATGGATCACCCAGCCAGGTGTTTATTTCTGGATTTGTTTTCAGACACAAATGGCTATTTGTAGGACAAACGCTAGGTGCCTTGCAGTAGCAGATCTTACAGTAAAGTTGCCTGATGCTGGTCTAAGTAACTGCTGGGCGAGGCTGTAAATTCTGTGTGAAGTCAAGGAGAATTTGACCAAGAAATGATTTAACTAAGAGAATAAGACAGACCCAAGATTTTGTCTTGTTTTACTTAAAATAGATATACTGAAATCAGTATTATCTTAATGCAGGTGTTTTATAAAGTCATAAAAACCAGGGAAATAACCTGTAATGTGCTAGGGTAAGCAACACCTGAGTAAGGCACTTGAAATCATGAAGTGATGCAAAAAGTTTGATCCTTTGGCTCTTTTTGTGGCACAGATAAAAATGTGCTTTAAAAAAATATACTATCACCAAAGCTTTTGGCATAGAATCTTTACTCAAAGAAGGTGTTTATATGGGAATAGTCTTGCAGGGTGAATCTTTGAAGGACATGTTAGCCCATTGCTCCTGTGCACTGAACTCTGCATTGGCAGGACTGGCCAGGAACACAGTGGGTCTACAATAACTCTAAATTACTCTTTGTGGTATTTTGCTGGAAAAGGTGTTTGAGCTCCAGCCTGGGCAGCTATGAATGAGGGGCCAAGTCATGGCTGCTAGTCAAACACAACGCCTGAGCTACGCTGGTGCCAGAGGCAGTTTGGCCCAGCAGTGCTGCAGCTTTCCCCAGGGTCACAGGAGCATGGAAATTATCAAAATTGTCCAAAAGCTTGAACAGATAGGTAAAAGCTAATAATTTTATGGAAGTGTTGTTGCCTCCAGACAGATTTTATTGTGGAAGGGATGCTGTAGATATGGGTCAGCTTGTGTTTCTCAGCTTCATTTCAGAGCTTAGGTTTCTTTGGTGTCTCAGCTGAGGACCACTGCTGCACGCCTAAAATTTGCAGCAGTGCTGTTGCTTTTTGAAATGGTTTCATAAATGGTTTTGTTCATTTCAGCTGCTCCCAAACTTGTTGAAACTTAGCATCACAGACTTACAGATATATGAGGTTCGATAAGGCTTAGTGCTGCTCTTGGGTTACAACAACCTCATGCAATGTTACGGGCTTGAGGAAGAGGGGGTGGAAAGCTGCCTGGAGGGAAAGGATGTCAGGCTGTTCATTGACAATGACTAAACATGAGCCAGCAGTGTGCCCAGGTGGCCAAGAAGGCCAATGGCATCCTGGCTTGTATCAAAAACAGTGTGGCCATTGGGACCAGGGAAGTGATTGTCTCCCTGTACTCAGCACTGGTGAGGCTGCACCTTGAGTGTTGTGTTGAGTTCTGGGCCCCTCACAACAAGAAGGACGTTGAGGTGCTGGAGCATGTCCAGAGATGAGCAACGGAGCTGGTAAAGAGCACAAGTCTGATGAGGAGCAGCTGAGGGAACTTGAGAGTGTTTAGTCTAGAGAAATGGGGGCTGAGGGGAGACATCTTAACTCTCCACAGCTACCTGAGTGGAGGTTGTAATGTGGTGAAATGTTAGTTTCTTGTGACAAATGACAAGAAGAAATGGCCTCAAGTTCTACCAAGAGAAGTTTAGATTAGATACAAGGAAAAATTTCTTCAGAGAGGATTGTCAAGCATTGGAACAGGTTGCCCAGGAAAATGGTGGAGTCACCATCCCTGAAGGTATACAAAAAACATATAGCTGTGGAGCTTAGGGAAGTGGTTTAGTGGTGGATGTGGCAGTGCTGAGTTAATGATTGCCACTCTTAAAGGTCTTTTACAAACTAACAATTCTATTATTATATAAAATGCTGTTTGCTTGTGGACTGGTGTCCTGTTTGGATCCAACAGATGACTACTTTTCTCTAAGTCATCAGTGAAATATCATTAAATAATTTGTAGCATTCTCCAGGATTTGATTTGATCAGTTAGATTCTGACAATGTGTGCTGGGAATATTATCTAAGATAAGGTTTGGAGTTTGAAATTGTCTGAAGGCAAGATCCTTAATGTGATTACAAGTGGACATGACATTACAGAGACCACAATGGTCCTCCAGCTAAGGTCCCCTATGAATATTTTCTATTTGCCTTTATTATTTATACTTAAGCATAAAACAATTGGGTCTATAGTTCATTCCTGTATGTAGATGTGTGGAATGCCATAGTCTCAGCATTGAATTGCTTATCTAAGCAGATAGGTACTACATGAGAAAAAATACAAGAAGATCCTAATACTTGATGGTTGAGTGTGGATATGTGTTCAGTTTGCAGTTTTAAACTCAGTTTGCTATGATTTTGTATATAACATAGCCATTTGTGATTAAATTTATGACATGCACTATATTACTTTGTTCTTTTAATGAATGTCACTGTCCTTACTTTACTACTGATTTCTAGTTGATTCTGTCAATGAGAGAGATGGTCAGAACTTATGCCTGAGACATCTTGATTCCTCCTGGTGCTTACCCCTGTACTGAAGGGGCTCATAACATCTAGGTCCTCCAGGCTGTTAGTTTACTTTCTTTTCAATATCACAACTACTGGATGTTTTTGAACAGAGTATTCTAGCACACGTTCCTTTCTGTTTGTTTGACCACTTTCTAATCCCTTTGTCTGTAACTGCCTTCATTTTTTCTGTGTTTCATGAACACTTCGGAGCTGGGGGAGTCCTTCTCCCCTCTCTGTGGGCAAGGCTTTCTTGAACCAAGCACAGCTGTGGTTCTTTAGGGTCTCCAGGTCCTTGCCTGGTGAACCTACTGAGAAGCCTCAACCCTTTAGCTATATTAGCCTTGGTATTTGAAAACAGTTGTGGGAGGGAGTAATATAAATTGATGGACATATCACTGCATTTTTTTACCCCTGTGAATAGTCTTCACAGTAGCGAAGACACTCAGGAGACTTCTTTAAGCAGACACATGTATACTTTCCTACTTAAGGTCTTTTCATGAAAGGAAACTTTATTGAAATACTTCTCCTGGCTGTGCAATGTTCAAACTTATGTCTGAAATAGCTAGCTGCCAGATGAGCAATAGCCTTATGCCTTCTTGTGCTAATTGCTTTCTACAGTGTATTCTACAGCAAGCGTTAGTGATTCCTGTTCAAACAGAGCTTTCACACATAGCTGGGGAAGCATAAGGATTACACATAGAGGAAAATATGATTCCATTTTCTAACCAGCTGAAGAGTTATTAGCATTTTTAGGGTGTCTGCATATGTTTATGAATTGTGTCTGCTGAAGTGAAAAACTGTACAGATGATCAGTATCTGATAACATGTTATGGAATTAAAAAAAAAAAAATTATTTCCAAACCTTGCATAGATTAAAAATGAGGCTTACTTCTTTGAAAGAAGTGCTGTATGAATCATACCAAAAAATGCCTTGGGAGTTTAAGCTTTACACATCTTTCTCTGCGTAGTTTTTTAAGCATTGGTATTTGTAGGTAGTAATCTACCTAAAGGCTGCCTGATGCTTTCCCATTTGAGCTAGAGATAATGAATAGAAAAAAAAAGGCATTCTGCTGAGCAGGACTGATATCCCACAGCAGATTATAAAGGGCTTGAGGAAACCTGTCTCCCCTTTAGAAGAAATAAGACTGAGAAATTAGTTTAACTTGTAGGTTTATTCCCTTTGAAGAAATGTATCAGGAAGGGATATTTTTCAATCTGCTACTGCAGATCTGTGAGAAGAAACTAATAATATAACCACGTTCTTTTCATGAAAGTGATCTCAATTTAAAATAACCTCTCCCAGGGGAGTGGGAGGGGAAAGATTCTTTTAAAATGGAATCAGAAAAATCCTGAAGAATTTACCTGAGTGCCCTAGTTACTGGGACCCGTTTAATCTTACTAAATTTGTTGCAGACACATTTTTGTAAAACAATGAGATTTAGGAAAAGCTAAATGCCATAGGAAACTGATGAGTTCTTATATAGAAAAACAAGAGGCTGAGGTAGCCACACAGAATATTGTGCTTGACACTGCACATGCAGAAGAGCTTGATGTTTAATTAATACAGATCTTTGTTGGAAGGGAAATCCTGTCTACACTAAATTCAACAGTATTTGTGTGAATTACTATCGGATTTTAGCTGAGAATAGACAAAAATGTATTCTAGGTAGTGTATTGCTGAAATTACAGAAGCACCATCCTGTAAAACTAAAATAAAATTGTAATTTAAAAAGTCTGGTTTTCTGTTATCTCACATTTTAAGAGAGAAAAAAACAGTTATATGGCAGCCTTTCTTATCTGCTTTGCACAGGAGTCTGAAGTGGTGAAGAAATCTTTTTACCTACGCAGTGTAATGCGGTTGATAATCCACCAATGTATTTACTCGTAAGACTACCAGTTTGTTTGATTTTCATTTTTTAATTTCCCATGGAAGGGGTGGCATTTTCTACTTTAAAGATTTCTGCTAAGTAAATAGACACACAAGAATATAGTCATCAATACATATTTTGATTATACCACTGTTAATATTTGGAAAATCAGGATTTTCCTACTTCTGAATTTATGAATAGTATTAGTAATATAATATTTCAAAATGATCTCTTAATTGCCTAAAATATGACATTTGGCCATGTTTGCTTTTAGAAAAGCCGAGTATCTGTAGTCATTGTTTATATGATGCCCTTTAGGTAATCATATGTACATCACAACGTGGTGTAACTTCTGTAGATATTTTGATAATACATGGATAAACTGCACACTGGAAAGTGAGATTGTATCTAAAATTACTTACATATAATCATAGAATGGTAGGGTTGGAAGGGACCTTTAGAGATCATCTAGTCCAACCCCCCTGCAGAAGCAGGTTCACCTAGATCAGGTCACATAGGAACATGTCCAGGCAGGTCTTGAAGCCCTCCGAGGAAGGAGACTCCACAACCTCCTGGGCAGCCTGTTCCACTGCTCTGTCACCCTCACAGTAAAATATTTTTTTCTTATGTTTAAATGGAACTTTTTGTGTTCCAGCTTCATCCCATTACCCCTTGTCCTGTTGCTAAATACGACAGAAAAAAGGATGACCCAACCTCCTGACATCCACCATTTAGATACTTACAAGTATTAATGAGATCCCCTCACAGTCTGCTCTTCTCTATACTAAGCAGCCCCAGTTCCCACAGCCTTTCCTCATAAAGAAGATGTTCTAGTTCCCTGACCATCTTGGTGGCCCTGTGCTGGACTCTCTCCAGAAGTTCTCGGTCCCTCTTCCTCATATGCTTGTATTAGGAAAAGCCCTGATAAGTGAAAAATAGAGATAGATTTTAGGAGTTAGTATTGCAAGGTTGTGTAGTGCACCTATGTCCTGTCAGGCATTTGCAAAACTTTACTTTTAAAATATTTGACTGTCAGTGCCAAATGAAACAGTTCCTTTCTCTGAATCCATCTTGCTATATAAACTCTGATTATTTCCTGTACATTTAGAACATGAAAAGCCATTTGGGATATACTCCATTAAAAGTGTTCTTTAGATGAAAGAAGGTATTACGCCCCAGTAATTTAAATTTTTGTTTAGGACAATAAGCCTTGGAGAAAGCACCCTCGAGGGGTAGAATTACATTTGAAGTTCCAATGTTACCTGGCAAATTAGACTGGTTCGTAATGCTATTGTTATTGACTGTCAAATTTCCCTAATGGTTTTACAAGATAGTCTTAATTAGAGATTTAAAACGTTTTTTTCTCTGTTACTTTGGAAAATACAAGTCCCTTGAGTCATACATATTCCATTTAGTGTGTGAGTTTCTTGTAAAACAAAGTGTTCAAAATCTTCATAGAATTATGCATAAATGTATATTAGACACTGCTCAGCACTAAGTAGGGTGAAGCTATTCCATCTTCAAATGCTTGTATGAAAAGCAAGTCCTGATTGCTATTTATGCATCTGGGTGCTGATCCTGATGTCTGAAGGAGGACTGGTGGGAGAAGAGCTCTAGCCGTTTGAGTTTGTTGGTGAATCTCAGCACCTGGGCTTCATCGGGAGATCTCTGTTCTATTATACAGCAGGTGTGATGTGTTGTGGAGATTTCAGTGGTACTTCAGTTTGTTACATCTGCCTGCTAGTGCACTACGAATTAGAAAGCTAAAGCTTTTGAGTGTGGAACGTTTTTCTTTTCATTTTACGTCCTTGTAGTACAGGTCTGCCACAAGCTGCTTCATTGTGCTGTATATCTAAAAGTTTCACTGTCTCTTTAAGTAAAAAAAAAAAATCATTGATGCTGTAAGCAGGAAGGGAAAAAGAAACAGAGGAAAATAATTTTAAAAGCTCCAAGTTTTTCTCATATAAATTGATGACTGGAAAGAAGTGACAACATTTGACATTTTACATGTTTTTTCAGTTATGATGTGACTGTCCAAATATTATTTGTTTATTAATGGACTCTTTCACAGGGAAGATAAGCTATAGCAATAAATACATTACCAAACTGATGTTTGGCCATTTCAGATATCCAATAAGAACAAAATGTTTTCTTTATTTTGGTATGAAATCTTTAGCTAAATACAACATCACATGATAAGCCATGCTATGTATTGACATAAGGCCAAGCCATCTATCCTGCTATCATTTTCACAGTCCAAACCATTTATAGTTTGTTCTCAGATGCAGTCAACAAAGACCTTGAACTGAATCCATCTGCTGGGATAGTAGAAAGCCCTTCCAATAAGAAGTCCTTAAGAATATCCAACAAAATATTAATATCTTAAACGCAGCAAAATTTATTTTTTACTTTAAAAAAATAAATCTGTAAGACTTACTAACAAATGAATGTTGGAAAGAAAGCCCTGTTGTAAATTAATGCTAGAACTAGGACACACAAGTGTGAAGTAGCAACACAAACCCTGTTGTAAGATAATGCTAGAACTATGACAAGGAAGTGTAAAGTGGTAACACACAGACACAGCAATAGTAGAATACATTTTGAAAAGTAAGTGTAGCAGTGGTGGCTATCCAGAGTAATTCTTTGGAGCTGAATCTGTCACACAAAAGGCAATAGACAACTGAGTAAAAATGTATCCAAAAAATGTATCTAATTTTTTTTATATCCAAAGCAGAAGTCTCTGTATTTTATATTTACAGATTTTTCCTGCAAAAGCAAGCCTTTAAAACCAGAAATGGTATCTGAAATCATGGTCAGTGTAGCAGTGTACTATGCTGTGTTCTTGCTCTAGGATGAAGCACTGAATATGCAGAGTGGCACATATGTGTCTTTTCTTTTTTTGTCCTCTTTTGTCCCTGACAATTTAGTTTGTAATCCAGTGTCTAGATTTTCCCACTCTAGATTTATCATTTCTGCAGTATAAAGCTATTACTTGAACCCATGCTTAGCTTGTATGGATCTTGGAATTTTCTTAAAATATATCTTTTGATGTGGCTGAAGCACTGGCACAGGCTAGCCAGGGAGGTTGTGGAGTCTCCTTCACTGGAAGTCCTCGAAACCCACCTGGACACATTCCTGTGTGACCTGATCTAGGTGGACCTGCTTGGGCAGGGGGGTTAGAATAGGTGATCTCTAAAGGTCCCTTCCAGCCCCTACCATTCTATGATTCTATAATAAGATGAGGAAACAGAAGTAACTTTTTGCACGTGGATTAAGGTAACTCAGCTTTCAGGTTACACTGAGGATGCAAAGGGTGTGGGCTAATTCCAGATCCTAGCAGGCTTTGTGGGAAGGGACCTGCTGAGATACAGCCCCATCTGCCCTTCCTCAGCTGAGTCTGTGTTGTTGTCACAGTGAAGTTGAGAGTCACAAAACCAAATTCTGCTTATAGCTATTGCCAAGGTAAGTCTGAAGTGCTGGAACTGAAATATCTCCTTAATTCTTTGTTCAAGATAAATTGCTTTAACAAAATAAAGAATATTTGTGAATGATAATTAATGACTGCATGGAGCACGATGCATTTCAGACAGAGTACAAAGGAACAAGTGGAATTTATTTTACTTGTCAGAGAGAAAAAAATCCATTAACACGACCTTTATATTGTTTGAGGCAGGATCATCTTTTTTTCTTGTGATATATAGCACAATAAAGTACCAATCTAATTAATTAGTTTCCTAAGGCATACTAAAGCATTAAAATATTAAACTTGATGCAGAAAACCACATCTGTACCAGAAACACCAAAGTTATCATCCATGGACTTTGCTATTTAAAATTTCCATCCTCATACAAAAATTAATAAATACTAGCAACCTAAGCTGTTTTTTGACTGCTGTTACCAGGAAGCAGCATTCTGGGATGCTGAGTAGGGTGGCTCTCATTGGAGATGCCCATGAGAGTAGTGCTAGTCTACTGAAGACACCCATCGTGATTTCATTTTATCACACACGCACCTGTGTTTGAATCTGTTTGGAGAAGCATGTTTATGACTCCCTCGTGTCCTCACCTCAGGAACTATACACCCTGGCAACATTTAAAAGACACCTTAGTTTTCTTGCTCATCCCTTTCTCTTTTCAGAGTACTACTTTGCTCTTAGTAGTATCAGTTGATGCAGTAATTTCCCTCTCTTCTTTCCAAGAGGTAAAAAACTTAACATCCTTTCCATGGAAATCTTTGTGATTTAATGTTATTAATGTTTTAGTAATGTCATTGTATTTATCTTTTTAAGGGGAAAAAGCAGTTTTAAAAAAATAATACTTTCTTTTAAAATCAGGAATTTTGTTTCAGAGTCTCTATAGAAAATTAGAGACTGATGGGACACATTAGAGTCACTAGATACATTTCAGATCAGCTGATCTAGTAAAATAGGCATTAGTCTCATTTGTACTTAACAAAGAAGTAATTTCTAAAGAGGAAATTAGTTGCTCATGGCTATGAGGTAAGTAAGCATATCTGAAGGATCGTAACACTATGTTCTGTTTATTTCTTTGTTCTTTTGACTATATTCAACTATTTTAATACTTTTCTGTAGTCTTCTTATTACACAAATCTGTAATTTGCTCCTTCACCAATGTTCTAGGTATTTTTGTTTTCAATTTCAACCTTCGTAATAAGTCTTTTGGTTTCTTCAGTGCTTCTGACTTCGCTGGGATGAGTTTTTCATCTTGTGTTGACTGTTTTTCAGTTTATTTTCCATAATCCTAGTGACTGCAGAATTTCAGACCCTAAAGAGTGCAATTTCCTGTGATTGCAGGAAACTTTTCTGTAAAATGATCAAGTTCTATTTTAAATTGCTTAGATTTTATTTCATCACCAATTTTGCTACTTGGAAGTCTTTCCCAGTACTTTACTGTCCTGATGGTTGGAAAGATTCTCTAATTTCCCATTTAAATGAACTCACTGTTAGCTTATTGCCGTGCAGAGTGTTAAAGGTACTTCTAAACCACAATAACCTATGTCCTGAGAGTTAGGGAACTCTCTTAGGAGATATGAAATATGAATGGCCATGCTCTAGGTGGAGGAAGATTTCATTAATGTAAAAGTGTCAGATGACATATGACACCAATGGGAATGGTCATTTTTTTTTCTCCTCTTCCTTTTAATCATAGCTTAACTCATACTGTTTTTATATCATGATCCATTAAGTGTGTTGAAAGCTCAGAGCTTTCAGATGACATATACAGAAGCTGAGGTACTCTGCATGAGCTTGCCTTTCTAGATGCTTTATGTGTGTGACTGATCATGTTGTTTCTTGGACTGCTACTGCTGTGTTCTTTAAAAGTCATATTCTGTGCTTAGTTTCTTTTATTAAGGGGAATTAGCTTAAACATTTTGCCTTGACATTTTAAGTCTGAGGTTCAAAGTAGCTTTGATTTTATATTGATTTTACACCAGAATGACGCTGCTCATTTCAGAGCAATTACTCTGGTTTACATAAAATGTACGTAATACTAAGACAAAGTCTTTTAATAGAGGTCCTACTGCTGTCTCAGAAAATACTGCTGACTGGAAGTCATGTAACTTTGTTTTAATGTTTCCACGGAAACACAGCTTGCTTCCACGCCAGTTGCTTTCAGCATGTATGGAAGTTATGTATTTTTCCTCATTGTGTAGTCCTCTGGAATGCTTTAAATTCTCTTATGTGATGACTGCATATTTCACTCCGCATCTGCAGTGTCTTTGCATTGAATTGAACCATGCTGTCATTCTAATCTTGATTTACCTGGGTATTGGGCACCACACATATTCATCTGTCTTCCAGTCATAGTGCATTGTAGCTGATTTTACATTAGCATTTTTGTTACTGTGCTTGGTTGTGGCTTGTGTTTTTTTTTTCCCCCCACTGAATGCTTCCATCACTCAGACTCTTTTTCTCCTACACGTTTCTGCAAGTGGTTCCTATGGTGACACTGCTACATATCTTTCTTTCTTCCTTGTATTGCCCTCTGTCATCCTTGCCTTCAGAAGAAAAGGGGCTATCATGATATCCCATCCACACTCCTTTTGTAATAAGGCTAAACTGACTTTTTTGGTATAGATTTGTTTCACAGGTAATGTTCAGTAATTTTTTTAATCTGTAAAGCCATATATTGCTTTAATTAAATATCATGCATGAATTTTCAATTCTTGTTCATTTTCAAATGCTCTGCCCATATTTATTTACCTCTGTAGAATTTTCTTTCATAACTGCTCTCCTCCTGCAAAACCTGACACTTCTAATGCAAAGGGCACTCTCCAGAAGATGGCCATGCTCTTGACTTTTAAAGTGCTTTCAATGCTTTATTACAATTTGAGTAAATGGCTTCATGTTTGTGACTGTTGCACTCATGCATATTTATATTGCTTTAGAGACCATAGTAAAAAGGTACAAGAATCAGCTACTGATGCTATGAATCAGCTTCATGAAAGTGTTCCCACAAGGCAGACAGTATTATATCTAGGGCATACACTATGCCAACCTAACGATTCACCTGTATACTCTTACTCTTTGGGAAATGTCAAGTAGCCTTTTTTATCAACTTTTACTCAGTGTGATACCTTTCAATCATTTCAAGGTAAAACAGGTCTGCAGGTCTGGCAGTGTAGATTATGGCATGTGAGCTGCTTTCTTCTGGTAATTTTTTGCTGTAGTCATTCCTACTTACCTCCAAATCTGATGTTTCTGTGATTTTGTATGCATTTTAACGGAGAGCATGAATGTTCTTCCAGCGGGAGAATAACAGGTCATTTTTGTCTGTGTACAGATTGTTGAATACAAGTGTGCCATAGACCCATGAAGGCTGTCCATGTGGCTTCTCATATGGAAAAGTTAATCTTGTCCGTATTTACACCAGTTTGAGTTTCCCTTTTATTTTAATTAATTCTTTTCAAAGCAAAATACTCTGGCAATATTATTTGGCCATCTTTTGTACATGATTTCTACTGAAGCTGTGTTGTGGTGCTAATGGCATTGCACATGCAAATCAGTATTCCTACTGACTCCTGCGTAACAGCTTTGAAATAGTTTTAAGTGAATCACATCTAACTGCAAAGAAAATTCTCTCTTGATTTGCAATTGAGAAATTTTGTGTGTATATTTGCTGAAACTCAATACAGTAGATCAAATATGGAGAAGAATCTTAAAAGTTATGTGCAGATTTTGCATTGTAGAAATGAGAGATTAGATTGTAGTCTATTTGGAAGAAGAATCTCTACATGAGTACTACTTTGAACTGATAGTGGCTTTTGTAGATCAATTGGAAAAGGTGACTATTGTCGCTACATAATAGTCACTTCAGCAATCAATGTAAGGCTTATACTTTCAAATATTTCTGTGGTTCAGGAGTGAGAATTTGGTACAAAGAGGGACATTCTCTATCTGTAACACAGGGAAAACCTCCTCAAAAAATACAGAGGAGTTGTGAAAATTCTCAAAGATTGACATTGATTTGGTGTTTTCCACTGGATTCTGTCCATAAACTCTATTAACCTAAATTCTTTGAAAAACTGGAGTCAAAGATTTGAAACTAAGGTAGGTCCTTACTGCATTCTTCAGTTCTTCATTTATAACTTTATAATTCTAGGAAGTGTTGCATATTTTTGCTTATAAAAGTTATCAAGAAATGACTGGTTTGGAGTGCTTTTGTTTGGGATATGATAGAAATTTGAAAGCTAGAACTTTGCACTGGTAACTACCAAAAATACAAATATATTTTAAGAACAATAGCTTGCTGTCGGGTAAATCCAAGACAACTATCCTCCCTGAAAGTTAGAAATTTGCCTAAAAACGCCACCTTGGGAAGAGGAAGATGTTAATCTTATCTATATACTGATAAAACACATTCTGTTTTCTTTTTGCCTCTTTAGTTTCTGTCCAGAAAGCTGGACAATGATGGTACAAGGTAGGCTATCTCCTCACATTCAGTTCCTGTGTTTTCTCCCAGTGATACATGTAATACCCCAAATCTGGAATTTAAAGAAAATGTCTGCTCAGGCTTGGACTACAGCACACACAGAGTGTGTCTGAACACAGAGTGTGTTCAGCTGGCAGCTGAAAGCTGCTGGCAGCTGTCTGATCAATACGTTTTTAAAGGATGTCTGGGTTTATTAATTTGGAGGAGTTGTAGAATGACATAACCACATGCCTGATACAGATGCTAAATTTCAAATTCGTGCTCTTATGCACAAAATTGCTAGAAATCAGCAGTGTAAGGGTTCTTATTTCCTACTTTATTAGGATTGATTTGCTTTTAGCCATGGGGACTTTTTATTTGTTTGATTTGATTTGGTTTGTTTTGGTTTGGTTTTTTTAAATAGCCTCAAACCATTTTGGTGCAAATTCTCTAATGCCATGAGAGCCTGAGGGAGACTCTGGAAATGGAAAATTTCAGCCTGAATGGTTCAAATATGACAAAGTTATGAGTAATGGAAAATGAGATCTGTTAATGGGAAATGTTTGTCACCTTTAGTAGTAGAAGAGGTTTGTAATACTGCTTGTGATGCAGATGGAACAGCTTTTAGTCACACTAGTTTTTAATGTTCTCAGGGTGTGAAAGGTAATGCAACTGAAATCCTTAGATGGTGTTGGCTTATGACAGTAAACGGTTCTTTACAGGTGCAATTAATAAAGTAGATTATGGCCTTTGCCATCTGCTGAAGATACATTTATGAGAAAACATGCTTTCCCCTGCGGTGTAAGGACACAGATGATTATGTGTTGATGGCTCAATTACCTGTGAACATTAACACTTAAAATTCCTAAATTTAAGAAGAAAAGGCACAATCAAAGCAGCATATGCATGTATATGTAATATATTCACTGGAATGCCTTAAATCTCTGAACATGTTCATTGAGCTCCATACCTGGACTTTTGGTGGATTTGTCAGTGCTTCTGATCTTAGCTTAAAATGTCTGCCTAAGATGGGAAAGATGGCTTAGAAAGTGATATTGTGGAGAAAAGAAGGCAAAAAATTGAGGTGAAGGGTGATGACTCCAAGTCTGTTGCTCTCTTCCTGTTTTTAGGAAATACCCAAATGTTAGATGTGCGGAGTCTGTTGTCTAACGCTAAGTAATATTATGGGATATCCAGTGTGAGGTGGGATGCACATTCTTTGGGCCTCTCTGAATTATGCAGCTATGACACAGGTCTCTGTGGTCACAAGGTCTAGATTCCCAACAGTCCTTTCCAATCCAAGGTTCCTGGGATTCCTCCCTTCCCAAGGAGGGTAATGCCAAAGAGTCCTTAAATCTGTCTTCTAACTACAAAGAAGATACTTGAAGATATCTGAATTGTTGGAACATAAACATTACCAGGCTTTTGTATTTTCAGGTAGCATTACCCATTTTTCAGGGCAATTTAATGGTCTGAAGAACAGTAAGAGGTGTATTTCTGAGTCATTTGCCTGTACCATATGACTGATTTAATACAGGATATTGCCTCTCTCTGTGACTGGCAGAATATAACTGGAGGCAGTTAAAAGGTGGAATGCACGGTAGCATATTTGGTTGGGAATTTTTTTTTCCATATTTCTATGTAGTGTGAGGTGTGATGACTATATTTTATGGATTAAGTTTGGATTTTTTCATTATTCATATAAAGGACCAATTTTTTTTTTTTTTTTAAACTCCTACTGAAATCCTTTGCCTGGATTGAACAGGGTTATTTTTTAATGTTAAATAAAAAGAATATTCCCTCTCCTGCTTTTAATTCTCTTTCTTCTTGCATTGAATGTTGCCTTCCTCCTTCATTAGATGAGAGGATCATTAAACTTATAAGTTGAATAACTTTCATGTCTATGTTACCTATCTCCTCCAGCCTTTCTGGCTGCTTGCTTTATATAGCTGTTAACTGTAATTTTTGCCATCTGGATATCACTGTGGGATAATTGGTGTTTTCCTTTAGATTTTAAGGAAAACCCAAACGCTGTTCCTTTAAATATCTTCACCTCGATAGCTTTCCTTTGAAACCCTAGTCATACTGTTCTTCATTCCTTCCCTTGCCCTACTTCTGAACTGAGAGAATATTATCCTATATAGTGGTTATATTTCCCTTTTCTTTTTTTACGAAAAACTTTGTCAAGGGCTTTCTAAATGTTATACATGCCTTCCACATTTTTTCTGGGTGTTCTTTTCCTCAAAAGGATTCCATTTTCCATTATAAAAGTAATTCTGTTTGCTTTCTATTATGCCTCTCAAGATGTGCAGTAGTTCTGTTTCAGTCAAACCACTATGAATGAACTGATCAGGACTGAGTACAAGTTCTACTCACCTACAGTTCATGCAGTCAAAAAGTGTTAAAAAAAATCCCCAAGCTGGAGAAAATAATGCAATGTCTCTTGAACTCATCTGAAAGTGTACACTTTAACAGCTAAGAGATGTCCTGACTGAGGACGTTCCCAGGCTGCTGGCTGTGGCTATTTAATCAGCCTTTTTTTCTCCAGGACCTGCTCTTGTGATAATTTTCTCAGTCTATGCCTTTTAATTAGAACTTCTTTGCATCTTTTGTTTGAAGAAAATTACTATAAACTCCCCCAAAATGTCCTTACTCTCCTTTTATATGTTTTACACCACATGCGGGTGTGCCAGACCTATGAATTCGTCGCTCCTTCCACAAATAGAAGTGTGAGAGAATGAAGAAACTCACCTGGGTGATTTGGAAAGCTGCCTACCATCTGGCATGGGTGTACCTGGCTGTTGATGTGGTGGTAGCAAGAAGTCTTATCGTGTCTTAGCTCGCCTGGGTCTCCTGTGGGGCTGCAGTATGTGGAGATGACATGCAGCATGTGTTCAAAAAAAGTAACTGCTTCAAAAATGGCAATTCAGATGTTTAGGAAAATGAACTATGAAATGATTGTCTCCAGCAGCAGGGAACTGGGTAAAATTAAATGGCAGATCCTTAATGACCTGTGAAGCAACCTAATGAAAGGGACTGACAAATGCACACAAAATGCCATGAGCATTTTGTATCCGCTCTGCTGTAGTGAAATTCAGTGTGTGAAGTAGACTGTCTTGGTTTAAGCTTGAGTCTTCCAATGTAAAAAAGCAGATGAGACTGATGATGAATTAGAACTTCTGTACATATTTTTTTTTAAAAAAAAACATAGATAGATGATTATTACTAAAAAATAAACCGGTATGTGATCTGGAAAAAAATACTCTACTACATCTCAACTGAATATCTTGCCAAAGGGATGGAATATTAAATCCTGAATACCAGTTTTATAATAGACTTCATTATAATTCAGGAATTGCAGCGCTAACTGGTTTTGAGGAGATAATACCAACTATTTTTATTATTTACACACATAGAATATGGTGTGACAAATTGATACTTGAGGTAAGGACCAAAACCTACATCATGTATGACAATGCAACAGCATTTCCAGAAGCCCTTAAGGACAAAAACCAGACTGATATTTAATAGAACTTGTACTCCTGAGCCCTTTAGATGGTTTTGAAAATCCTACCTGTAGTCTACACTGTAAAACAAATACAAATCTGTGATCACAGAAAAGGAATGTTTTCTAAAGCAGAACACAATCTATTTGTGATAAGCTGCACTTGCTAATAGCAACAGACAGTGTGATTATTTGACAAAGAGAAATTATGCAGGGCCTGATTCTCTGCTGTTGCAGATCATTTATGGATGTTGAAACCTGAGTGAAGTGACATTTGGTCTGTCAGGAGTGTGCTGCACTCATTTAGTATTTGAATGAGATGACTGCTTGTGTTTCTAGGTAAGGAAGAACGGGGGTCATGACAATTTCATAGCTGGTTTCCAAGTTTAGCTTTAGGTACATATACCAACAGGTTGGCATAGGTTTAAGCTGGCATAACTCAGGAGCTTTAAATTGCATGCCAAAAAGGGCATGTTCGACAGATTGGCATACATGAAATTAGCTTCCAAAGTTATTAATAGATTTTACTTTATATAAACATTAAAAACTGACTCAGGCATGAGAGATGACTGAATCTATACTAGTAAGCATAGTAGAGCACTAGGAACAGACCTGGGGGGCAAATCAGTACTCATCACCTACATTATTTGTATATCTGCGAGTTTCACTGTGAACAGGCTGTGGTCTGGTCCTGTGGGCTGGCTGCTCTTTGGAACATGAAGTTCAGCAGAGAAGCTCCTGCAGAGCAGTCTGCTCTCTAGGGCTGCTCTGCCAGACTTTGCTTCTCAAGTGTGATCCCAATCCAAATTAAAGCATTGTCTCATCTTAATCTACTGTTTTACTTAAACAATGAAATTAAATTAATTAATGTACTATGAACTGTATGAACCTCTCATTCTTTTCTGTGCAGATTCCAATGTCAATGTGAAAAGTGCAGCAAATTAGTCCAAATGAACTCTGGTCTTACAGAAAATCTGTGAGCAGTTAGTTTTGAATCCTGAAAACACTGTGATGGAGTATCTGCAAAAGGAGAAATCTTAAATCTCAGGTAATACCACTATTATAGCAGTTTGGCTACATGCTGTGCATACAGGCTTTTCAATAACTTTCTTGAGGCATACACACCTCCCCAGGTAGTATACAGGAAAACAGGAACCCAGGGCTTGATTCATTTGTCTGGTATGACTGAGATGCCCTAAAGCACAAGAGAAGCCCTCATATGGGTGTCAGCAAGTGTTATGCTCTTCTGAACAGTAGTGGGCAGGCAAGTGCAGTACCACAGAGCACCTCAGAGCTATTAATGCCAATGTGTCAGATAGTGAATTTGGTATCTCCCATTTCATGTCTTGTGGCACCATGCTTGTTAGATGTGTAAATCCTTATTTGTATATAACCTCAAAATTAATTGAATTAGCAAAGTTGAAAACAGTGTTGAAAGAATGATGTCACATTTCTGTAACATAACACCTCATGAGGATGGTAGTTCACAAGGCATTGAAACCAATAGCAGGGATTTGACACATTCTTGACTGTCTAAGTGTCCATTTACTCCTTTTTCATCCTCTTTTTGTGGCCATTCTTTTTCTCTTCTTTTTTTTTTTTTTAAGAGGATGTCTCCCTCAATTTGTTATCCCTTCACTAAGTTGTAAGTTTACAAAGTCTTCTTCAGAGTAGCATAGATTTACTGCAAGATTCTGAGTCTCATCTACATTTTTTTGTTTGATAGCAGCTTAGTGTTGTAAGAAAAGGGCTTATTTCATTGTAAGTCTATTTTTTAACATGTTAAGATTAGTATTTTGTTAAAATTTAAGTACTTACGTTCCCTTTCTATGACGTTTGTTTCGTAATTCAAGCAATAAGATACTGAGTAATTGTTTGTGATCATCTAGAATTCAAGTATGAACATTGAAGACTTCCTTGATGCTGTGTTTAGTGATAGATGAAGGCTTTACAAATTTTTTAAACATACTGGATCTTGCTCTTTTCTAAGAGCAAAACATCAGTTAATTTGCTTCAGTTGACTTTTTCTCAGTCTAGTATTGATTTTAGCCAAGTACTGCTACCCATCAGTAGACCAATTACGTCCAAGTGCATTCTTGAACCTTGGCATGTGCTTGAAGGGTTCTCTGAAAAGTAATGAATCATACTGGATGCACTAAAACTCAAGGATTTGACCACAGATAATATTATATTATCTCCAGAGATGTATTTGGTACAAGAAGGAGGTGTGTTGAATCTTTGATCAACTGGACAGATCAGAATACGTTTAAATTTCCTACAGAACATATATAATCTTTTTTATAAGTAGCAAATTATAGGCTCAAATCCCTAGTCAGTCTTTGTTATTAATGACAGAATCAAATGGTGCAGCATGTTTGGAAAGTGTCAGCCTGGTATATTTCATTTTCTCTAAAGAGCAAATAGAATGAGACACTTATTTGCAGCATACTTCACTTTCACAGCAAATTCTAATAATAGTGACATTTAAAACCCATATTTTTGTGATAATACCATTACAAAACCATCTAGGCTTGATATGAGTAGCGGAGGTCCTAATGAATCCTTATTTTTATCCATGGGAATACCAGATTTCTTTTAGAGGAGGTAAACTGAAATACATATTTAAAAATTCATAGAATCATAGAATGGTAGGGTTGGAAAAGTACCATAAAAGCACTGTTCTTAGTTTTCCTTTGTAACAACCCAGTTGATGAATTGTCCTCATTAGCTCTGGAGAAATTAATATCAAAACTAGATGAGACTCAAATAGAAATAAATAGTGACATACTTGGCAGTTGTTACAGGTTGATTCATATGAAGAAGTGGCAGATCTATCAGCAAGGAACAGGTGTAATTTATTTATTTTATTTACTTTACACCCAGGATCATGATAACGGGTTCATTCCAGAGTTTCAAAAGAACAAATCATTGCCAAAACCATGTAATGTCTCACACTTATTGTATGTTTCCTCGGCTGTAGGCTCAAGTCAGAGCACATCCAGCATCCAGAGCAAGTTGCCTTGTGTCCTACAGTGCCCATTGTGGGAGTTGGCTGGGGGATAGCAGAGGGATAGCGACATAGGGTCTGCCTATTCTGTGAAGCAATAGGAAATGCAGACTGCAAGGGATCCATTGGATATGCTTCATCTTTCTGGAGCTGAGGGCATAAGTCAGGGCAAGAAGAGAAGACCTAGAGCTCAAATAGCATCTAGAAAACAGAATCTTCTCCCAAAGACAGGTGTGACTGTAATACCTATGGGCAGATGAGAGCTTGGGACCTACATCTGTTCTTCTGACAAGTGTGTTTAGACCTAGACTACTATACAAAACACTGCATAACAACATCCACTGAGAATAATCAGTGCTGCCTGTGACAGCAGAGTAATTGAAAAACACTATGAGACTCTACAGGGATGGAAGATGGGCTTTGCTGCTTTGTTGCTTTCCATTATGTCTTAAGTGGGTGGCTGTGAGTCCAGCTGGAGCACCTCTGGGGCACGTATGCAGGAACCTACAGTGTGTTTAGGGTCTGCAGGGAGACGTTGAGGGAGCTCATGTGCCCCTGACCACTGTGTAGGGCTTTTCAGGATGCAGTTTAGGACTTGTGCGAAAAGGAGGCTGAAGTCCTTAGGTGTCTGAAACTTTTTTTTTTTTTTTTTGGCGATGGCTCTTGGTTTTCCGTGGCTAATCAACAATAACCATTAAGATAAAAGAGGTAATGATTTTGTGTAGATCACTTCTCAAGCTACACTTTTTGTAGAATGGGGAGGAAATGTATGCTGATGAAAACTCACTTCTTACGTCGGGTCTGTAAATCAGCAGAACAACTAAGGGATGTTACAATAAAATCAGAATGTATATTTTAATGCAGCTCCCTTAATGCAGTCTGTACTGTGAATGGCAGGCTACTAAAAGACATTCTCCATGTTGTCTGGCATTTTAACTCCCTAATTTGGCTACTCAATTTGAACTACACATGCGAAAGCCTCTGGATTTTTAAAACTCTTGGCTAAAGGAATAAATGGCATTAACAACTGGCATATGAGAAAAAGACATGCTACAGGCCAAATTAACTTCATTTCTTTAATTAAAGGGCACACACTTGTTCCTGGATGAAAACTAGTACAGAATTGCACATGGTTGGTTAACAGTAATGATATAGTTTCTCATTTTTTGCTTTATTATGTCTGCTAAGCACAAATTCACCTTTAGAGTTTAGCCAAGAGGAAAAATACCAACAATATTAGCATGTGACAGAAAGTATATTTGTTCTTTTAACAGTTCGTTTTCTTAATTAGTTGTACTTTAAAGAGACTTAGTTTTCTGTGGCTGCAGACATTATATTTTATAATTTTTATTTGAATATTTATAAGCTTTTAATAGTCATTCTTTCAAAAAAATAACAATAATTGCTAGAGTAAAAAAAAAGAGCAAGCTTGAATGCTGGCTTGATTCTATTTCCATTGAAGTCAAGGATTTCTTCAGTAAGAAGAGAGTTGGAATTTGCTTCATGATTGTTACTTTTCTCCTGCCAAATCCTCTTTCACTCATCCAAAACAGGGAAGGGTTCTGCTTTCAGTCACAATGCTATAAAACTGCATTGACTCAATGGGCTTATTTTTTCAGAGATCAGTATAAATGAGAGAAGGATTTGTCCCAGTTGGATTCATGCTTCTTGTTAGTGAGGCAATATACTATATAATTCGCTCTATCACTAAGACTTTCTCAGTATTAATATCTTTTTCAGTATGTGTATGGAAACAGATTGAATATATCATAGTCTCTAATAGATATGAGAGGTACAGAATCGTGGAGAAAATAAAGTTTTTTGTGAGGGGCTTTTCATCTTTAGTCCTGAAACTTTAAAAAAAGCAACAAAGTGACATGCATTGCTATGCATTGCTCATTTTTTGTTGTTTAACTGGCCTAGGTGTCATGACTGCTGACAGAATCGTAACTATTTGAAGGGTTGGATTCTAAAGTGAGAATCACATAATGTGCTGTTTATTATTTATAGCACCTACAAGGTATTATAGATAGAATATTTATAAACAATTCAAATTTTAGACAACTCATGATTAATCGAAATTAAGAGTATGAAGATAATAAATTGAAGAAAGACAAAATCTGACAAAATTCACATGCTCATAGCTGCATTGAAGGTGGGATCTTAGCTTGAAGAAGATGCAGTTAGCAAATATTCTCTACTATAGTAAGAAGAAAAACAGTAAAGGAGAGGGTCTTTTCTAGACAGAGAGAAGAGCCTTACTACAAAATCTTAGAGGGAGGCTTTGTATTGTTTAACTTTGTTGAAAAACAATTTTGAGTGGGTTCTGCGACAATCTGGGAGCTCTCAGGCAGCCTGAGTTATTACATTTTAGAGCCAAGAACTTCCTTGGCATGGATTTTTTTGTAATGACCCTTGACATATTTATTTTTACTGCAATTTTTCCAAACAAGAAGGGACCGTGCTTAGACTGTGCTTAGAAATCTGGAAGAGACTCAAATAACAAAAGAGTGAAAAGGGTAATTTTGTTCTCCTAAGTTCTGATAAGCAACATAACTGTCTATTTTTCACCTGAATACATAAGACTTCCTGCAACATAAATAAAACATGTATGTCCTGTCTGATACTTTATTTGTGAAGCAAGAACCATTACACCTTGTCATTTAGAGATTATATCACTTTCAGGAAGTTTAAACTATTCATCTGTAGGAAAGGAATACAAATTTAATTCTGATTTTAGCATGCCGTTTCAAGCCACCTTGGTTCTCATTAGGGTTCTGATAATCTAATGTTAGATTCATTACCATCTAAAATTGTTGCAATCTGCTGCCTTTTGTTTTGATTCGAAGTCCATAATTGTGCCACATGATGTCAGTAATTACCGAGGCTGCTTGAGCAAGATACGCAAAGACACAGCAAGAAAAAGATGATCAAGCTGAGTTTAGATTTGTTATGTGGTTGCACATGTGCGTCAGAAACTACATTTTAATAGTGTATCTGTTTACACTTGATATTGCGTAGGTTCCAGAAAAGGAGGAATTATGCCTGAAGATTAGGAAAACAAATTAAATATAGTCTTGAATCATCCAAGATGGAAAGGAAAGGACTCTTAGCCACATGAGGATGAGGTTTCTATTGTATTTAAGCCCTTTTTGTTCCAGATGCTTTTAAAGATGATATATGCTCTTCCCTTTGTAGAACCTGCTCATCTTCCATGCAAAACAGAATAAACCAAATATATACCTGCTGAAAGTAAATTGTTACCTACTCCAAATTCTGTTACAGAGTATATAATTTAAAACACATACAATTAATTACTCTTTCTAAATTGTAACCCATTTTATTACTTTTGTCCTCTCTTTGTAAATGAATAAGGCATTCTTTCCACCTCGAGAGGAAGGATGAAATAAATTTCATTTCTAGTCTTGTTTTCATATACCTTATTATGAACATTTCACTAAGAAAATGAGAACATCACATACACATCCAGAATTGTTTACTGTAAGAATGCAACATTATAGCACAATTTAATCCATCATTAAAACAATTACAGCTTTGAGGCAGCCTGAATTCACTGATGGGACACAACATTATGGATAATATGATGTCTTTGTCATTTGTCCTAAGGCTAAAAATGAATGGATATGAGAACTAAGCTATACATACAGGTTTGACATTGGGTGCTAAATGTGAAGCATTTGAAAGGCTCTAGTTTTTATCCCATTAAATTTATTTCTCTTACAAAGCTCTATTATTGGTGGCCAGCAACAGTTGCTTTTGAGAATTGTTGTAATTTTCTTGCTTTAGATTTTTTTCGTTCCACTCAGATACTTGTCACTACCTTTTAGAAGCTTATATTCTTTTTTGGAGGCAGATAAGACTTTTTTTAAAGTAAATGAAAAGAATCTGTCACTAGAGAAGCAATAGGTCTTGTCTGGTTTAGTGTCTGATCCATGAAATTCAAGGGCTTTCCATGTTTTGTCATTGGAAATTGAAAGAAATAGGAGAATCCTGTAAATGTCAGAGTTTGGAATCCATGTATATTTATCGGAGCACTTAAGAAAGATTAAGAACATTAAAATGAAACTTGGCAAAAAACTTCTTTCCTTTTAACTTTTGCATGAAAAAAAAAAGGAAAAAAATCATCAAGCTTGGTGGCAGTTAACAGAGTCAGTTTGTGCAAGTAGATATGGTGTTTCCTGAAATCACTAGCTAAAGTTTAAGAGGAAAGCCAGACTTTAGAAGAAAAAATGGAAGAGAAAATAATTATGTTAAAATCAAATGTCAAGAGATTATAGTAAACAGACTAGGATTACTACTTTTATTTGGTCAGTCTTATTTTGTTAGATTTAAGGGCTGTTGTTTATTGTGAATGGAGTGAAAAAAAGGGCAAAAGAATCAAAGCAGTCTAGAGACAAGTCTGGAAAGCAAGTGTCCTTTCCAGGTTAAAGACAGCAGATTATTGTTGATTACCAGGATAATGAGAAAAAAGTTATTTGGAAATTGGCCTCAGATCTCTTTGAGAATTTGGTAACTAAACACATGAAATTTGATTCTTTGAAGGCATTGGGAAACCCCTAATGCTATAAGCTAGAGTAAAAACTCCCACTGTTGAACAAAAACTAACAACAATAATCACTTTGAGGATTTGTGATCCTATCTAGTTTTATAAGAAAGGGAGAGCAATTAGTGCCTAAATTGGAAACAGATTACAAAACACCAAAAATTAGCTGCATTGAAGCAAAGCTGAGAATCTGTCACAGCAAAGCTGCTTAATTGGGAGAGAAGTTACACTTCTGGTGTCTTAGAGCTCTCAGTGTGACTTTGTCATTAGCATCCCATAGTGAGGTATTTGGCTTTTTACCTAGCCCATTTTGAAGTCATGATCACTTCCTCCTTACCTGTTATTCAGAAGCTTCCTCCTCACCCCCACCCCCCCACCAAAAGCAAGCAACCCCAAAACCTAACCTCTAAAAAAACCCCAGAAAAGCCAGAAATGCTCATGACCCACCAAATATATCAGCAGCTCTTTGGACTTAGTCTGGGGCGTCTCTGGTATTGTTTAATAGCAGACAGAGAGCTGGAAGGACCATGGCTTAGTCTAATACAGCAGATTTAACACTGTAATTGTAGTGTTATCACAGTGCCAGTATAAAAGTACATTATTAGCCTCTTTTTAAAAAGAATAGATTGTATTTCAGGGTCAAAGTGTGAACAGACCTAGGAAAATCATTACATCTGTGTAAGGAATTCAGCCTGTCTCATGAGAAAGTGTACAAAGCTGATACAGCTTGCCAAAAACAGGCTGTTCCTGGAACTAGTTGTTTAATGAGAGTAATAGCACAGTAGCATCACCATTAGAAGGTGTGGCATGTAAAATTTGCTGGTCTAACTAAGAAGAATAAGGCCTGTGTCAGCATACAGCAGTCAAAATGAAGACAAAGAGGGAGAAATAATTGTGGTGTTGAATCATATAGCCAAAACAAACAGATTAATTTTTGTCAGCAGTAAGACAATTAGGTTAGATAAAGAATATGCAGTGCAAAGGTATGCACAGAATTCAGCTAAGATGAATTATTTCACAAGATTGGGATTTTTACTCTGGGGATTTAAATGTAGTTAGTGCCTTGGTAATCTTTGGTTATTTAATGTATTTCACTTGAGTTAATGCGTGTGAAATACAGAAGTCTTTTAGTTTGAGGCCATCAACCAAAGCAGAAAAAAAGGGATTCTTCCATCTTTTAACAAGTCTCTAATATATCAAACTGAGTTTTGGTAAACAATGCCTTATTTTCTTGCTTGTTGAGGAAAGAGTGTTATTTCCTTTCACAAATGTGTGGGAAGAAATTGGGGAAAATGGCTAGTTACACTGTTCAGCTGTGACTGAGAAACAACAAATGTCATCAGAGTTGTTTATACCAGACTGTTTTCATGTGTTATAATAAACTGATGCAATGTATACTTGTAGTATAGGTTGATTGATACAACATAGAATCTTTTGTTTCCTCCAATAACAGATGAAAGTATTTTGACCATTTGAGAAAGGAAGGTGATACTCCTTTTTGTGACCCTCTGTCTTAGAAGGTACTGCTGTCAGAAACAACTTCCCTGTTAACTTTATAAGACTTCAAATTAAGCCTTTTCATTGCTACAGCTCAGGAGCATCCCTCCTGGATACTCATGCATTTTTAAAGCAGTTAGAAAACTTGTTTAAACAAAGGATAGCATGCTGCCTTGGGAGAGAATATGTGTCTTAACACAGAAACAGGCAGTCATCAGTCTGCTTTCCTGTGCCATTTCCTCCTACCTGAAGCTGGGTGATCATCTTCATTTTCTCCATTTCCTCAGTGAATACAAGAATAGTTTCTCCTTTTAAAGAAATGAACTGATCTGTGAATAATCCCATTGATTCAAATCATAAGACTTGCAGTGTGATTAAGAACTGTTAAATTTTACCGTCCCCTCTTTTTTTTGGAGATTAATCTCTTGATGGAATACTGTGCAAGAATAGATTATTTGGGAGACTTGGCTTATTTTTACTTATATTAACATGACAAATAAATCATATGATCACACATGAGAAGCTGAGATAATATATTCTGCATTTCCAGCACATTAATCAGTGTAATTTGGAGGGTTAGAACTTTATTTCATAGAATCGTCACCTTGATAATGAAGTAATATTTAATATTCCTTGAAATGCTCTGTATACTCTTCATACCTTAGTAAGATATTATGAAAAATAAAAATATTCTGGAGGACTCCATGTCTAACTAAATATTGCAAGTTATATTTGAAAACTAGGGAAAGATTTCTGCTTTTTGTGTCTGTGTTAGTTCAAATACTGTGAAACATAAATGGATAAAGCTCTGAACAAGAGAGGGGATTTTCAGTGTAAACATGTAGGAAAAATCTACATATTACAGTGTACTGCAATAATCTAGCAATATCAGTGCAAAATAGTTTAAGGCAGAACTCTCTATTACCAGGCCCAACATTGGCCTCATTGATTGTTGAATCCAAGTATATTGTGACTAGTGCTGAAGGGGTGTGTATTTATCAGTGTTTCTGTGCAGATAAATGAATTAAGCCTACACCATGTAAAACACATGCCAGAGGAAGCAGGTTACTTCAGATGCTTAATAAAACTTAGCCTTATGGTAAATCATTGCCACAGAAAGCTGCAGATTTCCAAGTAAAGACTGGAATTACTAATTTCCATAAAGAGAGTCTATTTTCTTTTAGATTCTTCTCATGGGGTCTTTTTTTTTTTCATGAGAGGTTCTAGGCAGGGTCCTTTTTCTTCCAGGAGCTATTTAAGGAAGGCCATCAAAGAGCCATCTTGCTCCTATGACCAAGAGTACTTAATAATCCGATCAGGGACTGAGGAGGCGAGAGTACCTGGAAGAAGCTTGCCGATTACACCACAAAACACATACTGCTAAATTACAGCTAAAGACAGTGTTAGGGGTCTCTATTTCTATAATAACTCTCTTGGATATGGTGTTGGTTTCAAACAGCATGATGAGCAAAAGGCTTGTCAGCCCTTCCCGTTTGCAGCAACAGCACTCCATCTAGACTACTTATGTTTAGAAAACTTTTTCTGAAGCCCTTTCCTGGCTAGTCCATGCCACATAACTATCTATGGCCTTTGAAAATATAGCACACTGCTTTATATTTCTTTGAGATAGCACAGAGGACTGCTAGTTAGGTTTAATAGCCTTTGTTGAGATGTGATATGAAACAAGGCTGCAGCAGGAATACATAATCAGTGCCCTCTACTCAGCGCTGGCAGAATCACTTGAGCTTCTGAAGGAATTCCTTTCATATCTTTCCTGCATTTACAGTCAGAAGGATCTTCTTATAATGTTTTTTGTTTAGGTGTTTCTATTGGTTCTGGTTTTTTTTTGTATATTTAGAACAAAAAACTCCAGGAGCTGTTTAAATACTTCCCAGTTAGTAGTCACTGGGGGGACTAAAGCAGTTGTGAATGAGAGGGAAAGTGCTTCTGACTCTTCCAAAAGGAACAGATATCCAAAGCATGACATTTTGAAAGTCATCTAGATCTTATTCTTAAAACTGACTTTTGAAATCAGTACTTCAGGCTTAAGGGCTTTAATAATCAATGATAGGAGCCTAAATGTGGGGGTCTCATCATGTGCTCTGCCGTTTAGGAAATTAAAAAATTAGCTGCAGGTCAGTATTTCCATAAATTGAATGCAGTTGGTCCTGTCAATGTGTGTACAGATAGCTTTTCATTAGCTCCACACAGTCTCTTGGCCTGTCATGGATGAGCTGGCCCTGATCCAAAAGCAAGGTAGCTGCGTTAGCATCACACTGTGCAAGAGCAAATATTTTCTGCATCACAGCAGGGTGTATCAGCTGAGGCAGAGCATTGTGCTAGGGCGGTCCTGTGATTTCTGAGGCTGGGCTGGCTCTTAACCCACAGCAACTACTGAGACAATGTGCAAACACCCCTTGAGGTCTTGCAGGCCAGAAATCTGCAAGCTTCCTAAGGCACCAGTTCTCAGCATTTTCAGACTGATCTCTTCCCTTGTCTTTCTTTCCTGTAACATCTAGGTCTGCCCTTTGCACCCCTGCTTACACTTGCCCCATCCAACCCATTCTCTGGGCTTTGGTGGCCCTTAAACAGCAATGCTGAGCAACTGTGACCCTGGGGACTACTTCACATTTCTCTCTTCCTGTCAGCTTGGATCTTCGAAGCACATTGTTTTCTTCAGTTTGTGCTAGAATAATGAAGACAACAGCAACCAAGTATCCATTTTATAATACTACCTTTCACCTAATTATTTTCACAGAATCGTAGAATAGTAGGTGTTGGAAGGGACCTTTAGAGATCATCTAGTCCAACCCCCCTGCAGAAGCAGGTCCACCTAGATCAGGTCACACAGTAACACGTCCAGGTGGGTTTTGAAGACCTCCAAGGAAGGAGACTCCACACCCTCCTGGGCAGCCTGTTCCACTGCTCTGTCACCCTCACAGTAAAATAGTTTTTTCTTATGTTTACAGAGAAATTTTTACATTCCAGCTTCTTCCCATTACTCTTTGTCCTGTTGCTAAATGTAATAGAAAAAAGGGATGCCCCAACCTCCTGATATCCACCATTTAGATATTTGTAAATATTAATGAGATCCCCCATCAGTCTCCTCTTCTCTAGACTAAACAGCCCCAGTTCCCGCAGCCGTTCCTCATAAGGAAGATGCTCCAGTCCCCTGATCATCTTGGTGGCCCTGCACTGGATTCTCTCCAGAAGTTCTCTGTCTCTCTTGAGCTGAGGAGTCCAGAATTGGACACAGGACTCCAGATGAGGCCTCACCAGGGCAGAGTAGAGGGAGAGAAGAATCTCCCTTGACCTGCTGGCCACACTCTTCTTGATGCATCCCAGGATGCCATTGGCCTTCTTGGCCATGAGGGCACATTGCTGGCTCATGGTTAGTTGACTCCCAGGTGTCTCTTTGCAGAGCTGCTCTTCAGCAGTTCGACCTCCAGCCTGTACTGGTACATGGGGTTGTTCCTTCCAAGATGCAGGACCCTGCACTTGTCCTTGTTGAAACCCATGAGGTTCCTCTCTGCCCAACTCTCAAGCCAGTCAAGATCCCACTGAATGGCAGCACAGCCTCTGGGGAATCAGCCAATCCTCCCAGTTTGGTGTCATCAGTGAACATGCTGAGGGTACCGTCATCTAGATCATTGATGAAGATGTTGACCAAAAGTGGCCTCAGAACCGATCCCTGAGGAACTCCACTGGCCACAGGCCTCCAACTTGATTTTGTGCCATTGATCACCACTCTCTGGGCTCTGTCATTAAGCCAGCTCTCGATCCACCTCACTGTCCACTCATCCAAGCCACACTGCTTAAGCTTTCGATGAGGCTGTTACGGGAGACTGTCAAAAGCCTTGCTGAAGTCAAGGTAGATGACATCTGCTGCTCTCTCCTCATCTAACCAGCCTTTTTTTTTTTTCATTTATTTTGTTATAACTTCAAGAAAAAATGAATTAAATGTAGTAGAGAAAATGGAAGCTAAACAGATATTTTATGCATAGAGAAATGTGGATATTCACTACATTTGGCTGTTCCCCCTCACACTCTGTGTGTTCTATTTATAATTAAGTTAAAGGCATTTTTATTTGCATTTCATTTTATGATGAATTGGAAAATAAATGCATTGGGGAATTTATTAAAAACGTCACCCTTAACCTGGGACTACTAAACCAGGACAGTGCATTCTTCCCAAATTTAGATCTTCAACATGACCTTTAGGAGAATCCACATGAAGACTGTATTTTACTCATACATGTCAAACATGGTGGCTAATAGACAGTTACGGATGAAAAGTCTCCTAGTGCTCTATTGTATTGTGTTGAATATACTGAAAGAAATTAAGCTTTTTAAAGAAAAAACACAGAAAATTCAATTTTAAAGACCTGGTACATTTCCCAATAAAACCAGCTGGATATATTTACAATTACTTTGGTGAGAGGTAGAATGGCTCTGTTTAATTATATCTAACTTTAGAATGAATGAACTGGGAAAAGAAGAAATTTCTTTTCTCAGTGTTTTGAAAATGTGTGCTGCACTAAGAGAATAGAATTGATTAATCTCAAAATCAAATTCTAATGACAGAGTCTTTTATCAAAGCTGCAGAGGTACTTGATATATGTGGCAATAAAGAAAAAAACCATGTAAAAATACCAACAGAGTACTCTGTATCTAATAATTTTCCTTGGTATGGTGCTGCCAGTAATTTGGAGCAGATTTGTGTACTTAGAATGAAACAGGAAGAGGTGGAGACTGTAAGTCCTAAAGGAGTAAAATGTCTGCAAGCTAGTTAGTGCATGGGCTAAGAGATCTTTTAATCCCTGAAATTTTGAGATACCTAGTCTGGTGATGAAATGTCACAGCTCTTAATGATTTCTATATATATCTGTTCTGCACAGATCAAAGGGGAAAGCTGTTTCTGTGGCTCTTTGCTCATGAATAAACACATATTCTCATTTAACTGTTTCATTGCATTTTGATAAAACCAATTTCCACAAAGAAACAAATGATCCTTGATCTGAGAAAGAAAGAAAAATGGATTAGATACCATAGAATGACTAAGAATATTTCCTGCTAGCAAGTCATCTCAGTCAGCTGAGACACAAACAAGCTTTTGCTAGGAGCTGAATACTGCTAGTGGAAGATTAGGTGCAAGACTAATTTGAGCACCTACAGAAATCTTGCAGTGAATACTGTAGGAGCTAATGCAAAAAAATAACACCTCTGTGGAAAATGGAAGCCTTCCACTGCTTTCAGTGTACTGGCACATTCCTCTGTAATCTTACTTGATTGATAGTGATAGAAATAAGTAATTATATATATTTTTATCAAATAATATTTGTCAATTAGAAAGGCTGTTACTGGCATAAGATAATTAGAGATTTTATCATGTAAGTATATACAGCATTTATTTTTAACCAGATAGATAGTTTGGTGATCTTATTTGTGTAACACTCCTGAGTGTTGAAAAGGTCACAGGATAAGCTCTGTAGAAAACCAAAGGTGTGCTTTGGTGTGTTTGTGCAACATATAGAAGAAACCATCCAGTTCAGAGTAGGATCTTCAGGGGAGTTTCAGTCCCTAGTGTTTTTTAAGCTCTGGCATGACTGCACACTATTGTATGGCAGCTGCACCAAAAACCCCAAAAGGTCTAGATGTATGGAACTGCATGAATTTTCAGCTATAAGAGGGACTGATCCCATCCTTTTAAGTATCTTTCAATCAGCTGCTATTGTTGTTGCGTAACTCCACTGTTCTTAAATTGCTGTTAAATAATTCAAAACAAATGGAAAGATTTGTTTTATGCTGGGTTTGAGTGATGCAAACACAAAGTTAAAATAAAACAGCATATTTATTTTAAAACAAGAAAATATAATAACTTAAAGCAATATAAATTATTCATAGTAATTTTTATCAGAGTTATCATTAAATGACTCCCTTGCAGATGATTTGATTTTTTGTAAAATTGGATCTAGTGGAATGTGCTGAGTATTGCCTTGCTCTGGGTGCTGGTCATTGTGCTGTTCTGTAAGATAATTTCCAAAAAAGAAATAGACAAGGTTTCAAAGAAGCATTCAAGCAGACAAAAGTACTTAATGATGGTACTTTATCTTCTATTCATAAGTGGGATTTTCTGCTTGTAATTCAGCATGTTCAGAGCTGTCTTTGTAAAGGCTAACATGGTAAGGACCAGCCTGGGTGCTGAGACTCACCATTGTGTGTATTGAGCTTACTCCCACGAATACTTATCTAACTGGGGACAGGCCTGTGGTACAAATCTGCTTTTGGGGCAGGAGCTGGGGGCTCTTTGCATTGTTTCCAAGAATCAAGAACTGAAACTACAGTTTCATTTTTTTTCAGAGATTCTTCTAATCTGTCTCCACTTGACCAAAAGCAAAGAAACTTTTAGAAGTAACTAAGAGACAGCTGGGCCAGTGGTTCCTTCAAGACTCTTACAGACTGTTTTTAAGTATATGAATCTCAGTGTTTTGACTTTAAAAGAGATTTTGAAATTATCTTGGAAACACTAATGTGCTTCTTCCTCTTGCTTTCGCAACTGTCTTTCATTCCTCCGTGCCATGTGGCCAGGCTCCAGCACCTTGTCAGGCTCCTGTACACATCTGCCATGTTTTGTTCACTCACTCTGCTTGGGAGCAGATACTCTCCCAAAAAACAGGGAAACAGCTGAGGGGAACCAACTCAGGCATACATATGTTACAGCTCTTTGCTGTCTTGTGAAGAAAGGAGTTCCTATGAAGGAATCATTTTCACCATGATTTTTATGCCTCAGGGCTAGATTTATCTTGGGCTTTTCCAAGAAGCAGTCTGAAATGCCATCTTAAAAGCAATTTCTGTGTCCTGAAGCAATAAAGGAGAAGTTGTAAATGCTGATGGTCTTTTTGGGTGTAATCAGTCATTTTTTTTTTTTTTTAGTTTATCTAGTTGCTTTAATAAACTAAATTGCAAAGAATAGAGCCATCTCCTTTACCTCTTCCTCTTCAAGATTTCCTTACTACATGCAACATGCTTTGATTTGCTGTGTATTCCTTTGCTTCATCTGCAGAAGGTCCTATCTAACCCTGATTTGTTTGTTTCTAATCTGCCACACTCTTATGCTTTTGATATCAAGAAATTGCTTTGGAGGTCCAAGTTTACAACTGAGGGATTTTGATGGTTCTCTCATTGTCACTCTCTTTTACATTATAGAACATGAATATATTCATTCTATATTCACAGGGTGTCTATAATATACAGAAAATGTTCAATTTGGTCACTTTGGTCTGGAGACTGTTGCACACTATATAACACCATGGGGATGTCTATAAATAACCAGAAATTTGAAACACTCACTTTTCTCTGTGTGGAACGGTGTTCTTTTGACAATGCACTGAGCTGAAAATCGAAACTTGCAAGCAAATGCTGAATTATACTTTTGCAAGAACCTGAGTACATCCTGAGTTGTGCTGAGCAAACACTGACAGGTTTATTCAATTGCATTAGACATCAATTGAAAAATGCATTTTCATTTCTGTGGAAGGGATATGTATTTCTCTTAACTTTTTCACTAAAACATTTTTGTAATGAAAGCTGTTGTTTTATCATGATTTTTGTATTGAATTTGTAGATAATATACAAGGAGTAATGAGATGAAACTGGAACACAAAAAGTTTCACTTAAATATAAGAAAAAACTATTTTACTGTTCAGGTGAGGGAGCCCTGGCACAGGCTGCCCAGAGGGGTTGTGGAGTCTCCTTCCTTGGAGATCTTCAAGAACCTCCTGGACATGTTCCTATGCGACCTGATCTAGGTGAACCTGCTTCTGCAGGGGGATTGGACTAGACGATCTCTAAAAGTCTCTTCCAACCCTACCATTCTATGATTCTATGATTTTTTTTTTTTTTTTTGTGTTCCGGTAAGACAGAGAATCAGGGCTTGATCTGACTATGGATATTTCTTTGCCCGAATCTTTCTCCACAACTGATGCTCTACAAGGAGAGACAGAGTATTGAAGAGGTTGTAATGGCTGTTTCTTTTTCTTTAAAGTCAATCCTGTTCTGCCTGTGTTGGTGGTCAGCCAACCACAGACCAGAGTTAACTTTACAGGTATAGCAAGTTTTTTGTTTAACTAAGCATTTAAAACAGGAATGTGTTAGACCAATAAAGGTCTTATACTTCCCTTAATGTCTAAAATGGCATTTAGATGTCTGCATTAACACAGAAATATTTTTCAAATGAAGTAAGTTTATTCTGATAGCATGTTGAAAGATAGATCACCTTTGGCAGGTCTCACAAATCTCCAGTAATGGAGAATCCAGCTCCTCACCACTTGATGTTTCCATTCATACTGCCCCTATGAATAGAAGAATATCCCACATTAAACTTTTTTTTTTTCAATTTGAGCTTTTTACTTCTTCTTCATTACACAGTCAGAGAAGGTTGAGGTTGGAAGGGACCTGGTTCAGCCCCCTGTTCAAGTAGGTCTACCGAGACCCAGTTGCCCAAGACTGTGTCAAGATGCCTGTGAATTTCTCCAAGGAGAGAGACTCTAGAACCTCCCTAGGCAACTGGTGCTAGTGCTGGGTCACCCTCTGCAAAAAAAAGTGTTTCCTGATCTTGAGAGGAACCTTCTATGTGTCAATTTGTGCCCATTGCCTCTGGTCCTGCCTCTGGATACCACTGAAAAGAGCCTCACTCCATAATTTCTGCACCATAAATGCTTTAAGTATTTATGTACATGGATAACATCCTCTTGAGCCTACTCATCTCCAGGCTAAACAGTCCCAACTCTTTCAGCCTTTCCTCATAGCAGAAATGCCCCAGTCCCGTAATCATCTTTTTTTACCTGTTGCTGGACTCTCTTCAGTCTGCCAACATCTCTCTTGTACTGGGTAGCCCAGCAGTGGACACAGCACTGCAGGTGTGGCCTCAGCAGTGCTGAGTAGAAGGGGGAGGATCACATGCCTTGACCTGCTGCATCACTCTTTCTACTGAAGCCCAGAGTACCATAGCCTCTGGCCTAATGGAGCATTGCTGGCTCATGTTCAACTTGGTGTCCATCAGGTCTTTTTCTGCAAAATATTTTCCACAGGGTTTTTAGAACACTCTGAGCTATTTGCATCAGCTCTTTGTGAATTTGAAGAGTTTCATATCCCCACTCCAAGATTTTTCTTCTTTGGAGGAAAGAATAAAATTTTTTCCTTTTTTTTGTAGGTCATATTTTCTAAACCTTTCAGCACATTCACCAGTCTCACAGTCATTCAACTCTTCACCAGACTCTTCAGTTGATCTGCCTCTTCATTATACCAAACAGAAACAGATTTCTCATCTGGGGCCTGAGCACTGGTGGTCACAGCAAAAGGATTACTTCTTGTGTTTTGCAAGCTATATTTTTGTTTACATAGTTCTGTATAGCATTTTCTTTCTTAATGACAGCATGACGTGTTGACTTACAGTCATTTGTTCTGCTCTGTAGACCCTGGACTGTCTTCTGAGGAACAGTTAGACTGCCTATATTTTATGCATTTTATTATTTCTGCCTAAGCTTATTCATAGTTCTTGGTTTGAATTGTGGTTTGATCCCATTTCTTCAGTTTAAGAGATTTTTTCTGAATTCCAGTGTTGCCAATCATACTTGCAGCCCTTCTTTCAGATGTGTCAACTGGAAGCATGACAAGCAGAGTAAATACATTTCTTTCTGGAAATGTTCTGTTGCCTTGTCCAGTGCTCACAAAATCCCTGAACTGCTCAACTACTTTGGAAGCTCTCACTGTAAATGTCCTTAAGACACTGCCATGGATCTTATAAGGAATTCAGAGAAGTGAATCCAGCTGTTTTAAAGTTTAGGCTAACTCACCTTTCTAAAAGTCGCCCTATACTCTCATCCTCCATGTGCAGTGATGCTGTTTTTTCACACAGAGTCACAGAATGTCAAGGGCTGGAAGGGTCCTCAAAAGATCATCTAGTCCAACCCCCCTGCCCGAGTAAGACTACCTAGAGTAGCTCACACAGGAACTCATCCAGGAGGGATGAGGGATCCCTGAGGGATTCCACTAGATACAGGCCTCCAACTTTTGTAACATCAAGTGATGATGGTGTCTAGATTGATTTTTCATAATCTGATTTCCCCCCAATCTTCCCAGTTCTCTAAAAAATTATGATCCTAATAAAGAAGCAGCTTTGTTTATTCTCATTGAGTTGGTCATTGTATCAAGTTAAATATGCATGTATAACTGCTTACAAAAGGGTGGCCTAACACTCTAAATTTCCTAACCTACTCCCTATAAAAACCCCTAAAAAAAGAAGGCTAGGCATGCAGGAGAGATTATGTACCGATCAAAGTCAAAGCAGCATGTCCATAAAAATGTGTGGATTGCAGAGGCTGGCCTGGCCTACTGACAGAGAAAATTATTTTTTAAACTTCAAATTCTTTCTCAAGTTTCCATTAATATTTTCCTGGGGTGTGTACACATTCTCTCAGTCACTATTCCAAAACATCTCTTTGTACAGAGAAGTATTGTCTTCCATCAGTGCAAGAAGTGAAGTTTTTCCTCATGGTTTTCCTTAAAGACTAGGCAGTGGAGGTGGCATTTGATTCATAAGCTTTTGATCAATACATAATCTTAGGGTGGCATGTATCCAGAGCATGCAGAGCATTGGATATTGTATGCCTAATGAAGTATCTGTTGGTCTATAGCTCAGTAGTAGACTTTCTCATGTTCTCAAACAGCAGCTTTGGTGTCTGTCAGTGTTCCCTGGGTGGGTATTTGAGGAGTCGAGTTTCTGAATCATCTCAGAAACTTCTTTGAAAAGGAAAGTGCTTTGCAAAAACTGAGTGATGCCATTTTAGCTCTGAGTGTTTTCCCCAGGCAAGTTGGGGTAGTGTTGCTTCTACTATCCAGTTCCTTGATTTGGCAACTTGAAAAGGCTAGCAGTCCGTTTTCAAAAAAAGACTATAAGTCATCAAGAGAGAGCAGAACATCTGTATCCCTAATATAAATTAAATGAGTGATAGGAAGCATCAACAATCCTGCTGAGCAGAGCAAATGGGAATAACATTCAGACAATAAAGCCAAAATAGCACCAAACTTCTAGGGAACTAAGCAGTTGTGTAGGGAGAATATATTTGCAAAAGTTTTTAAACATGCTCTAGAAACCCTCATATTTGTTGAAGCAGGGCCTCAGCTCACTTGGACAGAAGAACAGGTTATTACTAGTTAGGCATTTTACAGGATTGTCTGTGTCTTCAAATCGCTTCTCACACATAAACCTCGAAGTGTGTTATAGAGTGGTCAATATCATTGTCCCTACTGTGCTGAAAGGCCAAATAAGCACTCAGAATTGATAATTTGCCTGGGGTTACCCAGAAACAGAGGACATCAGAGTGTCTGTTTTGTGTGTTATTCACTAGATTAGTGTTTCCTGAGAAGAATCCACCTGGGGAAGGTTTGCACAGTATATTCACACAGACAAGGGTGACATCAAAGAGTTTAACACTTCAAATTGACAAAAGTGAAGCAGGAGCACAGAGGGATGCATTAGTTTTATTCTAGCCTCACAGCAGGTTAACAAAAGGAACACAGCTCCAAGCCAGATGCCTTGCCTTGCCATGCTGACAAGCAGCCCATACACAGGCCAGGCTGGCTCAGTCAGGGTCTGTGGTCACTGCTCTCCTCCTGAGCTGACACCCTATTTTCACCTGGAGGTGGAAGAGAGAAGTGATAATATGAGATACATTTATTTTGCACACCAGTGAAGTTTCAGGAACAGAAAACTGAAAAACCCTGTGGACAGGAATAAATGGCCTCAAGTTGCACCAGGCAAAGTTTAGATTGGATACTAAGAATAACTTCTTCACTGAAAGGTTTGTTAAACACTGGTACAGGCTGCCGAGGAAGCTGGTGGAATCACTATCCCTGGAGATATTTAAAAGACGCATAGATGAGGTGCTGAGGGACATGGTTTAGTGGTGGGCTTTGTAGTGTGAGGTTAGTGGTTGGACTTGATGGCGATCTTAAAGGTATTTTCCAAGTGAAACGATTCTGTAATTCTATGATAAAGGGGAGCAAAACAAGAAAATAATTTAGGAATGCCATACCATGCATTTCACATTTGACCATTTGTACTTCAGAGTTAAAACTTTCATGTGTGCTCTTATGCGGCTGCATGCAAGAAGAAAGCACCTATTTCCCTTATATTTCAATCAGGGAACTATATGCTTTAAAAATTAAAAAGAATAATTAGTCATGGATCATTAAATCTGCCCATCGAGATAGCTGACTGGCTTTCTCAATGTGGTGACTGTCCCAGAATGAAGCTGAGGAAGCAAGGCTTGGAATTGAAATATTAGGTGTGTTGGAACATATATTAGGAAAATTGTCAATTTCATTTAATTTACTTTAATTTGCTAAGTTCCCAGGCTGACATCAGGAGGGGTTCAGGTATGAATCTTTGGGGTGAGGTATGGAGGCAGAGGAGACAAGATAGACTCAGCACTTACATTTATAGTAAGATCTGCAATGACAGTGTATTATCTAATAGAAGAAATCCCTAATAGAAACAGAAGTTTCCAAACATCTCTGAACATGGAAAGTACCATGTAAGGGTTTCAGTCAGCTGAAGAAGAGCTCCCAGGCCTCTGGATACTTAGATCACATCATTGTTAGAGACACCTCTGGATTCTTTGATTGTTATTTTCCTAATTTGCTTGGAAAGATGATGCATTGAAGGAGGATTAAACAACAGTGTGAACCATGTGAGAGTGAGGGAGTGAGAGAGAGGGTGACTGGAAATCTGTTTATTTCAAGGGGTTGTGTAGAACTGAAAAATACAGATTTAAGGCATGATGATGCCTTAAAGGTTTGTAGGTTGGGCCCGTTTAGACTACAAGATTCTTGGGGTAAGGACTTTTGGATATTTAGATGACCTAGCACAGTATTGCCCTGATCTTTTTGCAGCCCTAGAATGAAAACATTAACGATGACTTTTTTTCATGGCAGAGGCTATGGCAGGCTGTATTTAGAAAAAGATCCACTTTATCCAATTTTATTATGTTCTACTTAAACAAATTTGTTAATCTTAGTTTTCTCTTTGCTCGCTTTTGCTTTTTAAATACTAAATTCAGGTGGGAAATGTCCCTTTGCAGTATTTGACAGTTAATTTTGTGTGACTGAGTAAGTTAATACAAATTCAGAATGTAACAAGACAGGGCTTCAGTGGTATCAGCCACTGAACAGCACTCAAAACCTCTTGCCATTTAACTGGCACATGTAAAATTTGCAAAAGTGTGATGAACCAGAAATCTGCACACATCAACTCTGCTGCTTGTATGAGAGGGCAAATAAGAAATAGGGTAACCGGTAAACTATTTCCATGCCATTAATTATTTCATGTAATTCCTTCTCAAGTTGGTTCTTTGATTCCTCTATGGCCACATTTGACTTAGTAGCTGTTTTGCTGAAAAGGAACAGAAGTTACTTCACCATTTCACCAACCTGCTTTCAGATAGTGGTAATTTTCCTTTATTTTTGTGCTTTTTGTAATTTACAGCTAAGTAGCAGAGAAGCAATTACTCTGGAGTTTGCTTTTAAGGAAAGGTACATTCCAGGAGTGTTATTTACATACCTTTCTGAGAATTACATGTTACTGTAGTTGCTTTCTTTCTTAATTGAGTTGAAATAGAATCCAGCATCTGATTTGGGACTATTTTTGTGTGAGTATATTTTATGACTAACCTGGGTGTATAGGTCAGCGCAAGAGGCTTCTGTGTAAAAGGCTACAGTTTTCACTGAAGAGAAAAGATGAGGAAAGTAGAATGAGGATCCACATCTATCAGCTATTTTTTTCCTTTTCTAAACCCTCTTTTTTTTTTTTTTTTTTTTTTTTTTTTTTACAGGTGATGGAAATTAAGGGACAAATGATTCATGTGCCAGAATCTAATTCGATTTTGTTTCTGGGTTCCCCCTGTGTGGACAAGCTGGATGAACTGATGGGCCGAGGCCTCCATCTTTCAGACATACCTATCCATGATGCTACTCGTGATGTCATATTAGTTGGGGAGCAAGCAAAGGCCCAGGATGGCTTGAAAAAACGAATGGATAAGCTGAAGGCAACGCTAGAATGTACACACCAAGCCCTCGAAGAGGAGAAAAAGAAAACAGTAGATCTCCTTATTTCTATTTTCCCTGAAGAAGTGGCTCAGCAGTTGTGGCAGGGACAGCAGGTTCAGGCCAGAAAATTTGATGATGTCACCATGCTCTTCTCAGACATTGTTGGCTTCACTGCCATCTGTGCACAGTGCACACCCATGCAGGTCATCAGCATGCTGAATGAACTCTACACACGGTTTGACCATCAGTGTGGATTCCTGGACATCTACAAGGTAATACCTCAAGTCTAAAGCTAGCAAAATCTAATTGAAACTAAGATAGAAAAAAAAAAAACAGTACCTATCTCCCTAAATTACAGACCTTGTCTGTAAAAATAGAAAGGCAGTACTTTTTTCTTATGTGAAAAAAATAATTTGAAGTATACTCATTGAAAAATCAAGTACTTTGATGCTGAGCGGTCATCATTATTCCCCCATGGGAATATATGCCTCGCATTCCCATTTTCCTATAGGAATATACATCTACTGTGTTACAACCTGACACATCAGCCAGTGTCTTAAGGACTATGAAGTGCACAATGATGCATCTCCTGGAAGGCAAACAAATGCCTATTTCCACTGAAACTTGAATAGTTTAGGGTTTAGGCACTTACCTTTTCCCCAAAAGAATTCAAATTTTCATTAAAGAAATTGTTAGAGATTTAAACTTCCACTGAAAAACAAGAAAATGACAACAGATGTTTATTCATAGTAAATGGAATGAGCAGGATGTGGCACTGGAATGCCATGTTCCTTTACTGCTCTGCAGAGAAGGAGATGTCACATGTCACTTTACAGACTTCAGCGTCTTCACTTCTCTTCAGTGGATTTGGTGTCCAGTAAGTATTTGAGAGAAAAAAAAGAGAGGAGGTAAAATTTAACAAATGCAGTTAAGGTACTATCTGTGTAATTATCCTGTCAAATCTACGGAGAATACATTTTGTCTATTTCACCTTTGGTTTTGGAATGCGAGGAGCAGAACAAATTTCTTTCTATAACTGAATACATCAAAGAGAAAAAAATGCAGCTGTAAAATTATATAGTCTTCATTTTCTGTCTGAGGCTTGCAAACTAAATCACCAGTTTTCAAATTGTTTCAAATACTATTTGTTCATAGACTATAGGGAGAAAAGGTCTTTACAGGAGTGCTGTCCCTTTCATTTTTAGCCTCTAATACATTTTAAAAGGCATCCAAAATATTATCTACCTAAATAATAACTGTGGCTGAAAAAATGCAGTACATACAACAGATAGAGCTGAACATCGTATATAGATTGGTAGGACAATATACCAAAGTAGAAGATCATGCTGTAAGTAAGTTCTGTGCTCCTGGGCTAGAGGTTTGTATTACTGATGCTCAGAAGCCAAAGGCCACCTTGGGAGAGGACTACAATGGAAAGTATCAACCCTCGTTTGGAAATTCTTATGATGATATAGTCAGAAAAGACTTGAAGTTTGGTCTCTGTTTGTATTAATCTGATGTTGCTGTACTGGATCTTGAGCCAGCTCAAGGAAAGGGATTGGAGGAACTTCTGCCCCACAGTCAAGAGTGATATCTAGTGACCCTGTTTCACATGCTGTATCTGGTACATGGGTGTTAGTGTTTTGCCAGGTGATAATTTTAGTTAGTTGTTTTGAGGCATTTGGAACATTCTTTGTTGAAAACTATGGTTGCACGGCAATAGGAAATAAAGTATGTAAAACTATGACCTGATTGTAATGGAGGTTGGTTGAGTCCTGTGAGAACACTAGGAAGGAATATTTATACACAGGTCATGAATATTATGTCATTCAGATGATGGCTTTCTGCCTTTTGCCACTTTAGATAAAAAGATGGTTTTGTATGAAAATATTGTTTTGACCAGTGAAATAAGATGATGGCTGCTGAGATAAGCAAAGCAAGATTTTTGCTTTCGGGAGAGGAATAAACATTCAAAAAAAAGTCCAAATCCTCATGTAATTCTATGAGCTGAGGAATAAACAAAACCTGTTGTTCTATGGAAGGATGCCTTACACCTCTAGCAGCCTTTCTCCACTGTTACTGCTTCGATACAGCCAGTTCTTTCTCAGATCCTTTCATCCTGCATTTTCTTCATTCTTCCTAGTCCTCCATGAGTCTTCTGATCCTCCCTATACATCCCCTGCTTCTCTACACAGCCCACACATACGCAAGGCAGTCTGCACTGTCGCTATTTTGGAGCTGTATGTACCTATTTTTTCTTCTCCACAAAACTTATTTTTCATTTATTTTTTTAACCAGAAGTCTACAAATGACTCAGTTGAGCATTACAGAAACATAAAACTCAGGCAATGATCCTTTTTTCATTTCCTTAGAGAATCAAGCCTAAAATAAAATGACAATTCTTTTTAAAAAGCATTTGCAATTAAAAATAAAAATAACTTGTGTGTTTATATCTTTTTCATTGTTTTAGATGACATTCTGTAAGCTAAGTTTATTGCTAGGAATGCTCACCACCACAGAAGAAGTTATTGTCAAGCAGTGAATTTTAGATATGTAATCACCCGAATTTGTACCCACAGTCTGTACTAAATTGTTCAGCCTGCGTCCAAGACATACTCCTGTAACTAGGCTACAGAAATTTATCATGTCACCTATATAGACATCAAAACAAATCCGTTTTCAGATATGCTTTGCTTTAAGCAACATGGTAACATTAATTAGCAAAGATTTTTTTTGTAAGTACTTCTGAATGCCAAATTCACCATTTTGTAAACACAAAATTAAGCAAAAATAATTAAAGAAACCCCATGCTGTAAATTATTCACCCAGCTTTACTGTTACAGCATTTTGAATTCAGAACCTCTGTGCTTCTAATCCTGGACTCAGACAATGAATGTAATATTTTCAATTCATTCTGGGATGTTTACAGAGAAGTACATTGCAGAAAGAAGAACAAATAGCCTCGCATTTAACAAGTCAGACATAGAGGACAAGCATAATGAGCTGTTGGATACTGAATAAAAATGCTTGGAGAGGGCTGAAGGGAGGTGAATTAGACATTTCTTGGAAATGAAAGTAAATAGCTATAACCAACGAGGTAGGGGAAGGATAATCAATGGATGGTTACATAGGTAAGAAGGACAGAAGTAGATGAAAATGAACTTCACAGCAGCATTTTTAATGTATACCAGAGATAACAGATTACATTGGTTCTGACTGAGGGAGAAATTACATGGCAGTAATTGAGATGCACAGTGACACAAGCCTGACTGACAGTTTTGGCAGTCTGGAAGAATCTGTGTTTTAGAGAGTGAAACTTTAGAAAGACTCTGCTTACACATAGCCTTGATGAAAATATCAAGGGATGTTCTTGGGGCAATCACAAGAGGGAGAGGATGTGAGAGAACTGAGATCTGTCAGTGCATTTGGAAAGTGATGCTGCTGACTATCAGAGCTAATCACATTTGGCTTGGAATTCAGGTATGGAAGAAAAGATACTGGTGAGCAGGGAGTGCAAATCAAAGCAATGTAGATGAAGGTGCTTGGCAAGCTAGCGTCTGTGGGCATTAGAAACATGGACTCCAGGAGCAGAAGCAATGAGAGAGAGATCTCAGTAAATTTTAAAACCAGTTGCTTTGTGTAAAATATGTACTGGTTGACCTGACTGTGTGTTTGTTTAGACTTGTTTTTCTATGTGTCTGAGTTCCTGTTGTCTACGAGCCAAGTGGTGGGAAATGATGCTTCAGATAATCCATCTCTTTATCAAATCAGCTATTTAGATATTCTGGAGCCATGGCTGCTGGCATTTAAAACTTAACCCTGTGAGCTGAAATCTTCCCTGCTTAAGATTCCTGCGGCTTCTGTATTTCCCCCCAAGTAATATGCTTTCGCATAGGATCACTTTAAATACTTTTTTATCTTTGAGTGCTTTTGCCTGTGTAGGCCTGCTTTCTCAGTTCTTTCTCCCCGTTTCCTTTGACTATTTATTGGATAAAACAACATAATTCCACATAATCAATTTTATAGTCAGAATTCACAACTTTGTTGTGTGAATTTCAGCTTTCTTTTTGGCATTGTTTGACTACACTGACGCTCTCTCTGAGGGATGATACACCCATGCCTCAAAGTCCTTTGCCAGCTTCCTTGGGGTTCTCTTTGGCTATTATTCCTGGAAACATTATTTCACTTACTTTAAATGGAATTATTTTATTTTTTCTGAATGATAGTTAGTCTTTCAGATCTTTATTTTATGACTTTATACACCTAATTCTGGCTGCAGCCATAATCTTTGCTCCTTACGAAAAAACATGAGGCTAAAAAGGGTGAGAATTCTGGACTGCTCTGCAGTCATTTAGGCTGATACTCAACTGTTCTGAAAAATGTTACTTCTACTGAGGTTGTGATACAGTGGTTTTAAGAACATAATTGTAAACTGATGTTTCCTAAAAAGATCACTTCAATTTTTTTATACTGGTAGTTTAGGTCGCAGAACTCAGTATTAATTTTGCAGAAAGTACCAGTACTTTCTCAGTGCCATAACTGTCCCTCCTTGAGAACTGATATTTGTACGTTTTCATATATATGTTTTTAAACTTATTATGAATGCTATAATTACTAAACAATACTGCAATGAAAGGAGTCATGAGGCTTTATGTTTCATAAGTTTAAAAACAATGTCTCTAGATTTTCTATGCCCACTTTTTTTGTCTTCTAAAGAGAAGAGGGAGCCTTAAAACTTATGTCCAACTTGCAGGTTCTGGGGGTGCTTCCCTCATCCTCGATTTGTGTGTGAACTCTGTCCCTATCCTAACTTTTTATTTGAACAGGACTGAGAAGAGTGTCCTTCTTAGGGGCTCCCTGCTCCATATTGACAAGCAAGCAGCTGGACAGGACCCATGGCTAAGAGCCATATTGCAGTGTACAGGTCTCCCTCATGCTATGTTTTGTAAAAACTGCTGTTAGTACTTTAATCTTTTCTCATGTCATGTTTTTCTACTATCTAAATTTTAGTCCCTGTCCTGGTTTCTGCTGGAACAGGGTTAATTTTCTTTCTAGTAGCTGATAAAATGCTATGTTTTGGATTTAGTGGGAAAATAATGCTGATAACAGGCTGATGTTTGAGTTATTGCTAAGTCACGCTTATCCCAAGTGAAGCACTTTTCAGTTTCTCATGCTCTCCCAAGAATCTGGGAGGAGGCATGGCCAAGACAGCTGACTCCAACTAGCCAAAAAGCTATACCATACTATATAACCATATACTATATATACCATAAAGGCAAATGCAGAGTTCTGTATCTTCGGGAAAAACAACCCCATGCACAAGTATAGGCTGGGAGTGACCTGCTGGAGAGCAGCGCTGTGGAGAGAGACTTGGGAGTCTTGGTTGATAATATAACCATGAGCCAACAACGTGCGTGTGGCCAGCAGGTCAAGGGAGATTCTTCTCCCCCTCTACTCTGCCCTGGTCAGGCCTCATCTGGAGTCCTGTGTTCAGTTCTGGGCTTCTCAGATCAGGAGGGACAGAGAACTTCTGGACAGAGTCCAGCACAGGGCTATCAAGATGGTCAGGGGACTGGTGCATCTTCCTTATGAGGAAAGGCTGCGGGATCTGGGACTGTTCAGCCTGGAGAAGAGGCTGAGGGGGAACCTCATTAATACTTACAAGTATTTGAAAGGTGTATGTCAAGAGGATGAGGCAATGTTTTTTTTTTTTTTATAGTGTCTAGTGATAGGACAAAGGGTAATGGACAAAAGCTGGAACACAAAACGTTCCACTTAAACATAAGGAAAAACTATTTCACTGTTCAGGTGAGGGAGCCTTGGCACAGGCTGCCCAGAGAGGGTGTAGGGACTCCTTTTCTGGAGGTCTTCACGACCTGCCTGGACACGTTCCTATGTGACCTGATCTAGGTGGACCTACTTCTCCAGGGGGATTGACTAGAGGATTTCTAAAGGTCCCTTCCAACCCCTACCATTCTATGGTTCTATGATGGTTCTATGATAATGTCATGCCCAGTATATAAACTGGGGGAGTTGTCTGAGAGGGATGGATTGCTGCTTGGGCATTGTTCAGTGGGTAGCGAGAAACTGCATTTGTCTTTGCTTGGGTTTTGTTTTCCTGTCTTTTTGTTATATACCCTTAGTAGTAATAACAATAGTAATGGTAACAATCGCAGTGGTGATAATAATGCTAATAGTCTTTTGTTGTACTTTTTTTTACATGATTCCTCTCTTCATCCCACTGGGGGAAGGGGAGTAAGTGAGCGGCTGCATAGTATTTAGTCATTGGCTGGACTTAAAATGAGCAGTTCCTCAGAGGGTCTGGAGAAAATAGATTTTGCTTTCCATCAGCCTAGACTGTTTCCATTTAAAGAGTCCATTATTATCAGATCTAGAGGATTCATAGCACAACTGTGATGACATGTAGCTGGCCCTTCGTACACCTGAGCATGCCAAGGTGCAGCATTCTCATTCATGCAGATAGCATTCAAAACTGTATCTTAATTTCTTAAAATGATTTCAATGAATGTGGATGATACTTAGGTAAGTTAGGAGAAAGTATCTAACATGGGAATTTCAAGACAGATAAATTAAAGCTTATATTATCTTGAGGAAGATACTGTTGTTCATTAGTAGTTTTAATACTAGAGATACATATAGAAAATTAAGACCACTCATATCTAGAAAAGGGCAGTCACATTAAACTGAAATGTGAATCTTAAGTTATGCTTCCTTATTTCGATATTTTCTTTTTTTTTTTAAACAGTTCTTTACTTTGACATTGCAACTACTTCACATAAAGCAGAATGCTAGCTTGGACATTTTTTATTCATCACACATATTTGGAGTGATTTTTGCAATTTAATACTTGCCTACAGAAGAGAAAAATCATTTATGTAGTATGAGTTTTGTGTTCTATGACTATTGACTGCAAATCTGATGTTGACATCTTTTAAACTGTACGTCTTCTAGTATGTCTCTATTTTAACTAGTGAAAAAGAGCTTTAAAAATCCTAGATAATAATTCTACACGACAAGTACTATTTGTCTCTTATCCTTTTGTAAAATAAACAGCAATCTGATGTAAAATGTAGATGAAAGAGTTCCTCCATATATTGGGTACTGAAAGATTTATGCTGAAGGCTGCTAAGTAGGTGCTAGAGTTCGGATAACGCTCTTTCTGCAATATGCTCCTGAGCTTGCCAGCATGTAGCATCATTAAACTCACTAAAAATAAAATGCCCTCGGGCTTAGTAAGAGCAATTGCTTCATAATTAGGCTCTTGGGGAAAGAAGCTGGGGTTTATAGTAAGACATTTCTTTTAAAAAAATAGCTTTATTAGATGAAGAGATTTCTGAACTTCATGTGTGGACACTTGGAATCCATTCCTGCACACATAAGGGATTTCCCATACACCAAAGAATCTCCAAAAGTAGAATGTAGTGTCATAGAAGCATTGCAGAGTTACCATGAAACCTGGGCACAAGATTTGACTGCTTAAGAGTTAATTTGGAAAAGCTGAGAACCAGAAGCTAAGAAAACACTAAGGTAGAAACAGAAGGAGATTCTTGGGTCCATCTGAAGACAGTTTTATTCTCAAATCTTGTCTTAAAAATTTAAAAACCTTTAAAAAACAGGTATTTTTTAATAGTATGGCAGAAATTTTGGGAATCTATAAATATTATATTTGACATACAGAATTAGTTTCGGCAAAAAACCCGAGATGTAAGTATTTTAATCTGACAGATGTTGTTAGGCTTCACACTGTTGCACAATTCTACAGTGTCTCAAAGCTTTTCTGCCAAATCTGTGCAGTGGAATATAGAGTACTTTAAAATGCAAAAAAAAAAAAAAAAGAAATAGGTTTTAATTTGTACTCACAAAGCATCAAGAAAACGAACATTTTGATTAATTTGGAAAATGTCAGTATTCACTCTTTGTTACATAAATAGAAATGTAGACCTAGAAGCTACCTCAGAATCAAGGATACTTAGGCCATGCTCAGAGAATGCTTTTCTGATATGCATTTACACCACCTCCAGAGAAAGAGTGCACATGCTTCACTTCTCAGTGGAATAACCTATCTAGTTTCTCTCCAGCATGTTCTTTGACGTTTCTTTCCATACAGTCTGTATTTTAAGTGACTTGTTCAGATCTTTGCACCATAAGCTGCCCAAAATACTTCAAGTCTGCCCTCCCCCCACTTAGTGATTAATAATGTCACTGACCTGCCTGCCAAAATATGCGTGCCAAGATACAGGATTCTTTGAGATAAACAGGATCTTGCTGTTGTGCTGACAAACAGTATCTTGACACTAGTATTCAACACACCCATGCAGTCTTCATCCTGTTTTGAAGTACTTTATGGAACATACATTCTGTAATGCACTTTGAAAGGCGTGAGATGAGTCATGCATGAAACGATACCAGCTCACCTTGAGTCTTCTGACAGTTTCACCTTCCCAGTCTGGCCATCATGCCTCACATAAACCTGGTTTTCAGTCATTTCTCAGCAAAAGCATGCCAATGCCAACATGAGACTGACGTATCAAATGTCAGTCTGGGCCTGGAAGCAGGCAGTTAAGCAAAGATAAGAGACATTTGAATCATGCTTTAGCAAATTAGTTAAAAATTAATTATTCAGAATTCAGAATGGAATACATCATGCCCTAGAAGTTCGTCTTTGTCTTCAGTGACTTCAGAAAAAGTGTAAGTGAGTAGCTTAAATTAGAGGCTTAATTTTTGTGTGGCTAACTCTGGGTAGTGCAAGTCCCATCCAAGTCCCATCCTCTAATACTAAGTTGTAAGGTAGAATATGGAGAGCAAATAAATTGTCCTGACATTGCTGACTTAAAACTAGAGTGGAAAGAATTTTTGTTTTCTTCAGTCTTTGTCCTCCACCAGTTAAACAGGTATCGTGTTGATGCTGCTGAACTGAAGTACCACTTTGCTGTCTACTATGGCCTTTTCCTAATTTTCCTGCTGTACAACTTAGATCAGAAAACAGATGAAAGAAAAGCCCATTGAGAGATACTAATAACTCTAATACTAATATAATACTAATATATAGAGTTATACATATATATATTTAATCTTCGGGCTGAATTTTGCTCTATTACTTTAGAGGGAAGATAGTTCAGCTTTTATTAGAGAAATATATAGTGTGTGTGTATATATATATATATATATATATAGTGTAGGTCAGACTTGCAGATGGAAAAAAATATGGATAAACAAAATAATGAAAATTCTGAGAAGCCATAAATCTTTACTGCAGTACCTGAGAATATTTCCTAGCTTCCCATTCCAGGTGCATTCCATTCCTGAATCCTAACTTCTTGCTGGGATTAGACATAAGAAACTACCTCATATATTTATTTACTCCTGTGGAAATGCAATCTAGGTCTACAGGAAGCTAAGATGTGCTCTGGTAAGGCCAAGTTAAAAAGTGCATATGAAACTGACTTTAAGAGACAGCCAGGGCCATACTCAGACTATTTTTTCCTATAAGAAACTAATTCCAGGTCTTCAAAACAAAGTTAATACGGTAGAAGTCATTGATTTGTTGTTGATGTAATCAGAAGAATCATTTCATATTCTCCCATAAGTGCTGTTACGAGCCTGACAGTCTCTAAGAGTGCAAAAGAAGCTGACACATAGAGAGTGGAAAGGTTTTCCACTGGTTCATCTGTCCTTCCAGAGATCAGCTGCTTGTTTTCCCAGAATTTGCTCTGTCCTATCAGCTGCTGTCCATTCAGCTGCCTCTGTGTCCTTCCATGTTCTTCTGCCTCTTCACATAGACTTGTTAATTTTCACTCTTCAGTAGTTCTGAGACAGAAGTGAAACTGCACTGTTTGTAATTTAAAACTAGCAATCTAGACTATCCTGAGTCAACTGACTGATTTTTTAAGAGTGTGATTTTTTTTTGTTAGTGTGAGATTCATCTTTTCCTGAAGGAAATGCTTAGGACAGGTTGGATGACTTCTAAAGTTTCCAATTCAATTCATTAAGAGAATTGAGAGTAAATAATTCATGTGCAGATTACTGTATTAGAGATATCACTGATTAGATGAGCTGAATCTCACCCATATAATCTATGAACTTGCAGCCTATATGGTTGAAATATTGCTTGTGCCATCTACTTTTCATATGCTTACAGTTATTTAATCACCTTTATAGTTTAATGCTGTGTTATGTTGTTTAATGCATAGAGTGTATATTGATTGAGTCAAATTAGGTTTCACTGCATTTTAATTTATCTCTTTCAATCGGTATCAACCTAAATTATTTCTTTCCTAATTTCATTGCTTTATGTTATATTGGCATTGGAATAGCTCCTACCACTGCTGAGCACGAGTATTGTACTGTTTCGATCACCAGGAAACCATAGTGTTGCATCTCCAAACAATGCAATTCCATGACCCAAATGAGCAGTAAAGTTATCTATAATCAAACACACAGAAAAATAGGAGCTTTTTTTTTTCTCCAAAATTGTTTTCTTTCTTCCTGCCATCTTTCCTTCTCTCCCTTTTCCTCTCTCCTCTCATCTCTCCAATCCTTCTCTCCACTCCATGGGAACAGAGGTCACAAATTAGAAAACAACACCACCTTTAATTATTGCCAGAGGAAGAAAAAAAATAATAACAAAACTTGCCATTACTTTAATATTTCCTTGGGCATTTTAAATACAATATCAAAAATTCAGAAAATATGGTTAATTTTCAGTTTTAATTTTTGCAGTGTGATTTGTATAGTAGATTTTTCTTCCTGAAATTAAAAGATACAGTATTAAAGCAAAAAAATCAGTGGCTGCAGTATAACCTCAATTATCTACATGTCAGGAGAGAAAAGAAACATTTGGACAACTGAAATTTCAGGTAGTTATCACTGTAACTAATAGATATACTAGGGGAGAGTACATGCTGTATAGCTAAAATTTGGATTACAGAAAAAACTGCCATAGCTAGTGCATTATATTGGTTCCATGCTTGACAGTATTGAATGCGGATACTTGAAGACCAGAAGCCCCATGAGCTACTTATGAAATGTCGGGTATATATGGCAAACTTCTTTTCTGTCATGTTCATTTTGAGATTCATGCCCTAAAATACAAAGATAATGTTTATTATCACTGTATTTGCTGAATCACCTATTAAAACCCTCACTGCCTGCAGAACTGTTTGACTATTTTTTAAAAAATAACCTGCAAAGTTCTTTTTCTTTAAGATCTTGTGGTCAGTAAGTTTAACATTCTTTCCTAATCCATAAGGATGCTGACGTTATTGTTGTCTCTTGCCTTCCTACTAGGGACAGCTGTGAAGAGCTCACCTCTGTGTCCTCAGGGACCTCCCACAGGCACTGGGGCTGCTCTTAGGTCTTCCTGAAGCCATCCATCTCTGCTCCAGGATGAACAAACTCAGATACCACAGCCTCTCTTGACAGGACAGGTGCTCCATCTCCCTCCATCTTGGTGGCCCCCCACTGAACTGGATCCCATTTACCAGTCTCAGACTTGTACTTAGGGGCCCAAAACTGTAGGTGGCATCTATGTGTGATCTAGTAAGTGCAGAGCAGGGGCTGATAACCACTTGTCCAAATCTCTGTTGATACAGCCTAGGCTGTCATTGACCATCTTTCTGCCAGGACTTGCTGCTGGCCTATGTGCCACTTGCTGCCCAGGTCCTCTGCTGGAGAACTGTGCTTCAGGAAGTTGACCCCAGGCTGTATCACTGCCAGGGAAATTCCTTCCAGGGACAGGACTTTGCACATGTCCTTGTTGAATTTCATGAATTTCCTGCCAAGCAATTCATCCTGCCTGTCCATGTCCATCTGATGGCAGCCCTGCCCTACAGCAAATTGATTTCCCTAAGTTTGGTGTCAACTGCAATCTTGATGAGAATGCAACTAATGTTATCATCAGGAAAACAATCACAGATTTTGTCAGAAAAAAGGCAGATATATTTACTCATCAAAATTCTAGATAGTTCTTGTACAGATTGTAATTTGAAAGGTGATCACTACACATTGCAAGCACCTAGAATGTGTCTCTGCCTAGGAGAAGGGAAATAACCTAGGCAACAGGTGAAAGGAGTGGCAGATATTTTAAAAGAGAGAATAATATTCTTCTATGCAGGGAAGGAAACCACACCCAGAACAGAAATGTCACTTTTCTTAATGAGAAAAGTTAAGTGAGGAAGGCAAAGAGCATTAAACTTTGATTAGCTAAGCCATTACTCCTTTCCCCGCTGCTTTTTAATTTATTTTTTTCCACTCGCAGTGAAAAGAGGAAACGGATATTATTGCAACTGCTGCTTTTTATTATTTCAGTATTATAAAATGAAATTTTATAGAGTATCTCCCAGCAGTAGGAGAGTTTGAGGCTATTGGCAGATTACTCATAAGCAGTAAGAAACAGTTCAGCAGTAAGCTTTTTTTTTAGCTAAATATAGCATATACACTTTATATACTCTGTAAACAGGGTGTGAAGCATAGAGAAACTGTTTACTGTTTAGAGAAACTTGTTTTTTCCAAGTTTTCCTGCCAACTTAAAATGACAATGGTTGTGATCACATACTTATTTAAGCAGAAATAAATTTTTCTGATGGCTCAAATTAACAGGAACATATGTGACCACAAGCAGGATGTGATGCACGTGGAAACTCTTCTGAATTTGAAGAAATATCAGTTACTCTATAAAAGGAGGATAAGAAATCGAGACATGGACAGGGATGAAGAATATCTCTAGTTACTCTGTCTCTCTGTGATAGTTATATAGATGATTATATATATATGTGTGTGTGTTAATAGAATAAACCAAGTAAACTTTGAATAACATATTTTTCCACATATGCGTACCACTGAAAGTTTTTCTTTTCTCAAAGTGTCCTTGATCAAAGGATGGTTATGAAATACCTAGGTATTTACTTTCCAAAGTAATCCTGTATTCACTTGATCACCTCTTCTTCATTCTGAATTGCACTGTGAATTTTTTTTTCTGTGCCTAGTGAGAAGAGAAAATTAAGCTGTGTTCCTTCTGTATATATATCTTTATATCTATCTGTCTACCTATATATAGATATAATTGCTGAATGATGCATGTTGCGTGAGTGGATTTGGCTTGAAAAGGGCCCCATTAGAAGTTATATTTGTCTCAGCAGTACAGCCAACTCAAACTGAAATCACTAGTGCAACCCGTATTAAGGGCTTCTGTTTATGGATGACTCTTTCGGTTTGAGGCAAACTTTTACTGTGTTTATAGTGAAGCCAATTAATCTTTAATTTCCAATATATTTATTTATTTTGCAAAAGAATATTGAACAATTCATAAAGACAGTGTCATAGATTATTTTAGGGTGAAGATACTGTAACCACTAGATAATAAATACCTATGCAGCCTTGTGAGTATTTTGGAGATGGGAACAACAGCACACAAGTATCCTTTAGAGGGAGATGAAGGATCTACAAGGGATGTGCTACTAAGGGTAGATTTTCTTCCTGAAAGAAGTTGGCAATTTGTGAATTTCCAGACTTTTTTTTTGGTACCTACTTAGTTTTAGTTCGCAAGCAAAGAAGCTTTCTTGATATAATTTAACCCACTCAAAAAGGATCAAAGCTCACATAGACTTATTTATATCTCTTACACAATAAAAGTAATGAGTACTCCACTGTAACTATCATAATACCAATTATCTATTAGGCTTTTAGAGGATACTTGCAGAGAGAGACAAGACTAAATCTACAGCCAGTTGTCCCTCCATCTAATTCTTACAATGGATTTAATACTTCCAATCGCTGTAGAAATTTCACATTAGAATTGCCAAAAAAGTGACCTGCTGTGATTACATTTTTAATATTTATTTCCAGCTGTGCTTTGAAGAAGGTGCTAGTAAGATTCCCGAAACTGTTGAGATTCCTGAATATTTTATGTGAAAATCTTTTAACTTAACATTGCAAGTTTCACTTAGAAAGTATTTCCCCCTGTGTGTGTAACCCTGTGAAATGAAGTGTGACACTGAAGTTCCTTCATTAGTTCTAGAAGTTCATATATGTAATGACTATTGCATATTTAGGAGGATGAGGGATGTTACTTCAGTACACCACATTTTTCTTTCTAAACTGTCACTGAATCAACACCCTGATTTTATACCCAGGGAAGATTATTTAGCCACAGCTTCCAGTTTCTCAGTTAACACAACAGAAGGTTTGGCCAGTGGTAGTTAAAAGAGACCTGTTGGAGCTGCCCAGGAGGCAGTTTATCAACCTCTGTGCTCTGGACACATTAAATTTTGAGAAATTCTATTCTGTCTTTTGGGATACAAGATTCATCTGCAAGTCATTTTCTACCTAGAATCAGAACAAATTAGAGCTCAGCTTCTATAAAAAGTACTGTTAATGTCTTAATGAGACATACAGTATCTACCAATGACTAACAGAAGCTGAATACATAGAAAATAACTTCCCAAAAGTAAAAGATATTTTTACTTACTTCCTACTGCAAGTTTTGTGAATTGTCACTCTACAGGATCCGTCAGTCTCGGGATATCTATCAAAAGGCTTTTTTCTGAATTGTAGACTGCACATAACTACTTCAAGTAATTACAAATCTTAATCTTGGATTTCTTGAGAGTCTGACTAAAAGTCTTTTGGACATTTCCAATAACTTGATGTGGAGTTACAGAAGACTTAAAAGAAGACCTTTGCGTAGCAGTGTAAGTAGCTGCTGTATTTCCTGGCTTCTTTGTTAATTAGGAATAAAAATTATGACCTACATATTTATATATGTCTAATTTTGAAATCTAAGTTCAACCTCACTTCTCTTCTATGGTGCTATATATTGATTCCAAATTAATTAAATCTCCTGTGACACTGGCAATGGTGAGTATAAATCAGTGAACTAGGATGAAAAGTAGTTAAGGCTGTCAGTGAGTGGCTAGAAATATTACGAGAAGTACAAAATTATTATTTAACTAGAAGAAAAAAAATACTAAATCTTAATAAAGGTAAACCTGTCCATTATTTGAAAATATGGCTGAAATATTCAAATTAGAATATATATTTATTTTTAAGAAGGTTTATTTTTGGTCTTTTTTAAAAATGTATATATTCTTTTTAAGAGGTGGGATGGTGTATTCCAGTCTTAATAGCAAAATCCATTTTGCTGCAGATGTGTCTAGGAAGGATATAAACATCAAGTATACCACTAATAACACATATGAGAATAGTCACATTACAAAGTAAAAAACTCAGAAGTTAGTTTATCACGTGGTAGGTTTGTCCTCTGGAGTTTCATTACTGCATATCATCATCTTGCCTGGGTTAAGCCAGATCTGAGTGCTGCTATTTTTAGCCACCTTGAGTAGTACCTTTGTTTTCTCTTAATCCTATTGATATTTACTTAAATACTTGTGGAGTAAGTTGACTTCTGGTGTGTATAGTGATTTCAGAATCTACCCAACAGCGTGTATCTGACTCATTGATGGGACCAGATTGAAATTCTGAAATGCAATGTGTTGCTCTTATTGCAGTTTCTATAACTTCATAAAGTTCAATAAGACCAAGTGCAAAGTCCTGCACCTGGGTCAGGGTAATCTGCAATGTTAAAATAGATTGGGAAGTGAATGGATTGAGAGTAGCACTGCAGAGAAAGACTTGTGGATGTTGGCAGATGAAAAATTAGACATGATCTGTCAATGTGCACTTGCAGCCCAGAAAGCCAACTGTGTCCTGGAGTCAAAGTGACGTGAACAACCTAAATTATAAGAAGTCCTGGAGGTTTTTAAAAAATGGATTTGGGGAGGGAAACACAGAAAATCAGAAAATTTGTCCAATCTGATTTTGAGGAAGGACAGTACCAAGGTTAAAGTTTGATGAAGAAAATAGCATGGAAATATCAGCTTAAATTCTTAGTTGGGGGAAATCTTAGTAGTGACTGAAAACGGGATCACAGAACGGTAAATCATCAGACAACCATAGCAGTACTCAGCACATCCAGTTTCAACTACCAGATCAGTCTTAACAGTCCTAATCATGTCACTGGTTCTCCAGTATCACTGTCAGAGGAACTTCATAATGTCAAGCACTTAAAGACAATACTACAATGGTATTACAAGATTAACATGAGGTAGTTTTTCTCATTGTACGCAGATATGTACAATGCAACTATTATGATGCTACTCATTCAGTGAGTGCATTTTAGCTGTTAAATTAGTTTACATAGCTATGGAAATTTCCAAAGGGGAAGAAGGTAGCAAAATAAGTAGATTTGTCAGAACATTGCAGGAACAGTATGTTGTCCCAGATCTATACTTGCTTACAGGGGAGTAATGCAACTAACTTTAGTAGAAAAGTCATTCTGAAATCAAATTATTCAACAAAGAGCAGAATTTGTTTTTACTTTTTGTATTTGACATCACATATTCAGCTCTTTTTGTAGTAACACCTTTATTTCTACTCAAACAACTTATGTTCATCCACAGGTTTTAAGAATGCCAATGTGCAGTTATTTTGATGTCTGCTAATTCTTCCTCCTGATTTAGATAATTCTTTTTACCATCTACTTCTTAGCTATCCAGTGTGTATTTTGAAGTTCTGATCCTTTTTCTCACTATGCTTATGTATTTTCTTCCCTACTTTCTATGTTTTTCACCAGCTGTTGCAATATGCTTGCCCATCCATTTCTCTTTGGAAAGGTGAATAAAAAAGCTCCTAAAGAAACAGCAGGAAGTTGACAGACTCTGCGTCTTGTGGACAGAAATCCTGAGATATGGTTTGGGTAAAACAGGCAGGCAGGCAGCAGTATAAATTGCTCCTACNGACAAGGAAGCTCTAACAGCTGTCTGAGCTCTCAGCTCGTGAGAAGCCCTCAGCTTCTTTTATATATCCTTCTAAACAATCAGCAGGAAGTGCTAAGATGCCAAACTTGGCAATAGGCTTGTAGCAGCCTCCGTAAGTTTGATGGAAGTATTTACTCATGCTGCTATTCCAGATTCATGCTCTGGGTACATTTACATGTAACACTTATTTTTGGGATACTATTTCCAATCCTGCTTATCAGGACTAGAAATTAATCTGAGAAGATCCAGGTCTACTAATATTAGTAGAATTCCTGCAGTGAGAAGAATCCAATGCATTTATTACCTTAATAAGTACTTGCTAAGAACATGCTTTCTTCTCACTCTAGTCTTTGATGAAGCCTTTTCTGGCATTCCTGGCCTGTAGCGTTGTGGGCAGTGTGAAAGACAGACTAGTTATGTAGTAAAAACAAACTCAACCTTGAGGACTGAGTCTGCTTGGGTATGTGTTAATGGCCTGTATGTAGAACATGTTGCACATGTGTGGGCAAGCAGATTGCAAAACACAATGCTGTCAATAAAGCTGCAGAAGTTGAGGGCTTCAGTATTTCTCAGGTTGCTTTTATCAGGAGCCAGAGGGCTTCTGTAATTTCTTTTGCTCCTGCTTCCTCCTGAGGGACAGCTTTCTTTAAAGAAAATGAAGGATAAAAAGGAGTAAGGGCTATCTGAAGAGACCAGAGGGATCAGTCTGTTGAACTTGATGCCTGAAGGTAGGGAATTCACAGTCAGTTAGCCTGAGTAATAGAGAGGCAACAATTCTAATGTGAAAATAACATAAAATGGTACAGTCAAAAGTCTCTAGCAATAGCATCATTTGTAAATTATCCCTGTACCAGGAAGAGCTACCTACTAACGAGAAGTTATAGGCTCTTCACTTTTTTTTTACGGTGATGTTTTACTTTTTCTAATTCACTTCCTGATATGTTTTTCTCACAGAGTAAATAATAATTATGAATTATAATCACATAGCACTACTCTTACCCAACAGCAAACGGTGTTATCATATTGTCAAATAAAGCTGCATGCAATTTCTTATTTAAAAAAAGGAGTTTTCTGTATGGGAAAACATTGTCATCTCTCATCTGATGACATACAGTGTTCTAGATGTAGTGAGTATCTTTGGTTATAATGGTGCTGAACCACTAAGCCATTGCTTGTCAGGTTTTGACTGCACCTGCTTGGAAACTCTGGTAATTATGCGCCGTTGTCTAATTGCTTATTTTATGAATGTTTTATGTGTTTTAAGCAATGCCATTTGATTGCAAATAACTAATGTTAGGCTTCTTGTTACAATTCTTTAAACATTTGATTTGTCTGCTGCAGGTGGAAACAATAGGTGATGCGTACTGCGTTGCAGCAGGGCTCCATAAGAAAAGCCTTAGTCATGCTAAAGCCATTGCCCTGATGGCACTGAAGATGATGGAGCTTTCAGAAGAGGTTCTCACTCCAGATGGCAGCCCCATTAAGGTAATCCCTTTGCTTTTTACCCTCAGCTAGTCGGTAGTATGCAGACATGATTAATTCCATCATGTGCTGTCAGTTCTCTTGCTAAGAGAATTTAAAATTAGATCTAAATATCACCAACTTTTTATGGACATGTGGTTCCCATCAGCAATCATGTAAGATATGCTTCAGTAAGCACAGTAGACCACACACGTTAACTCTTACCTTGTTATATGCGTTGGATGCGAATTTGTGGCTGCAGGGTATTAGGTGCACTCCTGGAGCCCTTCCTTCAATCCAGTTTAGTGTGAAAAGACAACAATTCACATAACCAGGACTATCCCATGCTACAAGCCAGAGCACTGACAATAGGGAAATGTGGTTCAGAACGATGCTGCCGATCTGGACTTCAGCACTACTGACGGGGCACGGGAACAGGCTGCCCAGGGAGGTGATGGAGTCTCCTTCCATGGAGGTCTTCAAGACTCACCTGGACAAGTTCCTGTGTGAGCTGATCAAGGTGGACCTGCTTCTGTAGGAGGGTTGAACTAGATGATCTCTAAAGGTCCCTTCCAACCCCTACCATTCTATGATTCTATGATTCTATGACTAGCGTAGAGGTACTCAGACTTTTCTGTGGCTCTGAGGGGCTAAATAATTATTGACCTATATAAAAGCAGAATGTGTAGACTTCCTGCTCTTCCTCAGTGTAATGTGCTTCCTTCCCACACTACTCCAATTCCTTCTCCTAGATCAGTACAGAAGGTAGCAGGAGATGGAAACCCATGTGTCCTTTTGTACCATTTTAAAGTTCTACTGCTGTTTTGCTTCTCTTGATCTTATACCAATCTTGTAGCTGCTGGCATTTGAATGTGGTAATATTTAGGTAGGAGATGGAGATTCATCAGGGAAAAAACCCCATGGAGTTAAAAATATATATATATGCCTTTCTTTTTCAAGGGTCAGATTACACATTATTTTCATTATGTGTACTCACTCCTGTTTCTGTATAAATTGTTCTTCGCAGAATACAAACTCTCTGACCCTTCAGTCATTCAGTGACAGTAGAGATACTGAGAAGCTCCTCAGTAGATGTTGTCCTGTCTTCAATTTTAGGTGTAATAGATGTCAAGGCAGGATGGATGGTGATATTTGTGAATGTTGTTGTTACCTTTGTTTCTAACCTGGTAAATTCTGTTTAAAAAAGCTTATCTTGATTTGAGTTTAAATACATTAAGGTTAGAATTTCTGTCATATGGATGTCTACACTGTAAAACTGTTGAAATAAGGGCTTTTGGAGAAGTCTACTTTAATTTGTCCTGGTTTAGTTGTCTACTCTAGAATGAGATGAATCATACCCTAAATACGTGTATTTTCACAGTTGTCTGTAAGGGAAGTCTATGGACTTAGCCTTAATGTGGATGCCTGAACTGTAAGCTTCTACGCTCTGTCAGATGAGTCCTCCTACAAGTGGCAAAGAACACACAGTTTTTCTTGGTGGTTATGTCAATGATCGTCACAATAAAAACATATGCATTATTTCTAAATTGAGTTGGCATGATTTTACCTTTCAGCCAAAGCTGAATTGACTCGAGTGATCCCTGCATTTGTTAGCTGACAGTTTTTCACTTAGAAAAACATGAAAGTGCCCATCATGCCACAGATTCCTGTTAACAAATACTCCATGTGAATAATGTCTTGACGCTGTGTCAGGGAAAGCAGGAAAAAGTGGTCAAGCACTGGAATTAAGCTCCCCAGGGAAGTGCTCATCGCTCCAAGTCTGTCAGTGTTCGAGTATTGTGACAATGCTCTTAGATGTATGGTTTCACTTTTGGGCTGTCCTGTGTGGAGTTAGGAGTTGGACTTGGTTCTGTAGTTTACCTGAAGTTTAGAAAACCCCTAGATGCATGTAACAGTTGCTATGAACCATTAATAGGAGCCTTTCTGTGTGAAACATTTTACAATTAAGCCTTGCCATTAAAATATTTAAATATCTATTAGCAGATACAAAGTACCCAATGTACGCTATGAGACATTTTATTTTGAGCTGGTCCTGTTAATACAGATAGCAAAACAAGTGCAGTATTATGACTATAGTTTACCTTATCTGTGATTCATATCAACATGTCCTTGCCAAGTGTCTCGAATACAGAATGCTGATGCAGCTTTTGTTGTCTTGTATCAAAAAACCTACATCAGTATTCGGATATTTGAGAAGAACTTGAAATCAGAGGGCAGTTTTCTTCATGCCTGATACTCTTATCTTCTTGATAGCTTTCATGAGTTGCTGTGACTAAATTCTATCTATTCTTCTGCATAGTCTAGTAGCTATTTTGAAAAAATAAGACAATTACTTCATTACGTTTGAGACTAATTCCTAAAAATAAGGAATCTTCTAATATCAAGAGCAAACAACAGTGTTCTGTTTTCTTCCCCCACCCCATCTTCCTCCCACTCCAAACTGACTGATAAGTCATGATTAAATAGGAAGAAATGGTCCTTAGCATTTTATATAGTGCCTGACACCACAGTTATTTGAAGTTCGATTTCTGTTAGTAGTCTAACAATTACAGTACAGCTATTCTGTTCTAATTGTGTTTTCTAGTAAGGAGCAGATATGCTGAAGTCTTCTTGGTGTTTGCAGGGAGGGGATTTATTTCTTTTCCAGAGGCGTATTTCTTGTTTAAGCTATCTGAGATCAGCACTGGAAATGGAGAGTTCAGAGATACTCTCCCTGTTTGTGGGGTGTGACTGATACAATGCACATTTAATAGGCTAATTACTTCTGGGGCAAAACTTTTTTAGACAGTCATTATGAAACTTTTTTTGAGCTGTCCTGGTTGCAGAGATTTCAGCCCCAGGGAAGCCTAACTGCAATTATGAAATGTACTGCTTTCTATTTGATGACTGCTCAATGAGATATATATCTAACTTTATGGCTCTAACTTATTGAATATATGTATTTTCCTAATTAATTTGATGAGTATATTTTACTGTAACCTTAGGAATGAATTCACCAGAATGTAAATATTTGCTTTTTAGTAGTGCTGGAAATATTCATCTGTGTGATAGCAGCAGATATGTTATTAAATGACCGAGTTATGAAGAAAAAGTAAAGGAATGAATGAAAAAATACCATATTAAATGGAGTGTGTGGTCTGGGTACACATCCTTTGAAATATTCAAAGTGATGATCACAAAAATACCTTGCTTGTACAATATCTACTTCATGAAAAATCTGCCTCTTAGAGCAATACTTGTGTGGTCAGTAAACAGTGACGGGCAGAATGTTGACAAGTAGTATAAAGCAGGTGTGGTTTATATCCAGATGATGCTCCTGCCCCCTAAGTCAGTCCTCATAGTACTATGATGTGCAGCTAATGTGAACTCAGGCATAGACACATCCAGTAGAGCAGCAGAAATGTGTCAGCAGAATGGAGGCTGCAAGCCTACACTTCTTACACCTGTGTGGGTAGCCTGTGATTTGCAAGGTAATGAAAAATGTTGTTTTGCAGAAAGAGAGAGCAAGCTATGTTACAGCAGCCTCCCCAAAACCTCTAAGCAGTGTTGTACACAGTCTCCTCATTTCAAAATAAGTATTTGTGACAGAAAATGGGCAGATCATTGTCCTGTACTCAGAGTAGAGAAGGCTTCAGGTCCCTGTATGATTTTTTAAAAACTCAATTCTATTTCAATCAAAATGTCAGTGCTACTTTAGCATGAACTAAGGCCTTATTACAAAAGAAGGACTTTTGGCTCAGACACGGCATGTAGAATTGGATTTATATGCTTTTAGCAAAGCACTTCTTAGTCCAGAAACATTTGTTTGATTTAGGTTCTGTACAACTAGTTATACATAGTGCCCTGTCACTGTAGTTTGGAAATACTGATTTGAAACTGCCTCATACATTTAGGTGAGTGTTATTTGAATTTAGGATATGCTTAATATTTTACTACCTTTTTTTTAGATAAAGATGAAGCCCATTAATTTTAATAGCTAGAGATAATGCTGTAAGAAGTCTCCAGAGCATTGACCTTCAGAGATAGAGGTCATGATGCAGATCTCATTTGATGTGTTAAAACCCATAGGATATTATTGGTGGCATCACTTTTTATTGTGCTTCAAATCTTGCCTAATTAATTCATGCATGTTATATAGCTCAAAGAAACAGAAAGGCTTCCTTTTAAGTTTATTGTTAAAAGGGCTGCTCTGTCAGAACCTACCTAGTTTTGACTAATAAGATTTCCCAATGGATTACTCTCTAAGACTATCCACTCATTTTTATAGTGTATGAAGGTTGTGAAGAGATACAGGACTGGGAACAAACAGAGGAAAAGTAAATTATTTACATGAAGCTGATGAAATTAGCTACAATTATGTAGATTTGTTGTGTGCAGGTGCTCCTGACTAAAACATAAAGATTGGTTCCTACCACAGTAATTCAAAACGTTTTTTAAAATGTGTTTCTCTACAGCAGAAAAATGGTAAATGTCTTTCAAATGATCATGTTACGATAACATGAGAATCAGGCCTATAAATACTGTAATTACAGACTGAAACAAATACATAACCTCAGCTTTATTTTTTCTCACCTGCTAGTGACTAGTTCAGAAAATTTCTAGCTGATACTGACTTCAATTAAATTAATTTAAACTCAAGTGAGGTGGATGGGACCTTGCATTTCAAAGCACATAGTGTGAAGCCAACATCAACTCAGTTGTTTATTTATTATCAAGACAGACCGCCTGATGCACTTGCAGCTTCTAGCTTTTAGATATGCACTGCCAAATCCATTTTATTATTGGATTTATAAGCTGCACTTAAACAGTGTAGTCTGGTATTAGCATAATCAACATAAGGGCTGGTCTTCATTTATCAGCTAGAGAGGGAGGTATGGCAGAGTGACCATTTCATGTGAAGGGTGGAATTAACCTCATCTAATTTCAAATACTGACAGTGTGAACAACTACATCTAAGCCTGTTACTGTAATGCTCTCTTTAAATGGAGACAGTAAAGCTATTTTAGTCTGTATTCATCTGACATGCTTTCAGTGTCTGCCTTAAAATGAAATATTTGAATTAACATTTGTCAGATAAGTACTACCTCGGGGTGAACAGGAGTCTTGGTTTAACCCCTGTCAACCAAGCTCCACACAGCTGTGCACTCACTCCCACCTTGGTGGGATGGGGGAGAAAATCAGGAGAGTAAAAGAAAAAACTCATGGGTTCAGATAAAGGCAGTTTAACAGGTAAAGCAAAAGCGGCACATGAAAGCAAAGCAAAACGAGGAATTCGTTCTCCACTTCCCGTGGGCACACCGGTGTTCAGCTGTCTCCAGGACAGCAGGGCTCCAGCACATGTAAGGGTTACTTGGGAAGACAAACATCGTAACTCCAAATATGTCCCCTCCTTCTTCTTTCTTTCCCCAGCTTTGTTTGTGAGTATGATGTCATGGTGTGGGATATCCCTGGGGTCAGTTGGAGTCAGCTGTCCTGGCTGTGTCCCCTCCCAACTCCTTGTGGACCCCCAGCCCAGTTGCTGGTGGCATTAGGTGAGAGGCAGAAACAGCCTTGACTGTGACTGCTCAGCAGTAACTAAAACATCCCTGTGTTACCAATGCTATTTCCAGGACAAATCCAAAACGTAGCCCCACAGAAACTTATTGTGAAGAAAATTAACTCTACGCTGGCCAAAATCAGCGCAACAGTCTCATGAGCTCTCAGGAAGGACAGTCCTGCTGGAAGGATCTGCACTTAAATGCTGGTTCAAATCTCTGTTCAGTCACAGCCTTTCCATTTGAATTTTAGATGTTATCCAAACTTTTTATACTGAAACTACCCATATATAAGTTAAATGCCTTACAAGTAGAACCATTTCTGTAGCATGTCTAAGCTGTGTGACTTTACATCCATGTAGCTGCATTGGTTTTGGTTTGTGTTTTGTATTTAAATAGCTGTGGTTGTGATGACTGGTACAATGAAAGCCTGAGTTTGATAAACCTTTAATCTCTACTTGTTAAGTAGTAAATTTTAATAAGCATGAACTCTGCCTCATGAGTAAGGTTACAGAAGAGACAAAAAGGGCTTTGTGGTTTGTAATGGCTCATGTCCACCCTGACAGTGACACACTTTTCTAAATAACATGGAAATGTTCCATAAATTTTATTGTGTGTAGCACCTCCTGGCTTGTATTGGACATAGTGAATCCAACATGAGCAGGCAAGTGATAATGTCCTGTACTCAGCACTGTTGAGGCCACATCTTGAATACTGTGTTCAGCGGCTGAGGGAACTTGAGTTGTCTAGTCTGGAGAAGAGGAAGCTGAGGGGACACATGGTCACTCTCTACAACTGCCTGAAAAGAGGTTGGAGCAAGGTGGGAGTCGATATCTTCTCCCAGGTAACAGGACAATGGGAAATGTGCTGAAGTTGTGCAAGGAAAGGTTTAAGACATTAAGAACTTTTTACTTAGAGAGTTGTTAGACAGTGAAGCAAGCTGCCCAGCGAAGTGGTGGAGTTCTCATCCCTGGAGATATTTAAAAGTCATGTAGATGAGATGCTGAGGGACATGGTTCAGGGATGGCTTTGGCAGTGTTAAGTTAGACTCAATGATCTTAAAGGTCTTTTCCAACCAACACAATTCTATCATTCTTCAGGCTCATTAAACATTCCCCTCTGCATTATGGTACTATGACACTTGGGCCAAGAACACAAATAGAGTGAAAGTGCCAACATTTGCTTGAATATAGGCTTTTTTTTCCCCAGTTAATATACGAAGGGGTCACTACCAAACTTACAATGAGGGAGAGTAGTTTAGTGAGTGTTGTCTATGTAGTCTTTTAAATGTTTTTTTTTTTTTGCCTTGCTTTGAATTCAGACTGTGGCGTGGTAATTTTATAATAATTTAGTTGTCTTCATCAAACTTATATCTCTACGTAAGCAGTAATAGGTTGTCTGGTTTGTTTTAAATTGTGGAAGGCTTGCTGCTGATGCAGGCATTCTCATCAGCCCCGTGTGAAAAGCTGCAGCATTACTGCAATGCTCCTTGTTCCATCTGTGGTCTCCTAGCAACCTCTCCTTGTACCTCATGCCTACATCATCAGACTCTGGAAGGTATATAATATCCTATTTCAGGCTGCATAACTTCAAATTAGAAATTTCCTTGTGTTTAAAGAAAAAACCAGAAACAATTCAACAAAAGAAACACTTCATTGAGACTTCTTTACTAAAAATGTACAAGCCAGTACAAGAGTTCTTTATTTCAAATTCTTCCAGCATGAGAGCAGCTTAACTCCTCTGGGGAGCTTTTAGATCTGTTTGTCTCGGGGGAGCTTAGGTCTTTTTCTTGAGAGCATGCTTGGGAGATGGTGAGCCTAAGTCAACCCTAGTGACAGTTTACTGGACTTCAGGAGAGTTCATGATCACAGAATTACAGAATCACAGAATAGTAGGGCTTGAAAGGGATGTCTAGAGATCATCTAGTCCAATCTCCCTCCTCAAGCAGGTCCATCTTCTTCAGGTCACTCAGGAACATGTCCAGGTGGGTTTTGAAAGCTTTCAGAGAAGGAGACTCCACAACTTCCCTGGGCAGCCTGTGCCAGGGCTCCCTCACCCTCACAGTGAAATAGTTTTTCCTTATATTTAAGTGAACTTTTTGCGTTCCAGCTTTTGTCCATTACCCCTCGTCCTATCACTGGACACTACAAAATACTGGCACTCCATCCTCTTGACATATACCAGCTCGGGTTAATTAGAAAGCTATGAAGATATTCTTTTTCTGAGTTCTGAAAGGAAGAAACCTGAAAGATGATCAGAGAGCTAATTGACAACATGAGGAGCACTGTCTTTGGACCCAGCCATTCTTCTCTCATGCCATGCTTTGTCTTACATCAATGTCTTGCAAGTAAGAAGCACTAGCACCTTTCTATTTATTCGCTCTTAGAAAGATAAAGCATACTTGTAGAAACCACAGTAGTTATCCAGAGTACTTTGTGGACTTTTCCATTGTTTATTAATTCATAGTGACTACTACATGTTTACAACTCTATGTGAGTCACAGTATTTAGATTCAACTGAGTATAGAAACGCCTCTGTAATCCAGTCATATGTCCTGTTACCTAAGGCAGACAAAACCTTACTATGATGGCTGTGTCTGACTTCTAACTTTGTCCTAATGCCTCACAGAGAGCAAATACTTTACTTCTTCAGGCAATACTGGTATATGCACAGGGGAAATCAGCAAGGGTTTCAAGATTTAGATTCGTGTCATGGGATTTGTGGCCACAGGATGTGCAGCTGGATTGTGGGGTTAACTTTAAGGTCACCGTGTGACATCTCTCACTGATGTGACATCTTTCACTGGTGTGATTCTCACGGTTCATTAGTCTTTCCAGAATCAAACACCTCCAAGGAATACTCCAGATGTCTGGCTAGTCGTAGAGCTGTTTGGAAGTTTCCCATGGAAAACACTTTATGCCTGAGAACACTGAATGATCAAACCTTAAAACTTCCATAGAAATCTCTTGTGACATTTTCATCAGGCAGATTCGCCAGATTTTGTAAGTTTCTGATCAGAGAAAAACTTGTTCCAGAATAGTAAATAGTAAATCACTAAGATAATCACTTGAAAAATAAGAGACTTTAAACACAGCAGTGTTATCTAGGATGGAGGATATCCAGTTATACTGTTTTGCCTGTGGGCTGGGGTTGGGACACTATGTGCAGATAATGAAACTTCACATTCTGGTTTTGATTGTTCCAGTCAGTGGAGAACTTCCATGTCAAAGCTGAAATTTTCTGTTCTTGTTATTGTAATTGGCTCTTTATTCAGACAAAAATAAAGCATCAATAGCAACAGCAACACAACCCACTGGATGAATTAATAATTAAATATGTGATGTACACAGGAGTTTCAGAAGGTTGATATTGTTTCATCTTTCAAAGGGAACAGTGGACAAAAATCCTTTGTGAGAATTGCCATGTGTATAGGGATGTTATGTATAAAAAAGACATAAACCCATGTAATTTAAATTTATCCATAAATATTTAAAGAATTGGGCTAGGGAACCCAGGGTAGCTGAGTGCTAAACTTTCCTTTTTCCAAAGTTCTAAATATCTGTTCTCTTTTTCTCTCAGTGTGTCTTCCTGTCATATAAAAATGGGGTTTCCACTGTCAACCACAAGGCTCTTTGTCTCCAGAGATGGAGAAGAGATGGGAAGCAATAAAGGAAATCTAAATAAAAGTAATGGTATGATATTATACACAATCCTCCAAGGACCCATATGTGATAATACACTGAGAAACAAGCACAGACTTTGCATAAAAATAGGGCTTTATTTACTTTTATGTAGTCCAGCCACGTAAGCGTGAACAGAAAATGCTGCTAGGTTGAATTGCCACCTCACTGAGTTAATAGGCTGAGGTGATCCCAGAGGCCTCTGAGCAGAATGCAGAAGGGAAGATGCCTTGCCTTTTACAGCCTTTTAGTTGTAGAGGTAGTTGCCACCTGTCCATCTGGGATCTGTTGGGCAGCTGCTGTCCTGTGCTGCATTGCTGCAGCATCTGCTTCATCCTTCAGTGACCAAGCTGCCAGCACCTGTTTTTTTGATCTGCCTGCTTTGAATTGAAGGGGCCCTCTCCTGTCCAGTGCTAGTCACATGTATTTATTAGTGCAGTATTAATTATGTACGTTGTCTTTTCTAAGCTGGACAATATTTTGTTTCAGAACCACTTTTACATTACCAATGTCGCTTCATTTTTTGTCTCCCTTCCTAGAGTCCAAACAGTGAAGTCCCCTTATCCAAATTTTTTACTTTACTGGGGTGGTACTGTGCCATAAATTGCAGTTTTGGGCAGTCAATAGGGCAGATACGCTTCCTCCTTTGATCTGACCCTCCCCTGGAAGAAAGAGTTGGTGCTATGCCTCCAGGAGCCATGAGCTGGTGACATGACTAGCATAGCTCCCTCTCTTTCACCCTGATGCAGACTGAAGAAAGAGATTCAAGAAAGGGCCTCATTCCGTTTCCTCCTCCCACTCTCCCTTGTTTCCTACTGTATGAATAGTTCTGGATAAAGTGCACTGGAAATTAACCCTAAAAGAATGCAGCTCAGCTGCGTGCACTTTTGTTTGTACTGCATACTTCCTGTTGCATATTTAAAGGATGTAGCTCTCCTCACCATGACTTTTAGTTACCTTGTCCCTTTAATACAGTTTTTCTGGGAGAATTATGTTCACTGCAGGAAAGATCTCATTTTTCATATTGTAAGGAATAGCATCTCACTAGCCTTTGTCTTTTCTGACCCTGGACTGCAAGCAGAGTCTTGCACATAGTCCCAGAAGAGCTGCCTATGGCCTGTCTCACAGAGAAAAGTGTCTTTCTCAGCCCCCTGGGCAATCCTGTAGATTTGTTAACCTTTGTGCAGATCTGGCTACATACTCTGGCATCGCCAGCTACAGGATTTTTAACAGCAGCAAACAGCATCTCCTCTGTGAGATTAAGAAGAAGAAAGTATATTTGTTAATGGCCATCCTCTAGTTTTCTTCTCCCATTCCCTCCAACACCCATGTTTCTGAGAAGAAAAGTCAAAGTCTGCAGTTTTATGCACCAGTTAAAAAACTCTATCACATAACTGTTGTCCTTACTCTGTGCTAAACAGTGAGTCATTACACTGTGCTATATTTGAGTGAGCAGTTCAGATGGGGGGTAGATGCTGAAGGATTATACTTGGCTTTCAGTTTGAAGCTGACAAGTTCAGCAACAGTATTCATCTCTTTCAGAACAGTTTTGTTCCCTAAGGAAGAATGCATTTCCTGTTATAAATAAGTCCATAAACTAAATGTTTAATGGTATTTCAACTTCCTTTCATATGAGACATAGAGTGGTTTGGAAAAAATGCCAATATTTCAGACAAGCTAGCAACAGCCTCTTCTGTTCAAATATCTTCCTTAAATTTAAACTAGAGTAAAAGTCATTCAGTGTAAATAATTATCTTTGAAGACTTCTAATTGAATAATTGGAACCTTTTTTTTTTTGACAAAAAAAAAAGCCAAAACAATCTCTGTGTTTCCGTATATCTCATATTTGGATTTTGGTTTGCTTTAATGTTTTAAAAAGGCAGAGGACGAGATGTAAACACATTGATTTTGAAAGGTAAAGAAGGGAAAAAGCAAGACACATCAATTCAAAGGAGGTTTGGCTAATTAAAAGGCCCTTTGGCTTCTTCCTGTCATATGACCTATTTGATTAGGTCAATAAAACGAAAGGAGAAATTGGTATAAACAAAAGTGGATTAGGATGTACTGGGATTTCTCCCACCCGACAGTACTTGGAGTAACTCAAGTGATAATTATTCTGAAGGCAGACCCGGTATTTGTATAGGTTTGAAGCTTTGAAGTTTGTGGTAGAGGAACCCTAGTTGTGATTATTAGCGGTTGAGCTCAATAGGTGGTCGAACTCAATGATCTTAAAGGTCTTTTGCCACTGTAATGATTCTAGGATTCTATGATCTGGTGCCCTGAAAACCTTATGCAATGAGGACTCCACCATGTCCCTGGAGAGGTTGTTCCAGTGATTGATTGTTCTCAATGTAAAAAAATTCGTTCTTATTTAAGATGAAACCTTTCCTGATCCAAATTGTACCTATTGGCCCTTGTCATCTCCATGTGGCTCCTTGGGGAGAGAATGCCTCTGTCCTCTTTGTAGCTGCCCTTTTCATACTGGAATACTGTGATGAAGTTCCCCTCCCTGAGCTAAAAGACCTAATCTGTTCAGCCTTTCTTCACAGGGCAGGTTCTCCAGCCCTTTGATTATCTTTGTGTCTCACCTTTGGACACTCTGTAGATTTGCTGTTGTTGCAGTGATGCTTTGCTGAGCCCTGTGCAGCTTATTTCCCACCAGGCCTCATTCAGCAAGTCTGCTATCCTGCCACACAGATCCTAGCCTGTACCAGGCTCTTGAGGTATTCTGTCTCAGACAGTGTGATTATGTATTTGTATTGTTAAATTTGGTGTTCATCTGGGAGATGTAACTTTTCTTTATAGAAGAGCAAATTTTCGGTTGTCTGTGGAAGTAGTGACAACTCTTGCATTAATTTTAATAGAAAGTAATTAAATCCCTATGGACCTTTTAAAAAATTTATCCTTTTTGTCATCTTTCTCTAGAATTTCTGTTTTCACTTTCTGTGACAGCTTACTTCACAGTAAGTCCATTTGTGCTACATTTTGAAAATGGATGAAAAAAATAGTAAAAACCTTTATTGGAAGAAAAAGAATCCTAAAGTTTCAAGATTTTTAACTACCATTCCATTCTAAAGTTCTTTGGGAAAGGAACTAGCTGCTATTGTTACTGCTTTAGTACTGACTTCTGCAGGGTGGTCCTTTAGGAATCCCTCTATAGCCACAAACAACATTTTACAGAATTAGAGCTGTCATTTCCGTTGGGGGTATTAATGTGATTTACTTAAAAAAAACCCTTAATTTTCAGAAGTCTTTTCTGATTTTTGACTAATCTCTGACAGTGACAATGGCAAATACATATTATGAAATGACATGAATATTTCCCCATTATCCCAATGGGTGTTTCTGTATTTTTCTAATAATAAAATTATGTGATCTGATGGTGGCCTGGTGGTCAGAACATAATAGAGCTTTGTTGTCTGAAAATTGAGCATCTGTGAGGCATCTCAAGTAGGACAATTTAAATCACTACTTGCTTCAAAATTAAAAGAATGTAGTCTCTTGGAAAAGTTGTTTTTATGTTCTCTGGTTAAAGGTGTTTGATCTTTCATTTATTTGTGATTTCTGCTTGTGTCTTGTTTATCTTTTTTTGAGTTTACAGAGATGACTATATAGGCCATCTTCAGTAACTAGTTATGGAACTTTTATTTCCAATATTATGGAAAGGTTGTCATCTTAGAACACAGTGGTTGTCTGACCTTAGAAAACAGTTTATTGCTCAAATGTCTTTTTGTCCAAAACTCCTATTCATTTAATCAGAAATAGTCCAGGGTTAATAGGTAATGGTAACATTTCAGACTTGGATAGCTAACTATACATTTGCTCATAGAAGTGATTTGGGAGCCGAGCTCAAGTCCTGACTTAAGTAGAAACTCTTTTGCTCATGACTACCTTTGTTCAGCCTTTGATTTTCCAAGGTGAAACTGTCATTTCTAACTATCAATTTATAGAGACTAGAAGGGGTATATATAGAAAAAAATTGAACAGTTTCTTCTCTGTATTACAAGCTTGTCTGCCTGCAAGAATTTGCTCAAAGTTGTACAATTGTGCCATCGTGTAAACTGAAAAGCATGTGGAATGTCTCTCAGGCATTAAAATCAACAAGAGCTATAATCGCTTGGTAACTCTCTGGGTTTCTGTTTTTATATATTTTACTTTCATGGAATGAGTTCTCTAAAGATTGGAGGGTTCTGAAGGTCTAATATGATCAGTGGGAGCTGTGTTTTACTTGTCTTCCTGAAGTAGTGAGTATGTCTTAAAAAATAAATTATATTTATGTAGTGACTGCTTCTTTAACTATTAATGCATGTAAGAAATCTATATTTAATTACTGGATCTACCATAGTTTTGTTGAATTACAAAGTGAAAACTTGCACCTACCAAAGTACTCAAAATCAAAGTTCTATACATTTAGCTGATGCTCATGAGCCCTAAATTGGTCTGGTTTTTACTTTAGAAAACTGTATCTGCCTGGACTTAATACAATGAATATTAACAGCTGTTCACCTTAGAAAATTAGTTAATAGCCAAGTTCACATCCTACACACAAGTATTTTTAGGTTCAGGCAATAATCACAAAAACTCTGAATCATCAGAAGAAACTGAAATTGTTCCTTAAATGTATATAAATATTCCATATGCATGTGTGTGTGCGCGGATGTGTGTATCCACACAGGTGTATTTTTGTGAGCAGCCAGATTCAGAAAACCTGTGTGTAACTGATCTGCATACACGTGAGCAGTTTGTGACTTTACAGACTGTTAAGGCTAAAGGTATAAATGATCATTAAATGTGTAATTTTTTCAATAGCTCAGGTGTTTCGTGTCTTAAAAGGTCATTATAAAAAAATTCAAAGTATGTTATTGGAAGTGTTTTTTTGAAAGAAGTGTCAATAACATAAGTGTTCAAGAGAATGAGAGTTTAGATAGTGGTTTTATTTTTTAACCAGCTTTTGTAATAATCACAGCTTCAACTTTAAAGCCTGTGGAAGCCTGAGAAATCTGTACAGTTTCTGTAAATACATTGATGGATATTTTATAAGGATGCCACTTCAAATTCCTAGCTTATAATCCAGCCAACCAACATGAAATGTCTACAAAATTAATGATTGACTCTTTCCCTTTTCCTGTGCAAACTCTTAAAGAGTAATTAAATTTTAACATGTACTAGTTTTGACATGGAAGAGGTATTACAAGCCTCAAAATTTTGTACTGTGAGAAAGACAATTCCATTATTTCTGACTCCAGAATTTCAATCTCCATTTCACTGGCTATCTGTGAATATGAACTTTCTTGAAGATGAAAATTAAGACAAGAGTATGTGGAGCTCAAACTTAGGAGTTTTTTAATTTTATATCTGTATGCATTTGCCACAAAACCTCAAATCTCATAGAAAGCTGTTTGATATTCAAATTTCCAGTCTCACTTGTCTGTAACTTTCAGTGACATTGTTTGGCACTCTCTGAAACCTTTTCTCTACCAGAATCAGAATAAGATTTTCTCAGGCTTCAATGAGTCCTTCATTTACCCTCATTTGTCTCCAGGATATGATCCCTTGCATACCGGGCTGTTTATGCTTTCAGGGTCACAGTACTGGACGAGGTGGTGTTTTGGTCTGATACAGTACTGTTGTTCTTACATTGTTATCTAATTTGTTGCCTGTTCCTAGTCACAGACCTCTGCAGCTAAATGTCAACTTCTTTTTTTTCTGAAGAAATGGCACATTTAATAGCTAGGATAGCTCAGATAACAAAAACAACAAAAGAGCACAAAATTTCTGTCTTCTGTGACTGAGGTCATGGTATCTATTTTAATCTGGTTACCCTACAACATTCTTTGCTTGCTTATACACTACCATTTCCTCCCCAACGGACTCATAGGGAGCTTGTGAAATTGCTAGTTATAAACATATTGAGGAGAGTGTAACATCCTTCTGTTCTCAGATCTTTCATTATTTCTGAGCATTTGCCAAAGAACATTTAGCCTTTTTGTTTTTCTTGAGCTTTTTGTTGATTTTTGCCAATTGTTGCATTGTGTGCATTGTTTACCTATGTTATGTGACATTCTTGCTCCCTGGATAGAAGAAAAACTTTGAATTCATCAGAATGAATGACAAACGGCTAAATAATAAAGCTTGTTCACACATGAAGGCTATTGTTTACAGGAGATAACATTAATTTTGCACAGATCTATTCCCCAGTGAACACAGTAAGTTTTTTGGTCTGATTGTTCATGACTAGGAAGAAATGAGCAGCCATTCAGCATAAAAATGAGTGCATTCAAAAGTATCTTGCAGAACAGAGAAATGTTATTCTCATAGTACAACTGTATGTCCAGTGACATCTACAAAAATTACAGAGCATCAGTGCAATCTATAAAACAATGCAGAGTTTCCAATCTAGTTTTCAATGAGGTAAGGGTAATATAGGGCTCAACTTACCTTGACTTCTAAATGCGTGTCAGATGCATCATGCTTTTTGCTGTGTTTGACAGTTTTGTAAGCAGAGCTATCTGACATTTCTTTTATTTTTCCCTTTGTTTCCAGTAAAAAGTTTGTGCATATGAAAACACTGTTTATTTTAAACCATTAGTTTTGATGATCTTTTAGTACAACACAAATTTCAATGGTTTAGGATGTAATTTCTGGAAATATAAAAAAGGCATTAAGAGTAGCCAGTGGCTTAATAGAGTGTAGAAAACCAAGCTTTGTCTCCATGGCTTACATTAAACAAAGGTGAAGATTCCACATTCCAGATGACTGAGCGCTTTTGAACGAAAAATAATATAATGGCAGTTCTTGAGCCTGTCATTGTTTTCTCATTTCATTGAAGTACCTCAGTTTTGTTTCATAGAAAAGATTCTTAAAAACAGCAATTTATACAAAACTGAATGTTTTTCTTGCTAGCCCTAACAAAAGCATCATACTTACACAGCCAAACATAATACTAATAGTAAAGGGAAATCTAAAGTCTAGACCAAAACATTTTTGTTTTTGAAGAAAGTGAGAATAAACACATTGGTTTAGAACCTTGTATATGTTTAGTGGACATCTGAACTCCCCCAAATTCCTTTATAGATTATTCTGGAGCTATGACCAAATTGCAACAGATGACTACTTTTTAGTTTGGTCTTCTGCAGGAAAGCTACATGGGACCCTGACAATTTCCTAAAAAATTCTTCTCTATACCCTCCCCTAAAAGGCAAAAGGAGAAAAATGGGAAGAACTTGGTAGAGGTGATTGTACAAGTCTGACCAGCAAATTCATGTGCATAAGGACCAAGCAGAAAGTTCACAGTCTATATAAAGGACTGAAATTTTGGTAAATTTCTGTAAAAGAGGTATGTGATTCCATTTTTTCTGATGCCTCCTTCCCAAGAACACGAGCAAAGAGCAAGTCTTTAACTGGATTTGTGATGCTCAGCAGGACATGGGGGTTATGCAGATGGGAATATAGTTTATTTTCCCATCTAGATAAAATATTTATTTTTATTCACTCTCTCCTGATGTGTCTTGCACAGTAATGGCAATGTTATGAATAATGCCCTCACATCCTGATACAACTACTGCCTGAGCATATTGAAAATTTAGTGGGACACGGTTACAAAATCAGAACATGGCTCGTGTTCCAGGGCTAACAGAAGATGATACCTTCATAGCTCAATGCCATTACAGGAATTACAGTGTTCCCATGTTTAGTGTGACACATTTGGGATTTTTACTTGTACGTGAAAACTAGGTATGCATCTTTGTCTATTGGTGGCATGTCTCATTATGGAGTTAGCCTATCAAAACTTAACTTACAGTGGTCTCCCTTCTCCATGCTCCTCCTCTCTCATTCCTTTGTTTTGTCATTTATTGGAATTTTAAGGGATTTTCTCTAAGCAAGATTCTAATTTGTTCCACATATTTTTGCCCAAACATATTGGTTGTAGTCTTTAGGATTTGGTAGTTACAGCATTTAAAATCTTCATGGATTAACAGGGATAAACAGGGATTGTCATGCTTCTCATGAATGTCCTGAGACCTGTGTTTTATCTTGTGTCATGTCCTTGAATGCTGCAACTCCCTCTTCCCAACAACTCTTCTCCTTAAACTCAGGCATCCTAACCATCCCACAGCACACTTCCCACTCACCAGCTTGTATTGCCCTCTGCTGTCCTTCCATGCCTTTGACCCAAATACTTTTTCAGACAGCTCTTGCGTCTGAGAGAATTCGTTAAAAAAGTTCAAATGCTGTTCTGTGTACAATCCAGATCTGCTGCAGTGTGCTGTCGGCTGTTGGTGTCAGCACAGGGTAACTGGGTGGAAATGCAGTCAGCCAAACCATGTGCTTTGATGGTACCTTCTGTTTTAAACTCTATCGGACTGGACTGAAGTGGCATCAGAAGCACATTTGTGACCTCCACAGAAATGGCATATTATCAGTACTCCTACTTTTAGAAATAATTTTGGGGAAGGTATCTAGACTAAGCTGCAGTCAAGTAAGCTGTCACTAATTGGTACCTGAGGGTTATAACAATAACCTCTCTTCAGTCCGATGAACATTTGAGGAACCCATCCACTGCATAGCTTGAAAAATCTAACAAAGTGAGAATTCCAGAAATATGCTGGCAATTAAGAGAGAGGCAAATATCTGAGTTATCTCTTCCAGGTTTGCACCAGTTAATTTGAGCAGCCACAACACTCTAGTGAGGGCATCAGAGGACGTAGGGCTCAGCAAACGGTGATGTGTCTTTCACCTCAGAAGACCCAGAGTCACAATGGGTAGCAAGCAAGGAAAGCTGGTAAGATATCACTCCATGCTAGTCATTTTTTGATACTTTTTCATAGATGTTGACAGCTGCTGTGGATTGAATCAGGACAGTAGTCCTCATGGCACCCTGGACTGACCAAATAATAGCAGTGCTGTGCTTCTATGGCTATATTGGATCTGAGCTGAACAAGCTCATCGTAACATAGCTTGGATCCTGTATGCCTCACTGAAACTTACAGTGCAGGTGATAGCTTTAAAGATACTTCAAGTAGAAAAATAACCTTTTTTGGTTTGACAGAGATTAGAGATACAAAGAACTTGTGTTTGCTTGGCAACATTTCCTCATGATTCGTATGAAACTGTGCTTCCTTGTTAACAGATTCTTCACCCATAGGCTTACTTTTCCAAAAATCTGCATGCTTGTTGATGATTGTGTGATTTAGACAGACATTGATGAAGTGCACATTTTAAAGGAAATCTGCTTCCTTGTGCTCAAATTTGCACATTAGGCTCAACTACGTGAATTTGGATGGTTGCTGATGTGAAGAAAGCCCTTGTTTATTTTTATGAAAAATAATTGACTTCAGAGGAGAGGAAAGAAGTTTTCATTACTCTTCCCACATTTTGTCAGTGGGGAATGGTGTCTGTGGAACACGTAGTCTGAACATTATTCATCTTTCCCATGGGGATTATTAGAAGTGCATTAGGATCCTTGGAATTTGCTTACAAACCAAGATGAATTTCTAAGTAGGATTAAATGAAGAAAAATAGTGGTGAGTTATTGGACAAAGTCCAGCGTAGTAGCTGCTTTATAATGAGCTTTGAGACACATCATAATGCAGTCTATTGTTGCAAGTGTCTTTTGTACGCACACTGCCTACCTTTTATGAAGTAATTGGAATTTAACGTGCTACAGCTTTTAAATGTATGAACCCAGGTCTTTAATGTGGGAAGCTTCTGGGATTAAAGAGTTTTACAATGAGAAATCTTAAATGTGTTTTGACTAATTTCATTCAAGGTTCATCTACAGCATTTTTTTATAAGTGTATGTCTTAATTTTATGGACTTTACCACTCTAATTAAAGATGTCATCATTTTAATTTTCCATTTCAGTTCTGAACATTTGTAATACAGCCATAACTTTTTTACCTAGTATTTGAATTTATTGTTAAAAAATGTCAGTTGATGATTAGAATTTTAGAGAGTAAATTTTTTAAATGAATGATCTCAGGTTTGACTGGATAATATTAGGAAATTAGTTTTGCTGTCTTGCCCGTGTCACGAATGATCCATTAGGTTTGCCTGCTCAACAAGTAGATCAGTGCAACCGAAAAGGATCAGTGGGTTGATGGAGTTTGTGCTGAGGCCCTTACATCTACACTCAATGCATTTTTAACTTTTCATAGGACTGATTTTGTTCCTTGGTCTGAATGCCTCCACCATATGTGATCTGAAAGACTAAATGTTGATTTGGACCCTGATATGCCCATAAAAGTCTTTCTGGACTTTGGTGTACATCCTGAGCACAGATACTGGTTTTATTTCCTCTGACGGGGCTCTAGTTCATGCAGATCAAAAACGCTTTGCAAAGTGAAGCGGTGCTGAGTAAGTACGGACAATTGGGGCACTACTTGTGTGAACCAAAACCATGTAGGACATAGACTCATTTTACTTTAGAGGTTGCAGCTCTTCAGTGAGAGATCCTTACTTTCATCTACATGAACACTGAATGTCCAACTGTCCAAGTATTTCCTGGAAAAGAGTTTATTTTGATAGCTATGTATATTCACTGTGATAATCTGTGATGAGGAACAGACCAATGCCACAATAACTGTATTTACAGAACTGACAATCAAATTCCTAAAGAGTGACTATCTAAAAAATCATATTACTTTTCCTCTCCTTTCAAAATTCACTGATTTGCTATGCATTTTGTACTCAATACTGCAAAGAATGTTGTTAAGACATAAATCATCATGTTATTATTAAAAAAACCCCTTAAAAATCCAAATTTATGTTGAAAGTAAAATTGGGTGAATATAGTTACTATATACTTAATTTTCATCTCTAGTAACTAGATAAATCCTATGCCACAATATGATCACAAGTTTTCTGTCAAAACTTGATTCAATGTCACCAAAGACGTTTTCCAGAAATGTAGATTTCAAGACTGTAATGACCAATGGAGACCATATGGTTCCTAGGACTTCACACCCTTTGATCTAAAGTCTACCTATCCTCTGTTCATGTGAGGCATTAATTCTCTGTGCTGTGCTCCCAGGTTCTTAGACACAGCTCAGATGCTCCCTAATGTCTCTGGAGCCACCTCTTCTGCCTAGCGCTAAAGCTTCTCTGAGTTTGGAATCCTGCTCTCATCTGCTTTCTAAAAATGTTTAAATTATCATGCCTTAATTAATATTTCCCAAACTAGATTCTGCTAAAAAGGATTTCTTTCCTCAGAAGGAATGTGTTCCAGATTACTAACACCATTGTACAAAGATTAATTCAAGGAGGTAAATAAGATCCTCAGAGTTCTTTTAGATGTCTTTTGGACATCGTAAGCCCTAGTTCAGCCCATTTTTTGATTAAGTTTTAGTGAAATTCTAGACACAATGTGAACTGAGTTACATTTAATTTAAAACTGAAGTTCAAAATTCTATTTCTTTACGTGGTTTCAGTACTTCAGAAAAATTTCTCCTACCCCATCTTTTATTAAGGATCACAGGAAGACAGACATTTGAAACTCTCAAATGTATTACCACTTTCTAATTAATTCTCTGTAAATACAGTATGATGCTAGAGTTAAAGAAGTCTTACATATATTCCTGCATCCTGCTCATCTTTGTGTCAACATCCGTACAATGTATTTTCAAGTGTTTTAGTAGTGCTTTAAAGAAAAGACTTATATGATGAAGCTCAGTGCTGAGTTCTGTTGCTGCCATTAGTGTAGACTACTTAGTCCTAGGGAAGCTGGATATTTATCTATGTCTTCATTTCCATTTTGTTATTTCTAGTTGTGTCCCCATCTGCCATATTTCCTTCTTTGACCTTAAAAGAGTTTAGATATTTGCAGATGATTATCATATTCTCTGTATTGAGTAGTACCTTACCAAGCTGTGAATATTTACAGTTTTGGTTTTTGTGGTTTTTATTTAGCTTTCCCCCTGAAACAAACCTTTCAAGGATCTGAACAGATTGTTGATCTTTTCAGAGATCACTCCTGTTGACAGTACTTAGGTTTTAACTTAATATTCTTGGTGCAGTTGATCTAGAGTTCTCTAGGAAGGAACTATTTAGAGTGTCAGTTGATGTTCATCGTTTTTAACTTAATATTCTTGGTGCAGTTGATCTAGAGTTCTCTAGGAAGGAACTATTTAGAGTGTCAGCTGATGTTCATAGTGCCAAATTACATTTTTTTTACGTGACCAGATTGCATGTTAACTCAAGTTCATTTTGGTCTTCACACAGGAGACCTTACACAGAACTTGCCAGTTTTCTCTCTTGAGTTGTGTATTTTTAATTTGGACTATATTTGTAAATGCTTTCAGTTTGTGTGATCAGTTAAATGCAAATGTGTGTTGTTTATTGCAGATCGTTAACGAACACAGTAAATAAAATTCAGCATAATTGATTTTTATTTACTAGGCGCAAGTAACAAGCGAGATGAAGTTCAGGCATATTTCATCTATTTTATTTCATTTATCCACTAATTTCAACTCAAGTTAAATGCAAATAAAAATTATTAAATTGACATGATTTAATCTTCACAAAGCCATAGCCAGAGTCTCTGAAATAGCTAATGAATTCTTTCTCTCCAACCATTTTCCCTTAATTTAAGGCTAAAAGATAGACTTTGAAGCAGTAATATCAGGAATAAATCTTCTTTTTTCTCCTGTAGATAATAGTAGCTATTTGTAGCTTTCCATTGTCATTTATGTTGTTCATTGATTTTAAAACAACTATTATTTTATTAGTAAGGTTGGTAGCTGATTTGTTTGCTTGCCTTGGCTGTATGCTCTCGGTGGATGATCTACTAAATAAACATCTCACCAAAAAGTCCATTTTAATGTTGGAAACTTAAATGTTTGTTTTAATACACTCATTAATATAAAGATGATTTTCTACTCATCCTTTCCCACTCATCCTGTTTTTCTAAAGAGATATCCCGACATGGGGATAACACTTTATTTCAGATTATTTGATTGATTGCTGCTGCTTTCTACTTTTTCTCACAGTGACTTGATTATGTATCTGATAAAAATTGAATAAATTTTTGAAGAAAAATATGGAAGATTGTTTGTTAGAAATTTAAGGGATAAATTGTTGAGCTGGCTGTTCTTTATGTGAGAAGAATTTGTGTATTGTACTCCTATTTTTTAATTACACGGTCTATTAATGGGACATTTATGTACAGCATGAAAAATAAAGTACAATAGAAAAATCAAGGGATTCTTTCCACGAAAACACATCTTGCATGCATTTGGGAGAAAAGAAGTAAAAAATAAGACTAAAAGATAGAGGAACTGTCAGCTCTTGTCTGCAAAGTTTGAACAGAGAGCGATTGCTTTGGGTGAAGAAGTGGACTGGAAGAGTTCCAAATGAAACACAATCAGATCAGAGCAATAGCAGGAAAGGAGCAAGTAATGATAATGATGGATAAGAAAAATCCAGGGCTAGACATCTGTGTCCTTCAGCTGCCAAATTCACCCAATTAGTGGCATTAAAGGTTGGCTGGGAAGCTGTGACAAACAATGAAGTTATGGATATGCCATGCTATCATCTGCTACTGCATCCAAAATTAAATTAGTGTTTAATTTGTCTAGTGATTTTCAATAGAGCATCCAAGGATAATTGAGGCTTAAAGTCTCTTTGTCTTTCTTTTTTGGTCTTTCTCATAAAAAGGCTTTTATTTCTGTGTGTAGATGTTTGTAAATTATAGAAAAAGAAATTAGTTGATAGAAGCTTGTGAAGATGGGCAGAGGTAATCTTGACTAAACATTAACATGTTTGGATTTTTTTGTTTGCAAAATATTTAATATATATTAAAGGATGTTGTGGTTGCAATGTACAAACTAAAACCAGATGTATGTGTTCCCATGCTTTGTTCTGTATCAGAGTCTCTGAGGGGGAGATGAGTGTGAGATACGGAAAGAGATCACTGAATGATGTCATTAGACTGGACATTGAATTTTTTCTTTCCCATAAGTGGTTCACCTTCATCTGAGAGGAATTTATATCTACCTGTTCAGATTTTGGTGACATCATCAGGTCTTCATTTGCTAATTGCTTTGAAAATAGGGTTAAAATATTTCTAGCTGTGAAAACTCTGCAATGTTCAAGCTTATTCTAAATATTCTTCTTAGGAATTGTAGTGCAGTTAATTGTGTTTGAAGCATTTGAAACAACTGGTAAAATAGTATCTCGTTGCCATTCATAGCACATCTGACATGCAAGAATCATCAGATACTGCTTATAGATTTGCAGGTTGCATCTAGGAATAAAAAATGTTGCATTCTACGTGGGTTACAGAGTGATTTTTCATTGACTTCATTAACCATTTTATTTACTTTTTTTTTTTAAACCTAGATTTTTAGTGAAGGTAACAGAGCTGTACAGAATGGTCTCTGAGTGCTGCTGTTAGCTTTTGTTACATTTCTTTTGTGGTGTCAATACAGTTTGATTGATTTGCTGAAGCACTGTCTATACATGAATCATGACAGTCTGTGAATACTTTGCTGAAATCCTAAGCTCAGTGCAGAACAACATGCTTTCTCTTCATGAACATTCTCTTTGTTGTATGAAGTAGTTTTCTCAACTCAGTGAATTCACCTGTCTGAAAGACTTCAAAAACCTCATTATATATGAATGTGTGTTTTGGCTTCACTGGGGAGGAGGTTCAGTTTCTCTGCATAAATCTGAAGCTCTGTGATGGTGAAATACAGAGGCCAGTAAGGTGTGTTAATAAACCTATTCCAAATGATGGCCTTAAACTCTTGTTTATAGGATCCACGGGATGTCTTTGTATGCAATAGCATTACCTGTTAGGCTAATCATCACCTGCCAGCTATGGAAACTTTCTCCAGGCTTAAGAGAAGGGTAAATTCTACAAAAATCCTTGTTGCCATGTAGTTTTTATGTTGTCTTGCATTAAATCTATAGAAATTGAAGTTCTTAAAAATGAACTGTTGAACAAGAGAAAGAACACAATGTCATCATCATTTTAGAGATGAGTGACATGTCAGGATGGTCTGAGAGTGTGAGATGTTATAACATTTGAACATACCTGGTACAAAGTTATACATACACTGGAGCTGTCATGTGGAAAAACTGTACTTTACCAGCTAATTTTTCCTGAGTTAAGCATGGGGAAGAATGGTCATGTTGGACATTTAGTATTCAAATCTCTATGATGATGGCAGTGCAATTGGTTTCATCACAAGGAAGCAAACTGTCTTTTTAGCTAATACAACTTGCAACACTAAGCATTCCTATGCAGAGCATGGGGAGTCCTTAGACTTTGGTCTTGGGGACACCCCTTGATTTGTTGTATTTCAAAAGAGGACACGCTTACTTGTTTCTGATGTTTGTCTATATTTAATTGGATGTATAGTTTGTTAGGTTCAGGGATGCCAGAGGAACTAGGCTCTCCACTTTTCACAACTTATGAATGGGCATATTTGCAAAACCCAGACAGTTGGGTTTTTTGTCATGTCTGCTGTGTCCATATGGAAGAGGGAGATTAATGATTTTTAAAAACTTGATTATGATGGCCTGAAGCTGGCAAAACCAGTAAGAAACTACACACATAAAATGTATCTCCTCTTTGTGCAAAAAGTTTTAAAACACCTTGCAATGATAAAGCTTTGAATGACATAGGCAGCTATTTAGATCTCTTCCTCAATGTAGAAGCCTCTGGGAAGAATCTTGATCCAAATATATCATTACTTTACACAGGCTAGATAAGTTTTCTTCTAATAGTAAAACTGTGAGGTTTTTATACATCAATGGATTCTGTAGATTTTAAAGCTCGTATATATCAGATCGTTGTTGATTAGTTCCACACTTCCCAAAGCACATCAACATTAATTTCATCTATGTATAAAAGCATGTACTATGATTAAAAGAAAAAGCATGCTTTTTTTCCATTGAAAGGTCATTTCATTTTACAGTTTCAAAGATTGCAGGCTAGATTTAAAGACCATTATATTAAAATATCTGAAGAAATTTCTGCTGTTCTACAAGTAGAATTACCTTCTGATGGCGTCCTATTCATCAAGACCTGTTTCTTTGATCATTTATGCACAAGAATGTAGCTCATTTTAAGAAAAGAAGATGAAAGTGTGTCTACTTTGCCAGTCTGAGGGTTGGATTGATCTCCTATCTGTGTATGAGGTGTCTAGGCTAAACTTATTATTGTCACTCTTTGTTCCTCTAAGAGAGTTAGACACCTTCAGGAGTGATTGACCCAGCCCATCCTAGGTGCTGGTTTTGGAGTGTGAAGATTTACAGCCCTGGGGTTATTTACCTTCTTGGTTTAAAAGGTGTCTAGAAATCTAATTTAAATGAACTTCCTAACTTCTGGGTTGGTGAAATTAGGTTAGGTTATAGTATTGTAGATAAATGGTAGGTACATCTCTACCTTAAATGACTAAATTAATGAAAGTACTGAAGGCTGTTTTTTAAGGGTAAAACCTTTATTCCCAATGTTGCTGGGTTTTTTCAGCATTCAGCTTTTTTTTTTGGTTGTTGTTCCTTTAAATATTTTGAGCATGTGTCATATATCCTTGTTAAAGTATCACCCAATCCATTCAGTATCTGTCTTGTGATGGCACTGTGAGACAAAGATGTCCTCCTACACTAAGGATCAACCAGAACTTTCTGATAATTTTTTTTTATTGAGTGTCAGTAGAGAGAAGGCTGGGAAAAAATCTTCCATTGCTATGTGGGCTTGCTCGAGTGATTAGCTCTGTTTTAAGTGCCTGAACACATAGATTCACATAACAATTAAATTTCTGCGGTGGAAATTATTATTCAAAGAAAACAATTTAAAAAATGGGATTTTTTTAAATGCTCTATCAGAAACGAAACACAACATTCTATTGCTGAAGGAGAAGCAGCTTATGAAGCAGCCTATTAGCATCAATGTCTCTCCTTTAGAGTCTTAGAAGGATAAAGGACTACTTCTGTTCAACAACTCTAGAAATTCTCATGTACGTGGTTAATACCACCCCTCAGTACATAATTTCAGGTCAAATGTTGACCCAGATGCTCTTCTAACCTAAACCCCTAGCAGTGCCAGAGTGAATTCATGTGATGCCTCAAGACAGAATTTGGCCCAAAAAATCGTTGCCACAGTATAAACTTTGCTTTCTGTCTAGAACAAGTGAGCCCCCAAACCTAGTCTGAGTCTTTGATTTTGATGTTTACATTGTCTAATTCTAGTTCATAATGCTGCTGTCGACTGACAGGAGTACAGTTTTCCATTGTTAAGGTATAAAATACAGAATCATGGAATAAAGGAAATTTCAAGGAATCTCTGGAGGTCATCTAATCCAGCCACTATTCAAATCAGGGCAAACTTACATCATAGAATAACTGAAGGGGAAAGAGGAAAGGAATTGTGTTTTTCAAGACTGGGGCTGCTTTAAGTGGAAATACTTCATAGCTCCTTGTTCCACATTCATTAGAGATAACCGTATGCCCAAACAATAGTCCAGGGATGTACATTGGCAATGTGCATCACATAGGTTATAATTAAATTGTATGTCTTTTACACAAGCCACATGACTGCTTTACCCAATAACTACAAAAAATAGATTTATTGATCCCAAGGAATTCAGTCTTTCTCATTTATTATTCTGTTTCATTATCCTTCTATAATTTTTGTGTGTCTTTTGCATGTGACAGGTTGAATAATTCTAAGGCTGTAAGTAAGAAATCTAGGAAATTCCCATTAGGAAAAGGCTAAGTGTTCATTTCTCCAAATGTTGTTCAATATGGGGGAAACAGATCCTGTAGTTTAGTTCTATAGAACACCTTGTGAAATTCAAAGTGATCTAAATTTTCCTCTGAGCAGGTCTGTTTCTTGGCAACAATTTTGTAGTGAGCTGTACCGTCATGTGTCCCTTTGCAGAGAGACACTGTGATATTTATAAATCTATCTAAGAATGCAGATAACCCACACACTAAGGCATATGTCAGGGCATAACTGTCAGTCCTGTCAACTTGTAGTTCTGTGAAGGAGCAGAAAGGCACATTGACTCACCGATGTGCAGTCCTGATTTTAGACCTCTGAGATCTCTAAAGTCTATTCTGTGTTTATTTATTTTAGAAATAAATGTCCCCTTGTAAGACATATGTTGAGATTTAGACATAGCACTGTTGTAAATACTGCTACAAAATATTAGAGCAGATATTTGGGCACATTATGTTTGAAAGTGCGTCACAGACCAATAGCTAAGATGTGCTGCGAGAGGTGACTTTTTCCTTTCTGAAGGACAATGCAAGGACAGAAAGAACAAGGTCCTTGTTGGAACACAGAGCATTCCTCTGTTAGGACAGAAAGTGAAAAGTGCTTTCTTTGTCTAAGAAATGGTGGTGTACAGATACAGAAATTATTGAAACTGACGTTGAAAGTCCTGCTCCAGCAGAACACTCCCTATTGCATTTAAATGCTTTGCAGTTTGGGACATCCATGTGCCTGGAGGTATTTCCATACACATATGGCCTTATGTCAGCCCTGAGCTCTCCCACCAACTCAGCACAAAGTCTTGATCAGCTGTTATTCAGTCACATTTTTGAGGCTTGAAATACTCTAAGCAGGCTGAGTGGGAGTTTACTTCTGCCTGTAGCTGCTTTCCAGACCATGTCACCTACTTTCCAACCTGCCCTCACTTCTTCAGCTCAGTGTCTGTGTAAGGCAGGCAGTTCTGTGAAAAAGATATTTGAGTCCTTCTGGATGCAGTTAATCTGTGAGGCAGTCTAAGACTTCTCTTTCTAGTATGGGAGTATGTTTTTCAGAGTGTGAGAACTGTTTATTAAGGTCCTTATCTCTGTGTGTGTGGTGGGAAGAATGTGTACAGTCACCACTGCTGGGAAATACTATTGTAGTTCGTTTTTGAGGAGGAGCTGTGAACAGCGAACACCTTTCCTCTACAAAAAAAAAAAAGATTTTTTTTTTTAAACTCAGGAAATCCCTGAACTAAAAATTACTGACTGCAGAGAGAGAATTTTGGAAATGTGCATATATCTTTGCCCCATGCTTATCAGAAGACAGTTTACAAGTGCCTTTGGTTTGAATTGGAAAGTCTGCTTGCATCTTGTAACACTGACTACTTTTTACTGGTAGACAAAAAGAAAGGTACTCACAGGCTCCTCTTTTTTTCTGCTCTGCCTCACAATATTGTTCACAGAGAGCCTTTTCTTTTCAACTCAGAAACTGTTCTTCACTGTGATGTCCTTATGCAATTCTTCATGTTGTTGCCTATAAAGAAAGATGTCTCTGATACCTCATTTCTCTCTGAATTAAGTAGAGGTTATACTGTTAAAAAATTATTTGTAAACCCTTGGCCAAGATTGCAGCCACTTTTGCACAATGCTATCTGCATAAAAAAAGCTTGAAGAATAATTTTAAAAGCTGTTACTTTTCAAGAATCTTTACAACTTGGACCATTGTTTTGTGGTCTAATTAATAAAGGAAGTATTTTTAAGTCTTGTAATGTCTCAGTTTTGACTAAAGGGAAATAGGGGTTTTAATGAGTTCTACTGATTATCAACATGCAGACATATTTGGTCATATATCTTGAAGAAGTTTTGTAGAATATTCTTGAGGAGACAAGTACTGGTTTTCAGACTGTAGAATGTTGTCTTCCATTTGCTTTGTAACATCAAAGATTTTTTTTCCTCTAATATTATATGGGAAATGAGGAGAGGGAAAGGAAAATGCATTTTTCAACAGGATTTTGAAAGAGAAAAAGCTCAAGAGTTTTGAATATCAAGCAAATTTCTGGATTTGCTTATTGTGAATGTAGTGTTTAACAGAAAAAGCTATTAAGGAATAAATTAGCAAGAATAAAACTTACTTCAGGCAAGCCTCTGCATTCCTTTACTCTTTACAAAATATTTTTGTCTCTTCTGTGTGTAAAGTGTGTGTAGATGAGTTGTGAGTTTTCAAAATTGCATTTGCTTCATCTCACTTGGAATAGGCTTTATTTTGATGGCAGTTTTTCACTGTGGTGCTATAGGAAGGCATTGAGGCTATTGGCAGTGATGGAAGATGCAGAGCAGGTAGCAACAAAATGAAAATAAATGAAACCAAAGCCAGCACTTTTACTTATAAAAAAGAAACATCATGTTTGGGCAATGAGGAAATGTGAAGGGATAACACACAGGTCTTCAGTAGCTCAGAAAACACATGAAGAGAACATTCAGTTCAGAAAAACAAAACACTTTCATATTGAACATCCCTGTTCCTGTTTGTTTTTCTTCCTCAGTCTAGTCTGGACTATCAATTCTCATTGATAGCACTTCTTACCCATTTCCCTGTCAGAGGATGACCATAGCTCCAGCGCTCTTTGTTTTTCTTTATGAATCTTCTTTATCTGTCACTGTTCTAGGAACCCACTATCCTTCCTTTCACTCAGGTATTAGCCATTTCTGCTCCTTGTGCCTTATCCAGTAGGTGATATACAAGTACTGCTACATTTTCTTTAATGTTTTTGAAAGCTTCCTTTCCTTTACACGTAGCTATGTCTTTCTTCTTGTTATCCATTGATCAACACAGGCTGCTGTTCTTTTATGCCTCTGACACTCATATCAGCTTTTCTCTAGTTCACTATTACCATAACTGCTCTGAAGATGAAGTTAATGAATCTCTTTTCTCCTGGTCATTCTTTCCACTGCAGCTGGTTCAAGTTGTTTCTCTTTATTTAAAAGGTCTCTCATAGGTCTCTTGCTCTTTTACACGCCTGTCATACTTCAGCCCCCTTTGTGCCTTTCAGTATTCTGCTCTAGAAATGTCTTTTGCCTTTGTCCATCTCTTCACTGTTCCTTAACTATGGGGGTTTGGTATTTTCTGTGTTTCCTTTTTTTTCACAGCCATCCATCTTCTCTTTGTGATGATTGCCAAAGAGTTGTCTTATCATTTATATACACAATGCCTCTGAACTTTTGGTCTCAGTTACATGCTGCCCTTTTATCATTAGCTAGATAATTAGGACAGATAAAGGAGCAGTCAGCACAGATGAAGAGCATGCATTTTATTAAAAATGCTCGATTTCAGTATAATGTGTGTTATATATATTTAAAAGGCATACATTAATAAATATAGTTGTGATAGAGAAATAATGTTGCCACTCAATTTGTGTTTTGTATGACATTAATGATCTAGGAAGGGCTGCATCTATAATAAAGCTTGGAAACTGTAACTATACATGTATAAATCTTATTGTTGTACTAAATCAAGTTCTCTGGCCGATTTTCTTTTGCTGCAAAGATAATGTGAGAAGTTGATGTGCCCAATAAGTGTCTTTTTGCAAATAATTTGATCACACATTTTCTTTGTAACAAAAAAAAGCTTTAAGCTGTTAACATTTTTCAACTCAGTGAGGAAAAAGACAGGACAATTTATCCACAGATGAAATAAAATCCCTAAATGACATTTTTTGTTAAAAACATATTTCACTAAGAAGTAATATATGACCAATATAATGGTTATTCTGATTATAAGAATACACACTATGGAATACTTCATGACAATAGTATCAATATTGCAGGCATTTGCTTCTTGAGAACCATATAATGAAGCTGAAGTGGGGCTTTATAGCAAGCTATTCTTAGTGTAATGTTGTCTTGTATCAGATAGTTATCTCTGTGGCTTAATGAGAAAACCTACATTAACATTTCTTGCACTCAATGAAAGCCACAAGTTTTGACTCTATTATCAGTAGCTCTCTGTAGTTTGTGGGAACAGCTACCTTTGTTATTGTAGAAGCAAGTTTTTTTTAAAAATCAAAGATACTACAGAACACAAAATGTTATCTACTCAGCCAAACCAGAGGGCTTTGAAACTTCTTTACATACGCACTATATTAATTAGAAAAGTTATTTCCTTTCCTCTTCTGTCTCATTCCTTCTGAAAGTCAAGCAGTTCACAGAAAATTGGACCTATGTATTCCTAAGTGAAATTTCTAAGTAAAATACCTACTGTATTTTTTCTCTCAGCCTCAGTTTTCCCATGGAAGCTGGTATGGCTTTACCTTCAGTTACCTAACTTTGCGAAATAAAATACTTAGTATTAAGGTTGGCATATCAGCTTGTATTTTCTTCAGCAAGTCTGATAGTGCAGTATCTGGTTTTTTTCGGAACACGCAGAAAAGTCACAACCATAAAGACTATCCCCAGAGTGTCTTTTTTAGACAATTATGAGAAAAAACCTTGAAAGCATTTGTTATGTGAGTGGAGTATGGGTCCTTCAAGACAACCTAAACTTTTGGTACTGAGAATTTGGAAATCGTGATGGATTTGGAAATCATTTGGAAGTCCTCTGTAACTGAAGCAGTGAATGATAAAAATCGTAAATGAAAGCACTTCCAGAGAGAAACCAGAAAAACAACTTTCACAAAAGTAAATTTTATTTTCTTAGCTCATTTTTTGCTACCAGATTTTCCTTCCAGTCTAATGCCTACTTTCATTTCCACTTTGGATCAGCAAAACAGAGGTAGTGCTTTTTCTTACAGTTTGGTGTTTACATGTGATTGGATGTACCCTAGAAGAGGTAATTTATTTGTGATTCTTAAGTAAATGGGCAGAGTAATAGTGGAATTGACAGGTAGCATTAGCTCTGTTCTTAAGATTGGGTACAAAGTAGCAAATCCTTCCTCCATCTCATAAAAGCAAGAGATTGTAAATAAATTTATTATTTATTGAAAGCTGACTGCATACTTGCTGTTGTATGAACAAGACTTTCTGCTGATTATCTTTTGCTGAGGGCACGTACTAACCTCACTAATGTCAAGAGGGACTATTTGCTCACTTCTTGGCTGCAGGAGCACTTTTTTGACTGGAAATGAACAGTACAGTTTAAATATATGTTAGAGCAAAAGTAGGAAATTGTCATACTGTCAAATATGACCAAGATAATGCAGATGTGATAGGTGGGTTTGCACATATTCACAGCCAAAGCAAGTTTGTAGCTGTTTCCTGAGCCAGTAGGATAGAATATTCGAAGGATTTTAGTATCTGCCTTCCAAACTATAGTAAAGATTTGAAAGCTTAATTAAATTCACATTGAATGCAGAACAACATGTTCTAGGTTATGCATGGGTTTAGTGTTACCAGTTAAAATGCTGTACCCATTGTGACAAGAAAGAGAAGAATAAAAAGGGTGCTTAGCTGAAATCAGTGAAATAATGTGGGATCCCACATGTTCATAGGACTTTATGGACACCAATTACAGAATCACAGAATCTTAGGGGTTGGAAGGGACCTCCCTGCCAGAGCAGGGCCACCTAGAGTAGGTTACACAGGAACTTGTCCAGGTGGGTTTTGAATGCCTCCAGAGGAGACTCCGCAACCCATCTAGGCACCCTGTTCCAGCACCAAGGTTATAAAGTACTTGCATTTATCTTAACATGAGAAAAGGCTAACATTTTTTAATTTGTATTTGAGTAAATGTGTATTTTGTTACCAAAAGATATGGATTGATTGACAGACTAAATCACAGCATGACAACTGATTGAAGTCAAAGGACCATATTGAGTATAGTGTTAGTTAAATCATTCATACAGACCTTATCACGTCTTCTGTTTTAGTAGCTGCTATTTATTTTCTTCACATTATCTCATGTTTTACAGCAGTCCTGTTGCTATGAGAGTATCTTTAGAAGATATAAATACCTTAATTTCAAAATTTAATGTTATAGTTAACGAAAGAAAGAAGACTTTCCTGCTTGTAAAAATTATTGTCTTGGCAAACACAATTAATTCCTAAAATATACGCAGAGTAAATCTCTGATTATTCACTCTTGAAAGGCACTTGCATGGTGACTCCCAGCTCAACAGATCAATGTAATCACCACATCACAGACAGTTACAGGTGATGATCGTTGGAGTAGTCACATGGGGTTTTGTTCGGGTTTTTCTTTTAATTTATTAGTGTTTTAGTCCATCATTTGGAGGGAGATACAGTTATTTTTAAAATCACTCTTGCCTTAAACTTCAGCATCTTTACCACTGCTATAGGTCTTAGTCTGATAAGGTGAGGAAGACTTTAGACCTTAAAGTGTGAAAGAAAAAGATGAAAAAAAAAAGATAAAAGCACCAAATTAATTCATTCCACTTTACTACTCTTTCTGCCAGTTTGATGAAGTTTGGGTCTTACTTCAAAGCCTCTATTAGAAGTAGTAGCAAAAATAACCCACTGTAGTGTATCCTTTTGTGTAATTAGATGGCTGATACTGCAGTAACTGATCTTGGTCTCATCCTATTCTGTTTGTGATTCCTGTTTTGGCTGTGGTCATCTCCAACAAATGTGCATAGAGAAGAAAACCATTTTAGTAAAATGATAACCATGGTTTTGTTCTTTTTTTTTCCTGACTTCTTCTGATTTAAGCTAAAGGAATGAGAGAGCCTGTTTCTTCCACTTCACTCTTTCTTCTTTGGTTTATTATTTCGTTGAAAGGATGACTGGCTTGTAAATATGTGCTAATGACATTACAATGGGCAGCGCAAGAGAGACAGACTGACATGGATCTCATATCTTTCCAGATGAGGATAGGCATTCACTCAGGATCAGTGCTGGCTGGTGTCGTTGGTGTAAGAATGCCACGTTATTGTCTCTTTGGGAACAATGTCACCCTTGCAAGCAAATTTGAGTCAGGAAGTCACCCACGTCGCATCAATGTCAGTCCAACCACATACCAGTAAGTCCTCTTACCTTTTTTATATTGATTTCATTTCAACCTCTTTTGAGTTTTGTCTTGTAACGTGCTCTGTCCTCAATACAGAAAAGCGGTGGGGCACCAGGACAACTGGGAAAAGGTGTTGCATGGAGCTGTCAATCTTTGTTTGCAGGTTTGCATCATAACGTGCAAGGCCAGTAGAGGCAACAAAGCACAACAGGAGGGCCAGCCATTCCTGCATAAAATCATGTGTAACAGAAGAAGTGGGAGATGTTTCCCAAAGCACTGTAATTTTATGCACTATTACAACTTTAGGCTAAGGATTTGAGTTTCATCCACTGGAGACAGTTCATGGAGAGAAATATGTTCCCATTGACTCAGAAGAAAATCTTTCATTTTGTCACTGAGTCCAAGCTTTCAAAGAGTTATTATGTGTTCTTGAAGATAGAATTTCTTATTTAGCACTGTAAAGGTATACTTGATAGAAGCATTTTCTCAATATAGGAAAAAAAAATAGATTGAAAATGACAAAGCTCTTTGGAGAAATTATGCAAATAGAGAGAATGCTTGATTAAGTCTGGTTATGAAGAACAGCTCCTAAATAAAAAAGGTGTTTCTTATTGTTCAAATTTGACAGCTTGACTATTAGAATTGTTGCTGCTTGGATTGCTGCTGATGTACTCACTTTTTTGTGGCAGGAGATTTGAATCTTAACTCTTTTCTGTGTGCTGTATCTGAAGTAATTTTCTAAAGTAGGTTTTTGCTCAGGGTTTGGGACTGTTTCATTGTGGTAAATCTGTATGCAATTGCTCAAACAATACTGCTTCTCTTGCCTTTTTTTTCTTAAACAAAACTGTGAACTCAGTATTTATTCTTTTCCCATGCCTTTCTATGTAAATTAAAGTTTTAAATGGAATTTCTTCATCCAACAATTAAAGCATCTGATATGCTAAAATATAAATCAGTCAGAAATGGAAGTAATTAAAACTAGTGAATAAAATAACATTCTTCTGAAGAGCCCATTCACTTGAGATGAGATTTACAGAGTGGAGCAAATGTAACTAATTGAACAAGAGGCAGAAAAATGGAATAGACTTTTGATCATAAAGGAAACAGAATCAGATTCGTACAGTTGCCTGATAACATGCAAGAGAAACACAGACCCAACCTACTGTTGGGTATAGAAAATCTGTTCATTTAAAGTAAAAGAAATATATTTCAATAAAAATACATAGTTCAGTAAATATATGAGAAGTTCCTGTTTGGAACTTGGTATCACTTGACAAAAGAATTGTCTTTGGGACTTCCAGGTTCAGTGTTCTAATGACTTTGGTTCCTGGTCTGCCACTCTCAGATAGGAGGCACACTCTAAGACATTGTCTGAAAAGATCATTCACCAATTTTGTCCCCACTTTGAAAACACAGTAGCAGGCCCTTTGGTGTTAATTTTGTACAAATGAAAGTAAGTGATTCTGGCAAAAAATGACCAAGGCCCTATGACGGGGACCTGATACTTTCTTTTACAGAAGCAGTTTTTATAAAGGAATGATCTCCAGCCTGAGAAGGTCTTGGAGATATTCTGAAATTTCAGCGCTTTTTCAGAAGGGAGACCTTAGTGCTTCACAATTGCTGTTCAAGGGGTGAGATTCAACTCAATGTTTGCTGTTCAGAGTTGTGTCCCTGAGATCAGTAATTGGTGAACTAGACAGTTCCATATGATTTTAAAAAAAATACAGTTGAAAGTATAACTAGTGAGTATTTGTGGAGCCAGAGATGCACAAAACTTTTCTTGGCATGCTGAAGCCAGAGGCAATTCCAGTGTACGCATGTCAGTTCTGTTTGGATTTGTTCTGAGTGGTGTAGCACCTCTTCGTGAGACAGCAGATTTATGGTCAATGTTGAACAACCTTATCTAGTTAAAGATGTCCCTGCCAATTGCTGGGAGGGTGAACTAGATGGCATTTAAATGCAAACCATACTATGATTCTATGATTGTATGTTTTATTTAATTGCTGGTAAAACGCCTGTTCTGAAAGCTAGTTTGAGGGCTTCTGTATGGAGCTTGTTAAAAATCCGTAGTTTTATGCTGCACTTTGTCTGATCCTATCTACACTGTAGCACAGAGAAGATGACTTCTGTTTGTCAAGATCTCACCTCTACTTGACTGCCACTGGCAACACCATACCGTAACAACCCAAATGTGGGTAACCTGGGTTTGAGAGCATTCTTACTAAGACCTACCTAACATCATGTGAGTCAGATTTTCTTGCTGTGAATATCTTCCAGTTTCTGTCAAAAAAGGGACCTTTTTTTTTTTTTCCACTTCCTTTTAAACCTAGAAATCCAGTAGGAATAGGACCATTTGTTTCAGGAGGGAAAAACTTTGACCTTATATGACCATCACATCTGGGCTTATCTTCTGAAAAGTTACAAATTCTTGACTTTTGTTTTCAAAAAGGGAAGGTGGTAGAAAAGTGACTGGCGATGTGACAATGCTATGCCATAGAATTCCAAAACTAACCACAACATTATTATTTGCATTGTATTATTGTATTTGTTAACTGCATTATTGTACCTTGTAAAAAAATCTACTGTCACATTCTGAACAAATTTAGAGCTCAATTCAGAGCATTTTAACGGCAAGTAAAAGGTTAGACACATGATTATGGGTAAAGGAAGCAGAGATTACAAGAAGATATATGTTATCCTTCAAGATGGATGGCTAAAAGTAATAATGAAAAGGATAGGAACAAGTTTATTTTATATATTTCAGAAAGTATATGAGAAAACAAAGTGAATGTGCATGAAACTTTAAAAGGCTATTTCAGACCATACTTTCTGGCGTGGTTGAAAGCATGAGAAGAGACAGGAAGGAAGTCAACAAATGATGCTGTTGACAGTGGCCAGGAAAGACTGCAGTTCCAAAATACTCCACATGACAGAATTATTCAGACTTTCTGAATGTGATCTAGGAAGTTTGAACATAGTAGTGCTGGTGCCATTCAAATAAAAAAGTAGAAATCTGATGTATCTGTATGTAACTTTTCTTAAAATTTGCACAAGTACCTCATCTACTGTGTACAAATTAAGTGATTCATCACAAGGAGAAATGACTTTATATTTCACCTTGTATTCCATCAAATGCTTCTATTTGACCATACTGTGCTGCTCAGTTAATTTGTTTTTTTAATCTAAGAAGCAATGTTTTCCAAAGTAGATAATTCTGCAATCAGTATGAAAGTAACAGAATTTTCAATTAATGGAAAGTACTGGCATTTATCATTGCATGTTTGTGTCTGTCATGCCTCTGATGAAAACTCTGATACAAGTTCTGTGCTTACAAAGCACGCAGATAGTGGAAACGTCTTATCAGCTTTCATTTTACAGTACAGATTATGCATTATAAAGCATCATCACCATTCACATTATAATCACACTTCAGAATGCCTATTATTGGTTTCAGACACTTCCCTGTGAGCCTGTAATCTGCCTATGTAAGAATCAGAGCCTAAAATTATACATGTGAGGTGGTGTTGCCTAGCAGCAGCAGTGAACCTGCGGCATCCTTGCTCTAGTTGCACCTGCCTGGGCAGAGCTCTGCAGTGTCCAACAGCACCTTTGACAAAGACAGCCTTGGAATCTTTTGGGGATAAGAGCTCACTTCTGCTCAAAATAAGTTGTTTTCTTGACTGAGATGGATCTTTTGACTGAAGGATTCCAGAGCCCCATTTGCTTTGAATTGCTGAGCATTGTAAAATGAAAGCACTGGAATGCCACTGTAAGACTTCCAGTGAAACGTGGAAACTGGAGAGGGAGTAGAGGATCCGGACTGGTCTCTGTTTAAACATGTGGATAGGAGTAAAAGAATAACACATTCTCTGATCCTTTAGTAAACTGTCAAATCCAGCCCAAGGTTTATTTAATTCATTTGTATTATGCTAAATTGAACAAAATTACCCTATTTTACGTGCTCAAGAAGGAAGCACAATGAGATTTATGAGAGCACAGAAGAGAGATTAAATATTTTTTTAATTATCTGTTCCAGTCTTGCATGATAATGTTTATCAGATATTAATATAATATACTTACATTTATCCTGTTTCCCTAATAGTATTACAATGCAATGCCTTGGGATCTCTAAGCAGTTATCAAAAGCAGGTAAACATAATTGTAGCTGTTTGTAATGTAACTGTATTTAGAAATGAATTCTCTTTTTTCTCTTCTTTCCATCTCTGGTCTTCTGCAACATATATTTCCCTTGTAGAGAAGGATGTCCTTCTGGCATCAAGTGTAGAGTATAGATACTTTCCATTATCTGGGCAAAGCATCTGGGATCTGAACTTAGGTAAAGATGAACAGCCAGATCTTGCCAGATCTTATCTGCATCCCAATCCTTATCTGATTTAGGGTAGACAGCAACTAAGTGTGGCTCCTTATTGAGCTGGGTGAGATCACTGCCGATTTACCTGCCTAAATTGTCCCTCAGTCTTGAAAGTATTTAAAAAACTGCAAAATTTGAACAGTTCTTTTAACACTCGTCTTACAGAATGTTGTATTGAAGAAGTTTTACCTTCTGGTAGTTGAGAAGGATGTATATACAACACTCTTTTATAAGGATTTTAAATTAAAACTGTGCATCTCTATGGAATCTTTACAGATTTTTAATTATTTTTCCTAACAGTTATAGCTATATATTTCCTACATGATATATTATTTTTCCTTTCTCTATCTCTATCTCTGTCTCTATCTCTGTCTCTGTCTCTATCTCTATCTATCTATATTTTTCTGCCTCATATGGACAAATAAATGTATTTTCTCACCAAGAGTTTTTTTCAGATTATTTTAAATTCTATTTTCTGAGCATCCTTTTAAAAAAAAAATTCCTTTTATTTTGGTGGATTTAGCATGTATAATTTCATGATATGTATTGGTGGACAGACAATTTAGTTAGGGACAGAAAGGGATCATGACTTTTGTGTGGACACAAAAAAACTACTGTTATTCTAATTAACGTATTAAAAGTCTAATCTAAAAGCACTGGTTTATTCTTGTTTTTCTGTTCCCAGTGTCATCTGCTTCCACGAGGCTGCACCCCCATAGTCACTGTGATTGTGATTATGGTCCTGGGGCCTCTGCTGTCTGCCCATGCTTGTGCTTTGTGACACTACAGTTTTATTCAAGATTCATAGGTGGTTCACTCTACACAGAATACTTCTGTGCTAGATCACAGTTTGTAAGTTAACAGTATGTTGCACCACAGTTACACACAGCTAAATAATAACTAAACCATATTTAGAAAATAGTCACCTGAGTGCTAGACAACTGCTGAAACTACAAGAAACTAAGAAACTCAAGTCTAGACAAATTCAGACAAGTCCTGAGTCCGACACTGTTAAATTAATGTAAAGCCTGGTCTTTTCACTGCTGATGGTGCAATTGTATTCACTGAATCTAATTCTCTAATGTATTAAAGGTCACTGATAGACGCTCACCATGTTGAACTGCATGTGGCATACAATATATTGCATTAAAAAAATCCTGGCTACTCCTTTCATAATCTTATTACAATTGATCTGAATGAAGGAAAAAAAATGCATGAACTTCCATGGTTTAAAAAGTAATAAAGTACAATGTGAAATTAATTAGATCCAGACATAATTAGGATTATTTCCAGTCTCCTGGCCTTTCTAGCATGTAGAGAGACTGGGGGGGAAATTCAAAGCCATTAAAATTAAAATGAAGTGATTTTTAGCATTAAAATAGCAAATTAATATCTTTATATAGTGTGTCTTATGAGCAATCTACCAACATTTATCATGAGTGCCATGATAATTCATATGAATTCATACAGAAACAAATGAACTGGCATATGTTATCAAACTAGATGCTAGTCACCAAAACTCGTTACCACAGAGGAAGGACTCAGATATCCCTCAGATGACAATCTTCTGATAATATGTTTGAGAAGCTGTTGATTAAATTTTTCTAATTGTACCAATTAGTAGGTGAGTGTGAGCAAGGTTAACTACGTTTTTTACAGTTCTTGAAGAGTTAGGACAGAAGGAACCTTTTCTTTTGTGGATAGCTATCCCTGTAAAAGGTAACATTTATGGAAGATTGACCTGGCCACTTTACTTTTTGTGGTGCATACTATATTTAGCAAGGTAGTGCATGTTTGCCTTTATTGTAGTGCATTGTATTTTAGAAAAACTGGTCAAATTTTGTTCTATACAAAACAATTTTCCAGAAAGAAACTTACACTAGAGTTCAGTTCTGAGTTGGTGGGGTTTTTAAATGCAATCCAGCAAATTTTCAAACCCTGTTACAATATGACTTTTATCCAACCTGATTATAACATGAGTTTTATTTAGGGCATATAGAAGTTCATTATATAGAGGTTAAAAGGTATGTGTGTATATATATGTGTGTGTATATATATATNNNTATATATATATATATATATTAGTTCATGACACTTATCTCGGAACTGTGATGTAAAGTATATCCACTATGCAGTTTGTGGAAGGTCTGAGGGTAGCAAGCAGTACAGGCAGGTGGAGGTACTTGTACTTTGTTGTGGGAGGCTGATACTCCTGAACTGCTCCTATGGTTAGGGAACAGTGAGTGACAAGCTTGGCAAGAGGAGGAGCTTGGCCTAGGACAGGCTGTGTCACTACTGGGATGACTGGCATGCTCTTTGCTATCTGTTGACTCTAGAAGCATTTGACCTGACAGAGTAGCCTGAATGTGTCTTTTGAGACCAACCTGGTGTGAAGGGTGTGAGAAAAGGCAAACTCCTGAGCACTACAGCCTATGTGGTGTGCCAGACTCTTGCAGCCATAAAAACCTGCTGCCATTTGCTGGGATTTGCAAAATTGCTGGGATGTGGCAAGTTGTGCTAGCCAGGTCCAGCAAGCACCATTCATGGCAGGAGGCAGTGACTTCCAAAGGGTTCCAAACACTGTATAAGCAGCATGTCCTCCAAAGCCCTTATGGTGAAACTCGAAGTATTAGAGCATGCTGAGTCTAGGTGAGTATTTTCTTAGCACTGCTGTTTCTCAAAGCAGCTAGAGTTGAGTTAGCACACGTGGTAATAATTTATTCCTTGTGGAAATACACTTCTCAAAGAAGATTGTCTTTTGTGTTTCCAAAGGAGTTACTCTTTCATATTTCTAAAGGGGTTGGTACTTCAGACTGCTAGGTGGCTACTCCTTTTACCTTCTTTTCCCTTCCTTTGGACAGATCTTTCATTTTGTGATTGGATCTTGTCAGGAGAGGATGGAGCAAGTTATCCCGCTTTTCACCAAAAAAAAAAAATCATTAATTATTTGCAACCATCCTTCCTGCTGAGCCTGAGGGCAAGCAGGGGTATTTTCTTTTCTATGAGTATTAATTCATCTTCACCGCATCCAGTGATAAGTGCAAAGTTATGGCATCTCTGAGGGATGTTTTGCAGTGGGCATGGAGAGAGTAAGAATCATAGTGGAAAGCAAGCACTCAAATTAGAGTGCCTTGCAACAAATAATTCTGTGGTAGCAAATCTTTGTTAGTTCATGTTCTGAATATAGGAACTCGTAGATGAAAGTCTGTTTCTTGCCAATTTAGTTTGAAATATAATTACCCTATCATTTCCTCTGGGCACTAAAGAGCTACAGCTTTTAAAAGCTTCTTCAGGGTTCCCACTAACTATGATCCCAAATTTCATTCACACTCTTAACCTTGAAATTCTCTTGTTTTCACTAGAAAATAACCATATTTTCTGTTTCCATACTAATAACTTCTTTTTTTACATGAAGGAAAATTAAAAAATAAATGGGATATTTCTCAGATACCATCTGTTTTTGTCTGAAAGTTACAGCATTTCCACCAAGGAAGGGAGAGAACAAGAATTTAAACAGCTAGGAAGATTTCAGGTTAGGAGGAGGAGCTGTCAAAGTTAATCAGCTATAAATCAGTGTTTAAGAAATTCTTCCTCCCTTGAAACATCAACAAAGAAGGCAAGTTGAGGGCAGACCTAGTTCCAAGCAATTTATAGGAATGCTTGAGTATCCTGACCCCCACAATTAAGCACTGAATTGTAAATTGTGTATCCAACCACTTGAGTGGAGCCTGCAATTTCAAACCTGTGAATAGCTTACTCTAAAAATAGTGCTCTAAAGGGGGATACGCAGAAGCAATGCAGGAAATACAGCTCAGATAAACGCTTTGGAATATTTTCAGACTAGTTGTTATATGTGTATTCCTGAACTGTAGAGGCTGTGTAACTTTCTTCAGCTTCTGTTTTATGACTCTGAGACAAACTGGGGGCAATTATGTGGAGTTTATGTGGAGTTTAAGCTGCCATCTAATATCCTGAAGGTGAAGGACAGATTGTGCTCTCAGACTTTCAGAACAGACTATCAGACTTGGTCACAACAAATGCCCTGAGAATGGTCCACAAGGTAAGACAAACAAGCAGAACTGGGTGCCACCACTCAGGAAATCTTCTAGACCAGAAGGCTTTACACTGGGTATTAATGATCATTGTTAATTTGGTGCATGGCTTTCTGAACATTGACAATGAGCCAGAGGGGAAGTGCAAAAATTGGTTGTATGTATTGGCCTTGCCTTTGCTGATGATCACCACTATTCATTCAGCTGTTAGGCAGAAGAATCTTTTAGGGTTCTTTGTACCCGTGAAAAAGAAGACAAGAAAACTAGAAAGGGCTTTAGATCTGAGTCATGGCCACCAGCTATTAATGTTTGCTTTTAAAAATCATAAATAGCCTAAATATGTGAGGGTAAATTTCTGTAGAAAAATGTCCTCACTGCTAAGCACCGGGGATTAATAGATAACTTGTTTCCTTAGTGTACACACAAAGCTATAAGAAATCAGAGGCAATTTCTGAACCATGATCTCATTTTCAGCCTAGGAAACCAAGTGACAGGGCCAATATATTTAAGAAATCTAAAGAACCTGTACTTTAGAAGAATGCTAATGAGAGGCTGTTTTGGCCTGATTGAAGGCTTTCTAACAGTATTAGTACAAAAGCCAGCAAATATTTTATTTTCTTGAAAGTATAAACTAAAGTAAATGGGATAGAATATGATTCTAAGTAGCTTCCATTAATGTTTGGTAAAGAAAATTTCCTGCCATGCTTGCTTGGGAACTGCAATATTATCTTCTAGAAAATTTCGGAGGGTGAGAGTCTGATTCAAGCAGTGCATCTGATATAGTGATGTAGAGACACAGTAGTGGAGGAATTTCCAAAGGACTAATTGGCGAGTCACCCATGATTCCCAGAGCATTTAGTGGCAACTGAGTTAAAATTCACGAAACAAGTGAAAATAAGTCCTTTAATTAATATCTTGCACTTTTGTTCTATGAGGAAAATAATATGAAATACCAACTAAACTCAGTGCCAGCCCTGGACTGAATCGAAGAATATGTGTGTATATATGTGTATGTGTGTGTGTGTGTGTGTATATATATGTGACAGTTTCAGACTTGAGTAACTGTCGTTACAATTAGATAATGTTAGACTGAGAAAGAAGCCATTGATTTTTATCAAGGCCAGATCCTCCATGGTGAATGGTCAGTTTGAGAAAGAGTGACTGCAATGAAAGCTTACTGATTTAGCTCAGAAAGTTCTGAGAGTTGAACTATTGCTTGCAGAAATCTAGTTTGGGAAGCAGCAAAGAGTTGTTTAAGTTTATTAAGCCTGTAGTTTTAAAATACAAAATATTTACTGCAAGCATTGCAGAGATGGAGAGAAGCTTCTTTGCAGAGACCTCTGCAATTTGGAAAACATTACAGTATTTTGATCATAACATTTGCAGTCTGGAAAATAGATTATGACATTCAAACCCCAAAGACCACTTTGAAAGTTCAAAGGCAATAATGTTGTTGGATTTATAACCTACTGGTTACTTAAAAGCTGGGAAGAAAATGCTTTTATATTTCAAGGATCTCACACAGATTGTCTCAGCCAAAAGTCACGAAAAGTCCTCAGTAAAGGGAGTGCCATTACATATGCTAAGAATCCTGGGAATTCACTTGGCAACAGGATTCATTCGTCATTCATTTATTTACTTCTTGGAAATCAGCTTTAGAGAGATTAAGTAAGCAGCATTACAAAATCCACTGAAGTTAATGAAGTTCTTCACACTGATGTTTTTGCGATTCAAATTGGTTTAGTGATGAAAGAGTAACATCTTGGGAGGGGAAAAGGTAAAGACTGGTAAAGTATATCCGACTATGCTCAGAATTTACCATTACTTCAAAACTGCTCTTTTCAGCCCTTCAAAAGACAGAATGCTAGTATATTACTGGAAACAAAAAGAAAATGTATAGAGTTATTTCCTATATTTTACAAGTATAACTAGTTTCAGGGTAGATGCTCAATAAAGAGGCCCTAAACTTTCAGATCTAGCCTGGCAGAGATTTCAGCACTGTGGAGGGAGATGGCAAAGGGCATTATACTCAGGTCTGTGATATTGTACCCCTTGTGTGGGCATTCCTGGATGGTTTCATGCCTTTTTGACCCCAACCAGGTGGCCTAGATTAAACCCATTGGTACTTTTGATGAATAGTGTCAGATTTGATTCTATTTTTTGTTGAAGCTGAATTTGCTGTATGTGAACCTAATTTTTGAAATACAGTACTATTGAGTACAAGAAGGGCACAAACTGATTACCTTTCTTCTGCCTATGAGAGCTACCAAGCACTGTCAGCTTCATGCTTACCTTCCAGCAGGAGACCTGTTCATCATCATCACCCTGAAATGGTCATTTCTGCAAAAACTTGCCAGACCGGAGTGTTGTGAGACAAACGATGAATTATGCATAATGATCATTGTTAATTTGGTAAATGGCTTTCTGAACACTGACACAGATTTTCAGAGAATGTATTTATTTGGACCATCTCCTCAGCTGATCTCAGTCAACATTAATCCTTGTAGTTGATGATGTTATGTCAATATATATCAACTGATGATTCTGGCTTAGGAGTTTTCTGGATGTTACAAATTGCTTTTAATTTGTTTGTTTGTTTGAGACCAGATAGGATCCATCTCTTCCAAGGACATGTTTCTGGACTGGGTTTTACAGGTGTTTTTTTATATTCCTCTGTTGTTTTCTTTTTTTTCCCTCTAGGCTTTTGAAAAAGGAAGACAATTTTATTTTTATCCCTCGTTCCCGTGAAGAGCTTCCAGAAAATTTTCCAAAGGAAATTCCTGGGATCTGTTACTTCCTGGAGGTCAAAAGTGGTCAGAAGCCGCCAAAACCTTCCACCACATCTGCCAGAGTGAGAAAGATTTCTTACAACATTGGCACCATGTTCCTCCGGGAGACTAGCCTATGAGGCGTGCTGCAGATCAAAGACTCGTCAAAAAAGCACAAGCCCAGAACTGGGTCATGACAGAGGAGTTTGGCGGTTCTTTCTGTTTCACTGCCTTGTTCTGAACAAGCAGTAAAAGCTCCATGTAATGTCAGGCAATAATCATTTTAAAAGGTGGGTGACTGCTGTCAGTAAACAAAGTGGCGATAGGGAAAACGAAAATTAAACGACGTACTTCCACGTCCAGAGGAATATCTTTCGTACACTTCAGTCTGACCCCTCTATGACAAACAAAACAAAAAACCCCCACCCAACTCTCATATTAGAGGTTGGTTTTGTTTTGTGCAGAAAGGATGATGGTTCTCTGTAGATTTGCACCAGCTAAGCAGAATTGAGAGTCAGTTCTGGTTATGCATTCCTACATTTAATGTGTTCTTCAGTAAGGTAATGATGTTTTTTAACTTTATGAACAAACATTTCATACATATACTGTAGACCTGCTGTAATCATCCTGGCAGGAGGAATTCTAATTCAGTACAAGTATTGTAGGAATTTTACCTATTTTTATACATATTTCACTTTCTGGATAATTACATTCCACATACTGTAAGCTGAATGAGCTTAGACAGCTTTTCAGAAGAAGCTACTTTATATTTCATACATTCTACCTGTCAAACCTTGTTCTTATACAATTGGGAAGAAGTCGTTTTTTTACTTTTTTTGGCAACAAAAATTTCAGTATTTTACAGGAAAAAAATTACTTTGATAAATCTCTTTACCTGATGTTTATGCTATGAGCATTGTCTTGCTTATATAAAGTAATGTTCAGTATTTGTCCTACAATGTTGTATGTCCAGTCCATCCAGGACAATGCAAGCAAAGTGCAGAAATCCAATGTATTGACAAACAGAAAAGTTCTGTTCAGTAGGACTTGTTTCCCATTGAATTATCAGCCAAACTGATTTTTGGTAGGTATCCTGGACGTCTTAAAAAATGTTGATCTTGTGGACACTCCCTAGATACTCCTTTTCCACATTTTTTTTTAGTAGGACTTGTGCTCCTACTCCAGTTTGATTATTGAAAATCCCACCTGTTATTAATGATGCTCATCAGGAAATTTCCTCTATCTCTGGATTGACTGAGAGGTCCCCTGCTTTATCTAGTGCAGCCCAAAAAAAAATACTAAAAAGGGGAAGGCAATGTTTTCCCACATGTAATGCAAATGGCAGTTCAAGGTGTAGGTGAGTCCATGTCAACTTGTTGAAAAGTAATACAGCTTTATTGCAGTGAATCCAGTTGAAACAAGATGTGAATCTGTCCCCTAATAGACACATTTTCAGACATTGCTTATTTCTCAGGTTTTCCTTTTCAAAAGTAATGGCAGTCAGTTTTCCTCTGCAGGTGTACTCCCTTTAGGGTCTTACTGACACAGGCCCATGTTCTGCTATTGCAGATTGCTAGTTAACACTTATTCAGTGATTCCGAAGGGGCTTTAGCTGTACATGGGCTGGATCAGAGCTCAGTGAAATAAAAGATAAGACTGTCAGCAGACCTAGAAGGCATGAGAAGCTCTGTATTTCTATAATCCAGACCAGAAATTAGAGTTTGCTTCTGGATTTAGGAGTCGTAACTTTAGGCACCTTTTGAAAATAATTGAGTAACTGTCACCAAAGGTCTGGATTATTCAGGGAATGACAATGCTGTAATTCTCCCCTTTGACCAACAGCTCATGTTAGGGTGGGATCTAGTCAGCTTGGCACCACCGAATGTTTCTGGCTTCCTTTCCATGAAGCCTTTCTGGATAAGAAAGGACTATCTTGAACCTATACAGACTTCGGTGTGTAGGAGACATTGGAAATTATAATGCAAGGCTAGCAGTTGGGGGGCTTTTTGCCTGAAGAGGGTAGACGCTGGAGAATTAACCCAAAGTTCATGTTTCACTGCTGGAAGAAGAAGACCGCTTTCTAGCTAGTAAAAGTGTGGGCTTGATATAATTACCTAGTTCCCTAGAGTGAAAATTTCTCAGTTGTCATTCTGACTTCACTTGTACATCTTCATTGTTCAGTGGGTGCTGGTGTCAGAGTACCAATCTCCCTAGCCAAACTTTTTTTTCTCTTCTCACTACCCATAGTCCTGTGTGAAGAGAACAAATGTAAACATTCAGACTAAAAGCTTGTAACTCAATTAACTTGTCTCTTATAGTTGCCAATCGGAAATGTATAGGTTAGTTCTGTGACTAATCTTGGTAGAAATGTGGAAACACTGCCATGAAAATAGTGGGTAAATGCTAACTCCACTAGAAAATTGGAGAAGCAATCTAAAAAATTTTGTAGCATCATCCTCTCAGAGACTTTTTGTTCCATAATGAAATTTATAATCGCAGAAATCAGTGCAAAACTTGAAAATTGGTGTTGGCATCACCATGGAAACAATGACAGTATTTGTAAATAAATCATCTAGCTCCCCAAATTAGAGTAGATATACTGTATGAGAATATTCAGTCTTTGTTTTTTATAAGCTTGTGTAAAGGTAATGTGTCCAGAACTTCAGGACTGATGCTAAGTATTGTGTTATTAGTTTCTGTGTTATGAAAAGGGAAGTTAATAAAAAAGTGTGGTCTCTCTAGGGACAATTTTCCATCTTAGTATGAGAAAAAGAATAAAAAAAAAAAAATCTTAGCACTCATTAACTTAGTAGTTGTTTCTGCTGCCTTTAATATTAGGTTGCAGTTTTATTTTGTTGAACAACTTCATGAAGTTAAATGAAATTTATTATCGAGATTAACGCTGTGAATTCAAGTAGATGGTAGTCAGACTCAACATTTCTTCAACAACACTTATTTTTAGTGATAGGGAAAACATTCTCATTTGCATGGTGTTGTCTTCATTAAGAAAAAGGTTCTCAGAGTTTTTACACCTTGGGATGATGAAGTGGAGAGGTCAGAGGTACTGAAATGGATGCAGAAATCATGTACTGTAGTTGGAAAGTTCTTCTAGTGTTTTCCTTCCTGCAAAGGTCCTTTGTTCCTCTGAATTTACATGCCTGTGTTTCTTCACATAGCTGTAAGGAGCAACGTCTACTGTCTTGAGCTTTTATATGAAACAAATCAACCCTCTCTGAAGATAGAGTAGATCTATTGCATATTGCCTGTATAAGGCAAAGGAAGGAGGATGTGAGTCCCTTAGCCGAGGTCATCAGTCTGCCACAGACTTGTTCTGTGCAGCTTCCCTCTCCTCCAGGCTCAGCGATACCAGAGACCATGGATTCACCACAGAGACCAGTGGCCAACTTGTACAAAAGTCAAGAGGCCTAAGTAAACAGAGGCATCAGTCATTCCTCCAGATCATTTGGGTCAGATTTTCTGTGTTCTTGAAGCTTCTTATCACACAGGCACTTCTATGATGCAGTTACACAGAGGTCAGGAACTCAGAGCAAGAAGGAAATAATGGTGGAAGTAGTAAAGTGTTGGATAAATTTCATTCCACATCACTCTGTTAATATCTACCACTCAAACACAAAAGCATCTGCATGGGAGAACTGCTACTAATCCAGGGCCCTCAAAATGTGTTTTTCTTGCAGGAGCCCACACGATATTTATTTCTTCATTCCAAAGAGCCAATAGTCATTAACTGTGGTTGTGGTTTTGGCTTCACTTCTCTTTCCCACATCCAGTTTCCAATCTCAGTCTTTGGAAAGGCATTCTGGAGCCTGGAAACATGCTTTTAGAACCTTGGAATCTTGTATGGGAATTTCCTATTCTGAAGAAGAAATCCTTGTGTTGAGTCCTTAGCAGATCCTTCCACAGTTCATGTGTGTGCATATGCCATTTCACAATCTTATCTCCTCCTGTGCTTATGATATTCCTTACCAACCCATCCCAACAGTCGTATCAGGTGTATAATCACCTTTTCTGTTTTCCATCAACATCTCTCCTTTTTTTCTGTATAAAGCAAGCAGTGCAGAACCATGACATGTTATATTCATGTAAAAGCATCACAGTGATGCACAGAGGCTTAAACTTTGCTAACCCATTTCACATTGTGTATTTACTCCTCCAAATAGATCCTTCTGCCAGACAATTTTAAAATGTAGGAAAAATAACCACCAGCCAAAACTGCTGTTTTGAATTGCAGATTCTTCAGCTACCATGTGCTGTCATGCTTTGCATGCTTCATGCAAACTGTCTCATCAAGAAACCTGCAATCCAACAGCAGCATTGCAAACTTACAGCATTTTCTGCCTATTTCAGCCAGGCTTCTAACCTCACGTCTGCTGAGTGAGCTAATTCTCTGTCCTAATGCAGTCTCAGAGCTTCTGGCTTTGTCTTTGAGTTCTGGTGATCTTTTGCATAATTATACATGTAATACTGGAAAATGGCAACATGCTGAAATTAGCAACAAAAAAAAGAAGCATAAAAAAAGCTTGTCAAATTCAGAAACAATTGGTTCCTTCCTTCTAGGTAATACATTCTGCATAGCACTTAACTGGAATTGAAGATGCCAGTGATAGCTGAGGCTGTGGATGAATTGAAGAGGATGAGTGTGTGGGAGAATCAACAGGCAGGAATTGATCAGTTCTTGCTACTGTTCATAATTCTATCATCATGCTTGCTATTTCCTGCTCTTGGTCAGCTTTCAAAAGACCTCCTCTTTCCATCCTTTAGCACCTTATATGTGACAGACATAGCAATTTTTTCCTATTATTGTTTGTATTAGCATCTGTTGTCATGGCATATCTAAAGGATAACTGAGATTGAAAAGCTGATCTTACTCTTCTTTGCAGCAAAGACAAAACTTCTACAGTGACAGTAGGTACTCACATCCTTAGAGAGGGAGAAGACCTCCATACAAGTCATCACTGATGTATTTGGCTGAAGAAGCACCACATTAACAGTCCATGGCATGGTTTTAACTTTCCCAAGCACTAAATTGATCCATGCTGCTAGAAGTTACTCCTGAATGATGTTATTAATTTGCAATGCATGAACAGCCTTACAACAAAAATCTGTGAACTGTTTAACCTCGTATACATGGGGCTTGGCTATTAATCATGCATGAAAGCAAGCAAAACAGTGAAACTGGGGAATGTAACAGAGAAGTCACAGGCAACATATCATTCACCTCTGCAGATGCTTACTTGTTCCTGTTGCTTAGAAAGGCTGACCTCCAGTTCTCTGTGGTCCAGGTTGGTATCTCTGTGTCACTACAGCAATAAAATGGCCTCTGAAAAACAGCAGCCTCCCTCTGGGATGGGAGAAGCTAAAACAGTAAATGATGCAAAGTGCCTACTTTGCGGGTAACCTTAATAGAAGGATCAGTGGAGGCAGATGTTAAACCGACTGTTTGCTTCTGGGATATTAGTTTCCAAAGGCAGGGAGGCTGAAAATGTTTTGCTTTCAACAAACAGAGAAGACACAGGAAAATGAGTGTCTTCCCTGATTTATGGCTGGAAGGGAGGCAGCAGAGTGAGAGGACATCAGAGACATGCTGGCTGCCTCAGCTGCAGCAGTGTTTGCTTCAGCCTTCAGCTCTGGCCCACTTTGGCTTTAGCATTGCAAGAAGCAAGTTTCCTCTGAAGACTGGAGGATAGGTGTGTGCTTCAGGCGCTTGTCCCCTCCTCTCTAGCCTCAGCATGAGACTGCCTAAATCCTGAGTTTGCTTAACTTTCTCAGTGACCACAGATGGCAAACTTAGACTAGACACTATTTTTTAAATAAAACCAAGTGAGCTTGATCACAGTGAATTAAGCTCTTCCCAGCCCGAGTTCCGTGTCTTAGATCTTTTAGTCTTGGTGCTTTGCAGAGTTTTGCATTGGCCAAAATAAATTGAATCAAATTGAGTGGCAGAGAGACAGATAAGCATATCCCAGAAAAAAAATAAAGGTTTGATGTGGTAGCCATGGTGACTCTCAAAAGCACAGGCTACTACAATTTTTGAAATCTCTGCCCTCTGATAATCTGAATGCTTTACATATGATATCAGCACTGCCAATCACAACTCCTGGATGCCATTAGGACTGTGGTTTAGAAAGGCACTTGAGCTGTGACCTTCTAGCTCAATGATGCAAAACCTCTGTGTCACCTTCACCTGAGCTATGTGCCAGAATGCCTACATAAACCTGGTTAGTTATCCTGTTAGTAAACAAGGTAGTGAAATATCTATATTCTGAAGAGCAGACATAGTTGGCAAATTATCATTATCATACATTTTTGCACTTTTATGAATTTGTAGGCCCAAAATTAACTTTTCATTAGCAGAAGGTCTCTCATTGAGCTACTTGTTTTCTAGATAATTATTCCTTAGCAATACTTTCTCATGACTACTCTTGGAGCAATAAGTCAAGCCATGATAATTTTTTCTATGTAGTTCCTTGTACAACAGCTATCACCTTAATAAACCACTTTTTAGCAGAATATTAAATGGCAGAATAACACCCTGTCATGCATTGTTTATACTTCCATCCTCTTCCCCAGGGGAGAAGAGCATGTAGCAGAATCACTTGTTTTTGTGATGTGGTGTCTTTCTGTTAGCTTTCTAAATAGCTTTGCTATTTACTTTAAAAAAAGGAAGAGCAAAATCAGAACTGTAGACCAGGATTACAAAAGAATTTTAGTTGTAAACAGAGGATTTTCAAGACTTCTTACTGAGTAAGACTAGTCTGTCCTAGAAACAATAGTAATGCAGGTGAGGTACACTCAGGAATGATAAATATTACCAATAAACCAGGCAGATATGTAAGATGGATAACTTCTGCTTTATAAACAGTGGTAAATAGATGCTAAATCTGATTAATACCCAGAGAGAGGGAATACTGTTTAAACCATTTTGTCATTTATTACCGGTATACCTCTAAGGTATTTTTTTTTCCTTCCCCAATGACTCTTAAATCAAAATCAGAGTTTCTAAACTTATTGCAGAAGAACATGATTAGGAATCAATAACTTAATAGGAGAGGTTTGGGCATGTTTTTTAAAGTGATGCATTGCTTGAGAGAACAGGTCATATAGAAAAGAGAAAACAGGTATGGACAGGTATGTTTATTTTTAAAGTTTTTATAGCATTTCTGATTGGTTGAAATCTTTCTGAAACTGCAAACTCAAAGCACAGCTGCCAGGTTCAGGTTATTTGCATTTGCTGAGAAGGAGGAGATAAAGTTTTCCAAGTCAGGTAAGGGACATACTTCTCAATACCATTATCTTTGCTTAAACACAACCTCTTTCTGAAGGGCAAACCTAACTTTGCTGAATGATCCTGAGGTTCTGAAGGCCTAAGTAAGTTTTGGAAATGTGGAGTTTAAATCCATAACATTTACTGTCCTTTGAACTGTTGTTCATGATGAAAACAAATTCTAACTATTTAACCATCATTTTCCTAGTGCTAACCTGTGCTGGATGATGAAATGTGGAATTGTTTCTGATCTATGCGGTCTTTTGACACGTTTTCAAAGTGATACTCCCAGCTGTGTTGCTGTGAGGGTATGAATGCTCTGGTCATCAGTGTGGATGAGTCTTATTACCCACCTCTATGATGATCCTAAGTCATCCTAAGGGAGAAAGCACTGTCCAGCCAGCTCCATCCAATTTAGCTCATCCACTGAGAGAGTGTCAAGCAGCTTCTAAGATTTACTTTCTCTTTACATCTGTAAGTCCTATGTGCTTGCTGGTGTTTAAGGATGTAAGCATTTCTCTCCAGACACTTCTTGCACATCCTGTAAGTGTATATGTAAGAAGTCAACAGAGACAAAGCATCTGAAGAAAGTGAAGTATGTGTGTAAGAGAGAGCTGCTGTATGTAGGTGTGCTGCTGATTCTCAGTTTTTGTGTATTTGGAAGTTGGATCACCCAGAGAGTATTCCAGTTATGATGTAAAATGCCAGAAAGCACTGTATGTAATGTCATGAACTCGCAAGGCACTAGGATGAGTTTTAGAGTCCATAATCCTTACAGTTTTAGTGGAATTGTATGAGAAATGCGCTGTTTTGGGAAGAGGGGCAGTTGCTTTGTATTTTAAGTAAGAGTTGAGTCTCTACTTGCAGAGGAAAATTGTGAGTGGGAAAAAGAAAGTCTAAAAAAATCTAAATGCAAAGAAAAATTCCTCACTTTTTCCATATCATTTGATGTTCCTGGAGGTAAGACTTAGAACTCCTCTGTGAGTTTCAGTACTGAATGCAAAACTAGATGTGAAATAATATAAGTGAGGCACTTTACCGACTGGTAGATATTTGGAGGTGATAGTAAGAATGCCTTTTAAAAAGTATGTAGGAACAAGGTACTTAATGTTGTGACTTTAAAAAAAATGAAGCTCCTCTGCTTTGTAAATAAATATTGTTTAAAAATGCCTAAACTGAAAGAAAGATCAGAAGAGAAGACTGTTGTATCATAACAAAAAGATGCCATAATTTATAGTTCACACCATTCCTTAAGAAACAGTCCTATATATGGAGTTTTCAAAAGCACATTCAACCAGCAGTTGTTTATAGTTAGTTTCAAAGACAGCACTATTTCATCAAACACCTTCTGCAGAAATGCCAAGCAGGTCATGTTAGGTAAGACCTAGATTAACTCAATTGGTTTAGATTATATTAAAGATATGCTGCATCCCAAAGGAAGGCTTCAAATGCACTTTCTGTGTCAGCATTAGTGACTACACAAAATTCTAAATTACCAGTACATGGCATTTATATTTCCTCGCTAGAAAATTAGCACTTTACGAAGTCGCAGTTATTAGTGTCTTCAGTGCTGGAATATTGCTTATTATTCTTACATCTCACTCTTCCCAAGTGGTACAGGGAACCATTATGCTATAGAGCACCAAGGGTTTGGGGAATTGCTGTAAGGATTAAGTGAAATTCAGCTAACCTAAATTTAGACATTTTAAAATGATGTCTGGTCTGAGCCAGTCGGATTGGCTCCCTCCACAGTCAGTACAGTCATCCTGGCATCTCAAAGAACGATTATTCCTGGAGGAAGTGTTGAGGATGAGACAAACCACTGCCTTAGATGTGCTCTTCTCTCTTTCCCTACTGACTACAGTGTGGAGCTGTAGTACAAGGCCAGACTAGCTGCCATACTGTAGATTAGCTGAGTTCCACTGCTGGTACGAATGAGAGGATGTAATAGGATAGAACAGCAAATATACATGGAGAGAAACATATCAGGGTCAGGGCCCTGGCTTAAAACAGAGATTCAAAGCGTTGCTGTGGTAAAACTATTAACATTTCAGACTTGAGATACCTGTCTAGGAAGGTTATCCTAATTAAAAGAATATTCCTTTTAACTAAAACTAACAATATGTGATTGTTTCCAATTCTCTTACTTCTAGTGTAAAACAATACTGGTGTGTCACTCCTCTAGGGTCCACCAAGAGCCATCTATCCATTTGGTCATGTTTTTTTGTTAATCTCTGCAGTCACTTCAGAAAGAACAAGGGAATAGAGAGGGAGATGCTGGCCAAATGTTCTCTCACTGTGATCATAGTTGTGAAAACTTCTGTTTGACTGGTTCTGAATTGTATTGTCACTTGTGTTGTTGTGCACATGGAACATCCAGATTCCAAACAGGATCTTGGGTCAGGCTGTGAACCTGTCAGAGGTGAGTAGGAAGAACCAGGGCTGCCTGCCACTCTGCTATGCTGCTCCCATACTTCTCTCACTGGTTTGCAGTTGCCATCCTGAGCCTTAGACATCAATGGCTATTTTCACCGCAGTCATGGTTAGGGAGGCCGTGGGAAAGTTTTCCTTGGGAAGAAGCAATAGTATGCAGTCCTCCACACTGTGAACTGTCACTCTCTCCAGAGAAAATGAATTAGAAATGGTATTATCCTCAAGAGCTGAGAAAACTTGCAGATTTTCCATATACAGTAAACAGTTTCTATAATTACCAGGAAAACAAAACAGAGGGGCAGAGCTGGGCAGCAGGAGCATCCCATCTCGTACACACTGCTGTGATAATGAAATCCAAACCCTGTGGAATTGCAGGCAGAGTATTTTCACTTGCTTTAAAGGTCAGCTAAGATGCTAATTTCTCAAGTGGGCTCATAGCTCTGAGACAACATAACAGTAGTCATTTCTTCCAACAAATTACATTTGTGAGAGAAACTGGATTAGTGGCTCATGGAGCTAAAAATAGATGTGATGTACTTGCTGGAGAAGTATGAATTCAGTAACAGGAGTAAAGGTATATCAAAATGTCATAACATCTGGAGAGGAAGCAACAAAAAGATGCTCAACTCAAAGCAAGATACCTATAAAAATACATTAAAAATAATCTGATTCACCAACTAGAATAATGACAGGATTTAGTCCTGATTCTGTTTTATTCACCTTCCAGATCCACCTGTGGTTGCTGCTTTATTGGCTGAATCGGTTTGGCCGTGGTACTTTCAAACTCGTGTACCTCAGGATAGGCAGTGCAGGTCATTATGTTAAAGGCATTGTTTGTACACTAGAAAAAGAAGAGTCTTTGGCTTAATCTTTTATCTCCTCTGCAGATAATTTTTTTTTTGTGAACTTGCTCAAGTGAAAAATAAAAACTAAGGTCTTGATCAAAGCCCAAGTCTAGTGAGAGAGCTGCAGCGAAAGCAACTTTCCAAACCTCAGCATATCTTTACTAAAACATGGATAACTACTTTTCAGTACATCTAACATTTGTATTCTAAAAAATTCTATTTTGTGCCATGCACATTTGTATTACTACTTGCCTGGACTTGGAAATGCCTCAAACCCAAAACACTGCTTCATTCTTCTTCGGTTATATGTTTGCCATAGGAGAGCAATTCCACTGTACTGGCTGTGATTTCTGCTGAAAGAGCAGAAATCCACTGCACATAGGGAGCCTCACTCTGTCTGGTCAAGGTGAAAAGTTGTACAAGGTATGGGTTGGGTCTCAGCTGAAGACAAGATTGGTAGTAGTTACATGCAGTTTATACTATGACTTAAGTAATTCTTTTTTACTTTTATATCCAGAAGCAGAATTATGTATAATTCAGGAATAATCTTCACCACTTTCTTTAGAAATTGTCTTTTTCTGTGCATCTCTTATAAAACATCTGCATTTCAGATCTGAGGTATTGACAAGTGTAGGGTATAATAAGTCAGCAAATCAAATCACTATGAATATGGCAGAATTCACTGCTGGAACTGAGTTTACATCCCTTCTTGATTTAATTTTAACCTTTCCCAATTTACTAAAATTCTGCAGTTCCTTTTTGCAGGATTCCACAATGTTTTGAAGAGACTGTGTGTAGTCTGGTTGTATAATCCAGTGGTGCTGTTTCAGACCACCGTCCTGGAGAGCCCAACCAATGTTTCACAGCCACCAGTAATTCCCTTGTTCTCTTTACCAGTTTGCTCTGCCCCCAGGGCCAACTTTAGAAAAGGAACTGAAGGCTGCTAAAAATCATCTACTGGTTTATATTTGTTTCAGTGGGATAAACTCATGATGGCGAGAAACTTTTGTAGAACAAGCTGTGGCATGAACTTCACAGCCTGAGTCCATCAAGCCATAGTTCAGTGTCTTCCCAAAGCCTGTGAGAACAAATTAAACTTTGCATGCAGTTTCTTACCCAGAAGAATCAATAAAAATTTTCCAGTTGTGTGTGATCCTGACTCTCCCATCTAATGGAAAACCCATGAAATTCATGAAACCATGAATGGACAATCTCTTAACTTCTGATACTTGTTTTAAACCTTCTTCCAGGAGCCTGCTGCAATTCTGAAATTCGTGATTTAGTTATCAATTCAGTCAGACTTAACTCCATTTCCTCTGCAGGTAACTGTAGAGGATGCCTTAGAGTTTTATCTTCTGACTTTTTCCTTTGATTTCAGTGTTGCCAAAGTAATATCTGAGGGCTAATTCTTGCCTAAGATGATCACAAACAGCTCCAATGACAAGACCAGATATGTGTGAAGGTAAATCGTAGGTATGAGTAAAAAGCTTGGATTATTGTAGGAAGATGAGTGTTCACTTGAGTTCAGTATGCTCAGTTTTAGGAGTGGGAATATTTAGTAAGTTTAGTTATGAGCCATATACTGGTGGTGTGTTAGTTTACTGAGAGCAGAACAAAGGAAGGGGCAGTTCAGTGCAGTTTTAATCTCAGCTTTATGAATGCTGAGAATTGCTGCTTGTCTTGTTTCTTGTTTTGCAAGCTGGGTAAAAATGTTTAGTACTCTGACCACCTCAAAGATTGCACTCCTGAGGAAATGGACCAGCCTCCCTTGGGTGCAAATGCTTTTTGTGTAGGTCTGTAATACTGTTTTACTGTGTCCTATAAAGATTTCTCTGAAGAGGCTCATACAAGCATTCTGCACAACCTTGCACTATCAACAGAGCTCTGTCAGGGTTTAGAGCACTGTGGTATTTGTGAACTGAAGCAGTTTGTGATGCAATGAAAATCTAATTAATGACAGTTTTTCCATTTTAGTAATATGCAGAGGAGATAAGGTTATGTCCCTGGATATTTATGTCAACTTAATGGTTCAGAGATTAATTGTATTAATATGTAAATCTGAACATTATTTTTAAACATCAATCTGCACTGTACTGGGAAGACGTGAGGCAGATTAGAGTTTTACTGTGAGCTAATGTGGACAAAAAAGATCAACAAAGCATATAAGCCAAGATTTTCCCCACACTGAAACCAAGGAAGCAATTGCAAAATCGAGTCTGGTTACTTGTCCTGGCTGTTCAGCAACAGAATCCACCTGCCAACAGAAGCAAAGTCTATACGAACTATTGCATGCTGTATTTCAGGGGTTTTATTGGATTTATTTGATACTCTTAGTGTGTCTCAAAGTTACATTAAGTACCTTGGGTTGAAAAGTACTATTTCAGTTACGATTGCTTCCCCAAGCCAACTGAATTTATTGCTAACCAAAGACGTACCTACTTGAAAACAAAACAGTGAAGTTTGGTTCTGTCATTTATGTCTTCAACTGCGAGCAGTTGAAGCGCATTGTGTATGTACTAACCAGGCCTGTGTTGTGTCATTGAGCAACTTATTCTAGGCTGCAGCACCAGTGTAACACAGCAGGATTCAGTACTAATCCCTCCATGGGAACATGAGTCTATGTAATAAATTGATGTGCCATATGTGTAGGCCATGGGAAAATTGTGTGTGCAGTGAACTACATATGGTCTTAAAAGCTTTAACGTTTGTACTATTCTTCCTATAATAGAATGTATATCTTGATAGCTGTGACCCTATGAGCTTCTGAAACAATTGTAATCTAAAGTTTATTCTTCTTGTTTTAAAAATCACTGTTTTGTGAGTTTCTGTTTACACAAGCCTCCATATAGCAAGGGATCTTTCTCCATGTATTGCTGGGAAATGGAAAAGCAGATGCCTATCTGTAAATCTTGCAGGCTACAGAGATCAGTGAATGCCTTTTCTGAATCTCCTCCTGTCAAGCGACTGCTTTTCTTTCCTAGCAAGTGCAAACAGTGCCAAGAGCCCAGGCCTGGTTTAGAAGAAACAAATTGTTTGTTAAATGGCCTTATTCTGTTCGGCTTCTATCAATGCTTCTTAATTTTCTCTTTCTGCCTCCTTTTGAGTGGGCTTTGGTAATATAATTCTTGCAAAGTGTAGCTGAGGGCAGGCAGTTTGCCTTTATTTTACCTTTCCTTTTTTTCGAAGCCACTTAAAGCCTCAAACAAGAAGAAAAAACTTTACAAAACTCATGCAGGCATGTTGTTAACAGATAACAAAAGTACAAACCAGCCTTCTAAGAGTACTCAGAATTGTCTTTTAGTGGCATGCCTGCACTGCATTGTGACTTGATGTCTTGTTTACATAGTGTGATCTGCTATAATGGTGTTTGTTACAATGAGGTCCTTTTAGTTTGTCCGAAAAGATTATACTTGTTTGTCATCATATTAGAAATATAAGTACACTCTATAAGAAAAGCAATATACAATATACTATACACTATACATCTTATATTTCAATGCCTCTAGTTTTAGACTAGTACTCATAGAAATGTTTCTAATCAAAATACAGGTTTCATTGTTCTTCACAGGGCCAAGCAAATAAGTTTTGCTTTGTCTAAATGCTAACAGTTGTCTAAATACTAACAGAAACATCTATTCAACAAATCTCTTTTCTCATGCTTCCAAGTAACTTGTGGTGGGCTCCATCCCACTCTGATTCCCCATTAATACATTTGCAATGGACAATTAATGAGCTGTTTCAGTGCATGACCTTTGTGCAGTACCTGATTCATAAATAGATCATAAATCTCATTTATAAGTTATTAGTGATCAGCAAAAATAACAAAACCCCTTTGAAGTTCAGCTGAGTAAGTTCTGAAGATCTTGCATTGCCTATTCAGTTCGGCAAAGTTTCTTGAGTCATATTTGATGAAGACATTGCCATGGATATTGGCAGCAGCCTTTGTCACAAATTGTTCTAATCTTTGCTTCCCATTCTATCTGAAAGTCTGCTGTCATAGAGAAATTATCTGGATTTTAAAAAAAATAAATCACACAGATTTCCTTCAAGGTAGTTCTTGCTTTATTTGACCTAGTCCTCTGATTGTTAACTCATATGAATTTATTTTTGTTACATTAGTAACACAATATCCAGAAAAAAATATTTCTCCAGATAAATTGCAATGAAGAATGTTTTATCCCTGATTGCGACCAAGGTACCTCTGTTTCAGAGCTATGTGTATTTGTATTTATTCTATCTATTTCTGAGAGAGGTGATCAAAGAAGACAGAATATTAAAACAAATTCAGAAATTTTACATGCAAGAAATGTGTGCAGTTAGTTAAAAAGGTGATACAATTGGGAAGTTATTCTTTCTTTGACTTTATTAAGCTTTGCTGATAAACGTAACAGTTGCTCATAAAATATTTGTTTCTTCCTTCACATTCTCTCTTTTGAAGCCAATAGAGCTTCAAAGCAGAAAACTTACTTGGTTGCTTTGTTCAAATTACTTACTAAATGCAATCCAAATGCCATGTCCATCTGGATTGACTTTTGTTGTCATACATGTAGCTAATTCACTGAAAGTCATTGACAGAGCTTGGTTTTCTGAGCACTGCAACAACATGGTACCAGTTATGCTGCCAGGTGCATCCAGACTGTATTTATTATTCTTCTCCCATTGTTTAAAAAATCAAAGAAAATTAGTTTAAGTCTGTGTCTTTGTATTATTGGAATTCTCATATGTGATAATTGCATCTGGTAATATGTTGCAGACTTGCTTTCTCATGAAAAAAGATCCGATTTATGTCTTTTGTGATAGCTTTTTTGTCTGTTTGGAATTTTTGACATCTCTTCACATTGATAACATTAGGCTGTCTGATGTCTGGAAATCCTGGATAAAAGGCCACACCAAACAATTCTGTATCTCAGGTGAGAAGAGTTTTGTATGGATATGTTAGGTTCATGCTAGTAGCATACCAACTTTGGAAGTGCACTGGACTCACCTCATGCTGTAAAGCTGGTATGTATAGGCACAACACATGCTGACACTTTGCTCAGTTTGTGCAGACATATGGTCCTCATGCATTTCAGTCTGGCAGATCCTGAAGGAAAACGTGGAAGTTGCAGCATTTGGAATTCCTGATGTTGGCAGTAGTACATGATTTGTACCACCTACTCTCTATTTTGTTACGAAAACTACCTGGACCCATAAGAAAAGAATAAAAATAAGAGAGAGAAATGAGGAACGCTGTGAGATAGAGCTCATTTATCAGACTTCACATTCTCTTAAACTTCCTTCTTTCCTATTGCCATGTGTGGAACTAACATCATTCAAATATAGTGGTCAATGCCGATCATAGCAGTTTTACCAGTTTCCATAGCTAAATTTGATGCTTAGTAGCTATAATACTGATGTGGGACAGGAGGTGACTGTCCTTGTTTTTTAATAAACATTGTTTAAAGATTTTTTTCTGAAATGGTCAATACCCAAATACCCCATTGGGGCTTAGCAAGTAGGGTTTGCTTTCCAGCAAGGTTTTCTGGTAAGAAGTTTGAATGTTATTGTGAGTCAGGACAGATCTGTGCAAATCTGTGCAAATTATTACAGTGCAGTCAAAACCACAGTCAGTACTGCCATGCCAGAAACCTCGTGTTCTGAAGAGTTGCAGGTTTCCTACCTCCTGGTAATCCTTGCAAAGCAAAACTGTGTGGCTCCTACTGTACCTAACAGGAGTCCTGTTTGGCTTAAAAGTCTGCAAAGAGCATTGGAACCATGTCCTACACTCCTTGCTGTACAAAACCATCTGTGTTCTGATTCCCAAGTGTTCTATTTGCTGGGTAGCGCTCGGTCTGTCAGCAGAACCATAGCCCGCCACGTCAGTGTGTAATGCATTCCATGTAGGAACGAGACAGCACTTTCTCCTCACCTGCTTTTGTATTTGAAGCTGAGTTACATGGGCCGTTTAGGCTGCAGTCCTGTGTCCGCTCAGGTGCATGGGTAACTTGAAGGAGGCCTGGGCCTCGCTCGGTGTGCGCTTGGGCCTTCTCCCAGCCGATGCTGTGAGCGAGGGTGGCGAGGCTGCAGCCATACCTCATCGGTAGTCGTAGGTGAGAGTTGCACACCCAGTATCTAATGCAGCATTTCAGATATCTGAGGACTTATTTTTCCACACACTCTACACACATTCCTACATATTTTATGAATCAGGTCTGTGATCAATGTGTCGAATAACTTGTTTGCTGCAGTTTCGCTGGGTCACCATCTCTTTGGTTTGCAATGTAAATAATATTGTACATTCACTATTTTATGATACAAATGCCATGTGAATTGCATATTTTTAAAATATTATAGCTCTCTTATGGTTTATTTACAATGCCATCTTACAGTATTGGTTTAATATACAATATATCTGTATGGCATGAATTAAATTGCTCAAATATTTTATTTTTTAGGGTTTTTTTTAAATGACTACATTTCATCCTATGCAGTTTCATAAATGTCTTAAGTGGCTCATTATGTCTGGAAATATTGCTTCCTCTCTGGTAGTGCAGGCGTAAGAACGAGTATTCCTGATCAAAATCATCACGTGTATCATCAAGCAGTTTCAGATTAGAAATATATGTAAGCATTTACAGTTAATCAGAACATCTGCTATCTCTTCCTTGCCTTTCATGTAATTATACATTTTAAGCATTTTGTATCCTTTTTATTTGTAATTAATTATGAGTCATACACAGTGTAAATAACATATTTCATTATACAAGATTTCTAGGTATTCAAGATTACAAAAGAAGTTCAATTTGTATATGAAAAGAAATTGACAGTAGGTTGGAATGAAATAAAATAAAGTGGTGATGACTATGTTCTATTTATACTGTTCCTTTCCAAATTGTCTGTTTCAAAAACACATTTTACTGCCCTTTAATGTCCAACCAGTTATTTACAGTATATTTACATCAATAAATCATGCAAAAGTCTATTAAAAGTCACGATGAATCATTGAAATTTTCACTTTTTCTGTTGCAAGCTTATTTGTGGAGAGCAGAATTAAAACATACTAAAACCAAATTCAATGGAAACAGTCCAAAAAGTCAATAAAGGTATTTCTGGAAAATAACTCCTTTTCACTCCTACTCTCAAGCTTCACCTTATATCACAAATCAAAACATACTGTTAAACCATAAACTAGTAACATAGAAAAAAAAATACTAGATGCTTACATGCAAATTGTTTGTATCCTTTAAATATGTAAGCTCTGGTTTTCATGGACATTGCCATGCAAAATCCTTACTAAGGCCTTTGTTCTTGACTGAATTTTTCGAGTTTTGAGGCAGAGCTGGTTACGAAATTTCACAGGTTGTTGAAAAGAAAATGTCTGGTTTGGGTGTTGCTGTAACAGCTAATTTCTTCCAGTGATTGTTCAGTTATCGGTTCTCCAGAACCAGATTTCTGTCCTGGAAAACAGAGTTAGAAAATAGGTGATAGTCCAATGAAATATCGACACTAGCTCATTGCTACCAATGCAAGAGCAAAGGAAGCTGGCACGCTGCAAAGTCATCAGCCTTACAAATCCTGCTAATGTTGCCTATTTTTTCATTCCTTCTTCATCTTTTCTATACCCTAATGGAGAACATGACTCATTCTGCTCTGCTATTTTTTACAGGAGACCATTAACTAGAATTGGTTGCAATATTTTTCTGTGGAATGTGTTTCTGGGAGAAAAGGAAATTTCCATTAATTCAGAATGTTGGCAGGGGAGTTTGATTCTGACATTTCAGTAATGAATGTGCTTGGCTTTTATGTGGCTAAATCTAAAGCTAAGGTAGGTCTAACCTATCCTAAGGGATTTTTGCTCTTGCCAGCATTTTCAAAGAAACAAACTGATATTTTTCTTATTCTTGTCTTCAAAATTATTCAAGAAAAATTATTGAATGTTTAGATGGGAATTGACAAACTGGTGTGTGGGAATCAATACTGGTCCACTACAGATTTGAGAATACTGTATATCAAGAAGGAAATTATGATAAAGTCAATTCTCAGTGTCTTTTTCACTTGGAGAGTTACTCTTCTGTTGACATAACACTGCATGTCAAGACCTTGCTTTGTCCAATAAAGCTCATTTGTGTGACTGTATGCATGTAAGACTGTATGCAGCTTAGCGCCCATATGAAGTCCAGATAATTCCAGCACACAAGGGTACAATAGGAATAAAAAATAGTACAGACAAGGACCACAGCAATTACGAACACTGTTGCATGTCTTCCAGAAATTAAATGAGCAAGTTGCCCAGGTTTGAGAAGACAACTATGATAAAGACTTCAAACTTGTTTAGCTGCATGGCATTGTCAGCCCAGGAAGCCATGAATCCTGTGTTGCAGGGGTCTGGGAGAGTGTACCAGCTATCGTCATATTTTTTTTTATGCTGTCCCATGTGTATCATTCCCTACAGATATTGTTGAAGACAAGTTTTTGGGTAGAATGACCTTTCATGAAAAGTTCTGGGGTTCTCTTCTTATATGGGAGGCACTGAATGAAAAGAGTCCAGGATGATCTGCAGGCTGAGGTAAGAAGGGAAGGAAGGGGATTTGAAAGTCATCAGTGTCAGGAGAAGTCAGGGCAATGCATAGGAATCTCATTGTTACAGACTGGACACGAGGGGAAAAAGAGCCAGGATGTCTTCTGGGACCAAGCATACAAGGTAAGGATTGTAGACTGAAAATAGCATTGACTGGAGCAAGAAAAGCCATCTGATGATTCTTCATTGGGGGACAAATCAAAAGGGTGGATTTCTGCTGAAATGTCACTGTACAAACAAGTTTCACATGATCTTTCACAGTATATTCCTTATTCTTAAGGAAAAAAAAAACCAAAACGTGAACCAAGAGAATACCCAATAATGGGCCAAAATCAATGTTACAAGAAAGACTTGGACCTTTCATCATCTTGGTAGGGAAAGCACTCCATCATGTTCACTCCACCTGATATCTAGAGCATAGGCGTTGCAGGATTCAATCTGAGACATTGTTAATAACAGCTTTTATCAAAAAAAGGATTGCTTGTGGTTTCTTACATGAAATATCTGTCCTTGATTTCAGTACAGAGAGAGAAAAAAAGTGGATACTAGTGTTGGATAAAGGAGTCATTGCTATAGGTCTACATAGACATATTATTTTCCTAGCTCTGTATATATGAGCCATGAAGATGATCAGGGGACTGGAGCATCTTCCTTATGAGGAAAGGCTGCAGGAACTTGGGCTGTTTAGTCTAGAGAAGACTGAGGAGGGATCTCATTAATATTTAGAAGTATATAAATGTTAGGAGGTTCGGGCATCCCTATTTTCTGTGGTATCTAGCAACAGGACAAGGGGTAATGGGATGCAGCTGGTACACAAAAAGTTCCATTTAAAGATGAGGGAACCCAGGCACAGGCTGCCCAGGGAGGATGTGGAGTCTCCGTCCTTGGAGGTCTTCAAGACCTGCCTGGACATGTTCCTATGCGACCTGATCTAGGTGAACCTGCTTCTGAAAGGGTATTGGACTGGATGATTTCTAAAGGTCCCTTCCAACCCTGCCACTCTATGATTCTATGATTCTAAAATTCTATGAGCATATCACATACTTTTAATTCTGCTTTACATGTGTTTTACATGTCTGAAATGCACAGACTAAGTGGCACAGAAACTGAAGCTGATGATCACTTTGATTCATTATTTTCATTAAAGACCTTAGTCCAAGGAAGAAGAAATGATACCTGTTGATGACACAAAACTAGGAGTTGTTATCAACAGAGAAAGTGCCAAATTAAATAAGGAGAGAATGGAGTGGTTTGCAGATGACATAAAATAGAAGTAGGTTGAAAGGGCAAGTAACGTGTGCCAGGATGAATTGCAGGTATTCCAGTGATAACTCAAAGTCATAATTTAGAAATGGCAGAAGAAGAAAGAGAGACGACAGGGTACTGACTGAGAAGTATATTATTATGGCCACTAACGTAATATGAAAAAAATTAAATGTAACCACAAGTGAGATGTTTCTCATAGATACAAGGAAATACTAGTGTCATTGCAAAAGATGCTTATGGTATCATATCTGAAATACTGCGTGTAATTCTGATTATTTGCATTCAGGAAATGAGTGTATTCCTGTGACTGACAGCAAAGTCTAAGGGAAATAGAATTGTTTAATTAACCTGTTTCTTTTCCAGTGGGCCGTGCATCTTTTAAAGGGCTTATATAAAATCATTTTAAGTATGCCTGATACTATGGTATGTCTTTGAGCAGAGAATTATACCACCATCAAAAATGTTCAAAGTGCTCTCATCGCTTGCGCTAAGGAGGCAGAAGGTGATGCAGATCAGGAATATAGCCAACAGGTAGAAAAGGCTGAGTTACCATCTAGTGTATTTGTCTCTCAACAGATTGAAGCTGTAGTTCTCTGTACCTCTTTCAGTTCTATGTGGTGCTAGATTAACAGGTGAAGGATCTTCAACCACTACCTACACTCCTGAATTTTCATAAAAATGAGAGAAAGTTAAATGCCAATATTTGTGCCAGGCATCTTGGTTCAGCTTCCAAAACACAGGTATTTTCTGCATTTGAGATGCCCTAGCTGATCTTGCTTATCATCTAGCTCCTAAGTGACCAAAGGACCTCAGGACCATATTTACCAATGCCATGTCGATCTCTTGGATGCCATAAAATGCCACTGTATTCAGGCAACTGAATTTACTACATGCTGAGGTCATAATTTATTTCCCAGATGAAAGCATCACACTGTTTGAAGGGAAAGCTAACTAACCAGGGTAAGATCAGAGGTCTGGGTTGGTTTTTTTAATCAGTGTACAAGATTGCTTTTACCAGAGTACATTCACAAATATTAAAATGAAACTTTACGTGTGGTGCAGAGAAATATTAAAAGAAGTTTGAATAATATATCTAGCAGGGAAGTATAATTATTTGAGTACTTGTAAACTAAAATGAAATTGTGAATGAATTTCTTTCATATGACTCTGAAAATGTCATAAGTCCAAGAAGCAGATATAATGCTATCTAATTTACAGTTTTTTCCATCCATCTCAGTTATTTCTGCTAACAGTAGTCCCTTGCTCTGGGTTTTATTTCTCGTATAACATACTTTATTGTAATTACTTTCAGAAAAAAAACAATGTAATCCTACAGTGTACAGATTGAGATCTACTGCTTGTCCCACGGTAGCAGTGAAAGAACAAATGCTGCTTTTATTTCAGCTGTCTGTCTGGAGCTGTCAGAGCTTATAACGCCACATTTGCTGGCATTCCCAAACCCTTGTAGTGGTATGGGAAGCCAAGTACAATGCTCTCCAGCCAAAAAGACTCTGGATTACTTCACTGGCAATTTTCAGTTCCCAAAGTCTGTGATTGGCAGCTTGTGGCTGCTCAGCTCTGAGTTTCATAAACCTTAGATGGTCCCTCTGCAGTGACAGCAGCCTGTTGATGTGTCAGGTAGCAAGTGGAGCTGTTGTCACACACCTAAGTCATTACAGTGCAGGTCATACAGGTTGTTGCTGATATTTACTTGTTCCAACACACCTATGAATACCTCTTCACTGTTTTAGGACTGAATATTACATATTTCATTCTTTCATTTGTTTTTCTTTCAAGTATCTGCATTAAGAAATTCAAAGCTGAATAATGAGTTATGGCAAAGTGCTCATCTGCATTTCTCACCTGTCTTTCTTGAGTGGTGACTGATTTAATAGTTTTTGACCTATCCAGTTCTTTCAGGTCTGAAGACACTGGCATGTGAGAAAAGCTGATTTGATTTTCCATTTATATTACTAAGCATTCTATTATCAGAATATCAGCAACACGTTTTCTGCTAGATATCCCAGATTAGAACAGATTCTTCAATGACACGAAGGTTCTTCAGCTCTCTTGCTAACACAAAGAAACATGAAAAAATGCACAGTGCATTGGGAAAATGGTCTGAAACTTCACTGTTTCTTCTCCAATAGTAGAAATGTCACCATCTGAGGTGAGAGAGCCCAGTTTGGAGTCAGAGCCTCAGCTTCCTCTCATTTTAAAACCTTTACAGATTGTAGGCTGAACCCCCCTTCCATACGCTATGCATTTTCTCCATCTTTATGAACTTGTGGTGAGCTGCCAGTATTTGTAAAAGGATGATTTTTAAGAGCTTTGTGTATTGCACCTGGCTACCACGACAAAAGAAGACTTCTCATTAAGATCTTGTACTTGATCTGTGTTCAAAACTGCAACTGTCATGTTTTAGATGACATGAACACTGGTAGTTTTATGAGTTGTGTTAAGCCTTTGTTTTTGTAGTTTGTAGTTTGCTCTTATTTTGTATTATTTTCACATACTTATTTCTGAATCACATATCACTACAAGTGGTACATGCACAGTAAATTCTGTGTGGAAGAGTTTCATGTCATCAGTTATAAAACTTTTAGTGTTCTGAAGCCATACAAATATTAAGAGAAGCCTACACAGTAAATGTTGGCTACGCAATGCAAACATGCAAATGTGTCAAATTTAAATGTGTGTGCGTTGTATTATGCATAAAGCTTGCTTTGTTGCTGCTTATGTCTGTGTGCAAAGCAGTACACGGCTAAGTAATGATGTCTTGAAGAATGTTGCATGAAATCAGGCTTAAGCTAGAATGTAGAACTGAACTCCACTGAAATGAGCACCAATCTGTCTGAAATAGCACTCTAGGACAAAGTGGAAGATGGAAGAAGTGGATGGAGTATAAGCTAGGCTAGGTAGCACTTCCGAAAGGCAAAAGGAGAGATGCTGTTGTTACCTGTAGAAAATGTTCAGAAATCTATTATCAGTAGGAGCTGAGTTTCTGTTTGAAACATGAAAGAATAATATTGCAGCCCATTATATAAATCTGCTGCTAAAAACCCATCAAAAGCAGTAATAACAATGTTGAAATCCAGGATAAGCGTGGGTTTAAAATTAGTTTGAGCACTGGAGACAGTAGTTTGTACAGAGAAAAGAATTATCTTGTGGTGTCTGTGTTGGCATTCAAGGGAGGAAGACAGGTTTTTCTGCCAGTAAAGACAAGATTATTGGTTGAAAAATGAAGGATTCTTCTTTACTTTAGACTCAGATTTATTTTGTATCGGAATCAAGCAAAATTCATCTCCGTCTCAGAAAAAAAAGACTATTACTTTCTCAGATACTCTGGGAAATCAAGACCTAATCAATTTTAATTGTATATAGCAGATCACTACCTCTAGGAAGTGTAATATAGATTAACTGTGAAACTTGGCTATTTGCTGCATGCTGCAGGTGAAAAGGAGCTTGTATAAATGTCAGTGGCAGGCATAACTGATCTGTGACACTGGAAGTGTGTAGTAAATCAATATTGTCTTAATTACAGTATCTTGAGACAACTGTATAGTAGTTAGAGGAGGACTGCACATTTAGCTTTAGCATAATTTATAAAAGCTTAACTAGATCATTAATTAATTCATTATGTGCAAATTGTTAACAAAACAATGAGTGTTTTTGCACACTACTACTCTGACTCGGATGTTCCCATTGGAGCCTGTGTAATGGGCTTTGGCCGCCCCATGAGACACCGTGTTCATGTGTTAGTGTTGCACAGGGCCAGAGAAAGCGTGGCATTAGGATTCACCATCCCTGTGCCATGTCCAGCAGCCACAGCCCTGTGGGGGGCGCAGGGGTAAATTCCACTGGTTTGCAGAGCACTGTCGCCCCTTCTTTTGGCTGCTGAAGCATATCTTTGCTGTAACCACTTTCATTGGGGCACGCCAACCTCCAGTAGCACTACAGGCTTACAGAGGAGTGTCTGGAAAGCTGCCAGGCAGAGAGGGACCTAGGAGTGTTGATTGACAGCAGCTGAACATGAGCCAGCCATGTGCCCAGGTGGGCAAGAAAGCCAATGGCATCCTGGCTTGGATCAGGAACAGTGTTGTCAGCAGGAGGAGGGAGGTGATCATTCCCCTGTGCTCAGCTTTGGTGAGGCCACACCTCGAATACTGTGTCCAATTCTGGGCTCCTCTCTACAAGAACGACATCGAGGTGCTGGAGAGGATACAGAGGTGGGCTGCCAAGCTAGTAAAGGATTTGGAGCACAGCTCATATGAGGAATGTCTGGGGGATCTGGGGCTGTTTAGCCTGGAGAAAAGAAGGTTCGGGGGAGACCTTCTCACTCTCTGCAACCACCTGAAAGGAAGTCGTAGCAAGGAGGGGACTGATCTGTTCTCCCTGGTGACAAGCAATAGAACCAGAGGAAACAGCCTCAAGTTGCACCAGGGAAGATTCAAGCTGGATATGAGGAGGACTTTCCTTCTGAAATGGTTGTCAGGCATTGGAATGGGTTGCCCAGGGAGGTGATGACATCACTGTCCCTGGAGATGTTTAAGAGATGGGTAGATGCTGCACTTAAGGAAATGTTTTATCAGTTGACAGAGCTGGGACAGATCCTGGACTCGATCATCTTAAAGGTCTCTTCCAAATGAAATGGTTCTATGATCATAGGGGTTGCAGTGCTCTGATAAGATGATGCAGAGGCAGAGAAAGCAACTCTTTTTGCACTGCCTGAAGCATTTTCCTGAGCATGAGTAACGTGCTGATACAGGGCAGACAGTGCTGCCACTGCAACTGCAGTGACTAGAGCCAGTGGGCATCAGCATGGACGGGATGGGCGAACCTATGAGCCTCCTGCCTGGGACCTCAGAGCAAGAGTGGCTGAAGGAATGTGGCAGATGTAGTGTGATCGCAGGAAGGATTCAGCATTGGTACTTATGCCAAGGGCCAGAGTGAGGGCAGAGAGCTGCAAAGCCATAAGACTGTGTGCCTTCAGCCACACCTGTGGTGTTGCCTTTTCTAAAACAGGTGATGCCAAGGCCCTTCTGTCTTTGTAGCACCTCACAACACTATTTAACCAATATCCTCATACTTGAGAGCATCACAATTTCCTTACAGAACAAAACCGGCAGAAGCAAATGGGTGTTGAATCTTGAAAAATGATCAGCTATTTACCAACAGGAGTCTTTCTTAATGGCCATACACAAGGTTCACCTGCTGATGGGTGGCTTCACTTCACATTGCTGTACATTTCTGTGGCAAGGCCACACTGTGCAACATGGGGAAGGTGAGCAGTGGTATGATAAGGTGAAAGTGCAATCACTGTCGAAGTTAAATCCCCTATGGAATGTCAAAGACAGCAGTGTGGGTGTAACATTACCCTGGAGAGGAGTCGGACAGTGGGCTGTGGTGGTCCCCACTCCTTCTCTCATCACTCTGTGGCAGCCATGGGCTGTGGCTAGCGCTCATTTCTCTACCAGGGTAGCTATAGATGGATTTCTTTTTTTTAATTGTTTATTTGTGTGGTTTAGGGCTCTTTACAATTTTTTTTGAGGTATGAAGCAGCTGCAAAAGAGAGAATTTATGAAGCTTAAGCCAGAGTAGTAGTAATACCCAATTCACTTTAAAAATAAGTTTCCTACTTGCATTAAGAGGGTTTTAGTTGCCACAGCTGCTATGGTTTGTTATACATTTCTAAATACTGCTCAAGTGCTGAGACTCCTTAGTGCTTCGTTTCACCTTTCCATTTTGATGCCTCTTCGTGGGCATTATAGGGAAGATCATGTATCATGGAAATAAGTCAGGATAGGCATGTGCTTGTGTAAATACAAATTTTCCTTTCAAAATCTATTTTTCTATTTGTCTGGATCTGTCTGAGATGGAGTAAATTTTCCCCACAGCAGCCCTCATTGTGCTGCATTGTTTTGGCGACAGCTGATCAGTGCTTGCACAGCATCAAGGCTGTCTCCCCAGCCTTACCCCTTCAGCAGTAACCTGCAGATGGCCAAAATTTCAAGATATTGGGAGGGGATATAGACAGGACAACTGACTCAAACTGACCAAAGGGATCTTCCATACCAAATGGTATCTGCTCAACAAGAAAAGCTACAAGTAAGGAGCTGGAGGAAGGTGGGCATTCATTATTCATTATCTTTCAGAGCAACTGCTACATGTACTGAAGCTCTTCTTCCCAGGGAGTGGCTGGACATCGTCTGGGAAGCAGAGAATAAGTATTTTGTTTTCCTTTGCTTCCACACATGGCCTTTCATTTTGCTTTATTAAATTGCCTTTATCTTGACTCATAAGGGTTTATTTTCCATCATACTTTCTTCCTCTCCTTGTCCTGTTGAAAGGGGAAGTGACAGAATGGCTTGGTGGGCATTGGGCATCCAGCCAAGATCAACTCACTAGAGTAGTTTTTGACACCCAATCTGGGGCCTGAGGAATTGAAGGATAGTAATTAAGAGAGGTAATGGGCAAAACATGAACTGAACATAGCTAGAGAGTAAACTGTCCAGTGTTGTGATGATGTGACTCTGATTTCAGTGTTGGATTTTTTTGTTGCTGTTGATGTAAGTGAAGTTTGTGAAAATTGTGTGATGAATGTGGATTTTAATGAAAATTCTTAAATCTGTGATTCACAGAGGTGAGGAGTGAAATGTATTGCGTTTGTGTGGCCGGGTTTTGGTAGCAGGGGGGCTACAGGAGTGGCTTCTGTGACAAGCTGTTAGAAACTTCCTCTGTGTCTAATAGAGCCCATGTCAAATGGCTCCAACATGGACCTGCCACTGGCTAATCGACAGTGGTGGTAGCACCTCTGTGATAATATACTCAAGCAGTGGAAAAACTGCTGTGTAGCAGCAGCTCGGAGAGAGGACTAAAAATAGATGAGAAACAACAGTGGAGCCTGTGGTGCAGCCCATGGTGAGGCCCTGCCCCGGCAGCCATGGAGGCCACAGGGGAGCAGAGATCCTCCTGCAGCCTGGGAAGGACCCCATGCCGGAGTGGGTGGATGCCCAAGGGAAGCTGTGACCCTGTGGGAAGCCCATGCTGGAGCAGGCTCTTTGCAGGACCTGTGTCTCTGTGGAGAGAGAAGCCCACACTGGAGCAGGTTTCCTGTCAGGACTTGTGACCGCAGAGGGAGATACGTGCTGGAGCAGTCTATTTCTGAAGGGCTGCTCCCCGTGGAAGGGACCCACTTTGGAGCAGTTTGTGAAGAACTGCAGCTCGTGGGAAGGACTCATATTGCAGAAGTTCACAGAGGACTTTCTCCCATGGGAGGGACTCCACGCTGTAGCAGTAGGAAGTGTGAAGAGTCCTCCTCCTGAGGAGGAAGCAGCAGCAAAGAATATGTGTGATGAACTGATTTCAACCTCCATTCTCCATCCCTCTGTGCTGCCATGCGGGAGGAGGTAGAAAAAATTGTGAGTAAAGTTGAACCTGCAAAGAGGGCATGGGTGAGGGGAAAGGGTTTTAAGTATTTAGTTTTGTGTCTCATCATCATACTCTTATTTGATTGGTAATAAATTAAACTAATTCTCCCCAAGTTTTGCCTATGATGTTAAGTGATCTCTCTTATATAACTTCAAGGGCCTTTCATCTTATATCCTCTCACCTATCCAGTTGAGGAGAAGAGTGACAGAAGCTTTGGTGAGCACCTGGCACCTGCTAGGATCAACCCACCAAAGCTGTGCACACAGTGTGTCTCTGGGCAGGGTAAAATCCACACAAACATTCAGGCTGACTCAGCAAATCTGTTCATATGTGCCTGAGCAAAGAGCCATGCAGAGGAACCCAACCCCACATCACTCAAAGACCTATTGAGGCTTTGGAAGAATCTCAGGGATGCTGCAACACATACCAACAGGAACGATGAGCAATCCAGGAGCAGCAGAGGCAATGTGACGTCTCACATGCTCCCAGGCTGCACTCTTCTGTGCTGCTCCTCCTGGGTACCAAACCATTTCAAAGAAACACAGATAAAGCCAAACCTTTTTTACCCTAAAAGTGACTTTTGAATCCACTGTCACTCTTCTCTTACAAATGGTTCGTTCGATTAAAACAGATCCAAGGAGCTACTACTCAGAGGTCTATGTAAAATACACTGGTGAATTTCACTACTGTTCACCCACTGGAAGTGCAAGATGTTCTTTACAATTAATGAGTGCAGGCAGTTCAGCTCACTGCCCATCTCACTCCTCTGGCTTCATTTATTGCTCATTTTCTTCCCTCATGTAAATAATTGATGCCATGAAAATGCATTCCTTCTTTGATCCCTGTGCTGCAGTTTTCAATGTCACTCTGAGCAGTGAGGAACTTAATTCCTTAATTAGGCTCCGACATACTCAATTTTGAAAAATGTGGGATCTCACTCAGAAATGAATAGCTGAGTGAAATGAGTCACTGGCTGCACTTCAGGCGCGCTCGAGAATTCCTCCTCCCTCCACACACACCTCAGTGGATGGTGTGATGTAAATGGAGAAATGGACCTAGATGAAAAGGGCCTTAGAAGCAGAAATGTGGTGGAGAAGTGCAGGAAGAATTAAATAGTTATGTAAAGGCCAGGAAAACAAAATAGTTGTGAAAAAAAAAAGAAGAGAGAAGGAGCCAATCAACCAAGGCTAAGGTATGCAGAACTATTCAGAATTATTTTAATAGCATCTACTGCAGAGGTCAGGGAAGCAAGCAGGTGACAAGGAGAAGTACAGGCACTAAGTGAGGAAAAGCCTGTTCCAGACAGAACTGTCCTATAGTCACATCAGACTGACGAAAAGTGATGAGGAGGATGACATAAAGACATGGACAGCTGCCTTCTTGGTGAAAGGAAACTGGTGCTTTTATTTCTTTTTGTTCAGATTCATTATTCTTTAATGCAGCTTCATTTGCCATTTCACACAGAAAAACACTGTTCATAATTTAACTCTTTTTTTGGAGGGGAGATGAATTTTCTTCAAATTTCTATGTACCAACTTCCAGCAAATACATATATTGCTTTTATTATAATTTAAATGTTGACTTTTTGATTATTTATTGAACAATCAGACCAAGATAAACCTTGATTTATTTTTATTAAATGGCTCACGACTGTACAGATTCTTTTAGCTTTACATGCTTGGTAATCATTTCTGCTACAAAGAAAGTTTGCCATAGATTATTCATTTTCACAGCGAAAACATAAAGATTAATTTCTTGGCATATTCAGAGACTGAAAAAAGAGATGCAAGGGAAGGACTTGGATGGAGTGTAAAAAAGAAGAATCGGAGAAAAAAAGCCAAACAGATGTGGCTTCAGCCTGAAAAATGTAATAGATACAGATAGATAATAAAGCAATGAGAAGCAAAGCACATTGGTATGTGAAGACAAAACAGGGACAACAGAATTCCCATAACAAAATGGTATTGCAAGTTAGGAGTTGCCGAGAAGGCAGTCATTTTAAAGGCTTTGAGTGTCACCTGGAAAGTTGGATGCAGCACTTCATGAAATCTTGTCCAAAGAACTGACTTGCAAATGTCAAAATATCTTAAGCAAAATAAGATCCAGAATATGAATTCCCTTGCTATCAAGTGAATTGGTATAGCAAGAGAGATCGGTTTCCTTTGAGATAAGCTGCCTTGAGATAAGATACCTTGGGAACAGACTGCTTTCCTTCTGGCTTTGCCAGTAGACCAACAGGGAAGTTACCTGCTATGGTATTCAGGCTCTGTGTAATTCCTTACCCTGCCTGTTTACTGTCAGCAAATTGCCAGGAGACAGAGAAGCAGCCCTAGTGATGTGAACACAGTCCAAAGTCAGCACATGCTTTGACATACTCATTGATCCTTGCACTGGGAGAATCTATATCACTTAGTGTAATCTTTGTAACCATCTATAAAAATCCTTATCTAATAATTTCAGTAGAAAATGCCTTGCAGAAATTTAAAACAGACTTAGTTTTTAATGTTTTCAATGGTGTGGAGTTTCGCAGGTTCGATGGCGTTTTTCTATAAAGCATCTCCATAAACATGCTAATCCAAAACCTATATTCCATCTACATTAGCTTAACTGAATGATGAGATTGTATCTTTGCGGAAAAAAACCCCACAATAAATCCACAAAAAACCCCAACAGAAAACACAGGGAACAGAACTCAGATCTGTCTGATGTTAAACTGGAACACTTAATTGTCCTTCCCCACAGGAGCAGAGTAAATCCAGACACAGCCTGAAGCCCTGGTAGGGAAATGATGCTTCAGGCTTTTTATTGCCAAGAGCTAAACCAATAAATAATGGAATATTAAAACCATGTACCAGGCACTGTTACATTAGCAGGTTTAATAACTTCCCTCAGATATTACTTTGTTGTAATTCATAAAATGACCACGACTACATCAGCAGTGTGGGCGTCTACTGCGTTGGTGAGATATAGTTATTACAGTGCACATTTTCTGTCACCATGGGCTCACAGATAATAAACATAATTATTTTCACAGTATCAGTCAGTGCTTTTGCCAGCATAAATTATTTTGCAGTGGCGTGACCTATCCTCATGTGGTCTGCTGTGCTGCTATGGTGAGCTCTGATCCTATTTCAGCACGGTATTAGCTGCACTGTAGCAAAGCCATAGAACGGTTGAACACAAGCCCTGTAAGATTTCAGCCATTTATTGAATTTCAAAGAAGGAAAAATTAATTTCTTTCCAGAGCTTCAAGAGGATCCTTGGGGTTTTGTCTTGGTAACGTTGTGTAATTTTTTTCCCTATACCACATTGCATAGTCATGCTTATAGCACCTGATTTCCACTTCTAGATTTACTCATATATCTGATTTACACTTCCACCCCTTCTCCTGGGAAAGGCTAGACAGCTTTACAAGATTGATAGACAGGAGAGTATCTCAAAGGCTGCACTTTTCTGTCCAAAGCTGCTCAGGTATTTAACACCTTTTGGCAATAGTCCTAAGTCTAGGGGAGTAAACTCAGATCTTTGGGATGGCACGAGTCCTTAGAGAAACAATACAGCTTCAAGCATATTTAGCTGGAAACAGAAGAGTATCGCCTTGCACACAATGCATAACATCAGCAAGCTGTTAGGCAAATGTCAAGTTAGCTGATCCCTGGGAGCACAACTGCTTTTCTCAGCATCCTTTCTTCCCTTACTTTCCTGCTTCAGACTCCTCCTCCCCTAGTACCAATGGCAATATCATTTTCCAGAGCTGAGATGGACAGATGTGCCCTACATTCAGTCTGGGGAAAAGCCTGTTTCTAGCAACATAATCCTTATTTCTAATAAAGGGAAGATAACAGACAGTGTGTAATTCTTTGTATATGTTGTATTAAATATTTGGAGAGATCGCAGGCCTGTTTTATTCATTCTCTGTGAGTGATTCATATCCTTTCAATGTCCAGACTGACAACCATCCATTTCATATCAGGGTCATTTGGTTGTGCACCAGAACTTACTGGCCAGTGGCATGAGCCACAGTGAAAGCTTGTCTTCCATGCACAGTTATTGACTGCCTTCCCTACAAACTGCTACCAGGCAACTTGGTAGGATCCTGTCAGGAAGGTTTACATGTATCTTGCTCTGTGCCTGACTGGGCGTCAACTCTGTACAGTACACAGATTTGCCTAGAGAAAACAGACATCACACCCTTGAAGGACTCCTAAGAAGAGCCCTTTGCTTCAAACTGCCTGATATTCATCATGGGACACACATTTTGTGCTTCTCTAGTGAATTGAATTCTTTGTCCACTTCCTCTTATCTCTCGTAGGGTTTTATACACTTGGTTTTTGCTTTGTGACTCTTAACATTATTATTAAGAGTACAAGGCTTCTTAGCAGGCTGCACAAAGGAAATCTTTGCTGGCATAAACAGGCTCCTTCAGTTCAGCCTGTGAAATGACAGTCTCCATGTTTCCTTGAGTGGTCTGTCTTCATTTTTTAAGTTGATAAGCGAAGTTCTTCAGAAATTATGCAGGTGTGAAATTAACAAAAGAAACAAGGTAAATACAAGTGAGGGGGGAGAAGAAGTGGTTTACTATGCAGGAAAATAAATGACATTTTGCATTGTCATGAAAACGGTGAGATACTTATCTGATTTTCCTCTGCATCAGTATAAGAAAACGCATATTCATTGACCAGTAGCAATGAACTCATAGTGAAGTCACATCTCTTTTGCATTTCATCATGACAGGAAAATTAAAAAATAATCCTGACAGAAACCTTGAGACAGTAAAGCATCCTAGAGGGACCGAACACCATTGTAATACTGAAGTGTGACATTTGTACTGTAACTATAGTAATTTAGTAGATTGAGTCTGACAAAAGACTCAGATATGATCTCAGTCTTTCCCTTGAAATTCTCGTTACCAAATATATCACAGTGGCATGAATTACAGGATTTAACTTGTAAGTCTGATGTGAAAATGAAACTGGAGTTTGCCCTGTAGTTTTAAATGTGATAGCAGGGATTCGCCTGCAATCGCTCGCATTGCAGTCAGTCACTCATTCCTTGGGGGGATCCAGGAACTCCCCAAGCAGTCTGCACAGATGAGACATGGGACTTCTTTGGTTCAATGGACTGATGTGCAGCAAGGTGCTTGGCTGAACTCCTACTGGCATTGCTGTGAAGCGTTTGACCCATTTCAACAGTGTCTGTCTGGGTGTGGGTTTTGAAGAGCCCTGCAGTTTTCCCCTGGGCAGCTTCTATGCATAGACTGACTGATCTGCTCAGCACTCCTGCTCTGCCTTGTGCTGAGTAACATCCCAGGTGGTGGCTCTGGCCTTCCCAGAGATCCCCTGAGGCAATTCCTGCAGCAGAATTGACCAAACTCTACATAAATAGGACATCTGTGGTCAGTAGAAACTGTTTCTGCAGGAATGGCCGCATAGAAAAGTCTTTGGTACATTTTTAAACAGGAAAATATTTTTTCACGGTTGAAGAAAATTAATAGCTATGGATCTGGCATGTGTGAGTATGCTCAGGCAGGACCAACGCCCAGCTGGATATAAAAAAATCCCTATAACTGCAGTTTGGGGTGTCTTACCTGACCCAGCTGAAAGTGCTGCTGCAACAATAGTAGAATCTTCTATCTGAGAGATTAAATTTCAAATGGTGAGTATTATGGAATGCAGAGATTTTAATAAGTCAATTTAACAAACGTTCTCCATGAGTGTCTGCACAACTATGGCAGAAGCCTTTATCCTCCCCTGTAGAAAACGAATGAAGTCTGTATGGTGGAGCCCTAAAAATAACTGGTATATTTCAGAGATGCAATAATCCTCTTTAAATACTTAATTTTAAAAGCCTTGGTAAACAATAGTGGACGCTTTCCTACCTCACAGATTCTTAAACAATCCTGCAGAGTTTAACAGCACAGACGTAGTTCCCTAGTAAGTCTAACTGTTAATGATACATTCCATGTAATTTCTTCTCATATTAAACTTCATAATATCTTCCCAGTGAAATTTGTATGGTACCTTCTTTTAGCTCTCAGGAAACTGCTGCTACTTCAGAGTTTGTCAATGATATTGTAAAATACACAATCATATAGGTTTTAATTTGGAAGAAGAAGGAAATAAGAGAGAACTGACATGGAATCAATAGTGAAAATTTTCCTGTACAATAGGTTTCTGCAATGCACAGCCAGTCTTAATAGATGTGAAGAAGATTTTCAGGCTTTTCCAATTAAAATTACCTCACAAAAGCCCATAGCTCTGTGCCGCCATTTCCTCTACCAAACAGGAGAACTAACGACACATCCTGTGTCAGTGCAGGTTATCCACAGCTTCTATGGAGAGAGAGGAATTTCAATGAACTTTGTTGTCTTTAGGAAAGAAGGCATTCAAAGTTTTTTCAAGCTTTTGTCTGAAGTGCTGAATTTGCTTTCATCTTTCTGCTCTTTCTCCCACAGCTCCTTGTAGGTTGATGAGAAATGGAAGATAATTTCCTAACTCAGTCTTATATTTACTGGGTCACCATTAAATTACAGCTGTAGTAGAAATCTTCTTTACCAAAAAGCCAATGCTTGAATTATTCTGTTCAGACAAAACATTATTTATGCAAATACACACTACTTTCCCCAGCTCCCTTCTTGGCTTAATCTGATGAGTGCAAACACAATGAGTGATCAGAGTGTCCCCTAAGTGCAATTTTTACCCACATATGTCATATCTGGAGCCTGAGAAAGAGCATTGCAGAAATGTAGAGCTTTCTGAGGGTGCCTGGGAACCAAATACATGGTTGTTCTCAAATAGCCCAAGGCAGACCTATGAGCAGGTGCTGGTCTTTGGTGTCATAGCCATCTAAAACCTTTTAGTAGGGGGCATGTTTTAATTCTTCTGTCATATTTCAATGAGTTGCAGTGATTTTTCAGGATGTGAGAGAAAATCTGCATTGTTAGGCTTTGTGGTCTGCATTTCCAAGGTGGTGTGCCCTTCTTGTGTGTGCACACAGACGTTCTGGCCATCACACCCTGCCAGGCCTCAGCTGCCCAGCTGTTTGAGTACTGCACTCCTGGTGTCACACCTGAGGTCTAATCCTCCAGTGCTTAATGCACTTCCCAGAAAGAGCTGGAGTGTGTCCAAGGTGCAGCAGCAGCAGAACACACAGAAGGGATGCCAGTAAGCCAAAGCACGTGCCCTGTAAAGACAGTTTAGAGGAGCTGAATTTGTTCAGTCTGGAGTAGAAATTACATTGCGAAGACCTAACAGCAGTCTCCCATGTCTATGACAAAGTCACCGAGGAGCTGGAGCCAGACTCTTCACAGTGGTACAGAGTGGGAGGTTATAGACAGGTATAAAGTAAAATAATGACATGGGCTGTCTAGTGAGGTTGTAGAGACACCATCCTCAGAGGTTTTTAAGCCACAGATTTATGAAGCCCTGAGCAGCCTGGTCTGACCTCAGAGCTGGCCCTGTCATGAAAAGGAGATTGGGTCAGAGACTCTTGAGGTTCTTTCCAGCCTGAATCATCTTGTGATCCTGTGGTCCTTTACAAAATGTAGTTAACCTCTGCACAGCTGCTATCTGTTTCCAAGGAACTTTCTCCTCATCACTTCACTTACCAATGTTTTCTTCCTTACCATAATCCAGTGTTGCAAGATTCTACCCATTTGGGTACTGTGAGTTAGAACTGCTTGACAGAGCACTTGCTAAATTGGAGTGTGGTTAAGGGTGAAAAACCTGACCTTTATCAATACAGAGGAGGGCTCTGCTCTAATATTTTTTCACTGTGAGGATATACATGTAAGTTTGTACAGCTTGGTGTTCATACAAACACATTTACCTGTGGGAGGGCAATGACTCATCTCTGTATTTTGAAAATGGAAGTGATGACTGGATTGTTTTTTGGGGATAGACTTTAACACCATCTGCAATGCTGTCATGTTACTGTGAAAAGACCCAAAATGCAGAGACTTATGTGATAAATTCCATTGGCCATATTGTAGGAATCTTACTAATAGCTAAAAAAAGAAAGAAAGAAAAAAAGAACCCTGGTACTGTGAGCCTTCTACCTCTTCCTGGGAGTTAGAAACTGGGTTTATCCCTGAAAACTGAGGCTTTATCAGCTTTCTGACAGTCTTGCTGGCACTGATTCCTGTAACCATAAAAATTTCATTCAACCTTGCAGAATCCTTGACCTCAATTGCACCTCTATCAATGTGCTTGCTCCACAGTCTAATTATCTGCTGCAGGGAATGGATTTTATCGTTTTCATCCTGCCAGCTTTTTATTAGCAACTCTCCTTATTCTTGCATTACAAAGGAGAGGAAACAGAAATTCACCATCTACCTTTTTATCGCATTGCTTTAGTTAGTATAGTTATTTCTCATCTCCTCTTATTAATCTCTTTTCTAAAGGAAACAGTTCCACTCTTTTCAATCTCCCTTTAAATGTTTTTCTGTGTTCTTAATAATTACACCCTTCTTTTGAGCCTTCTGTGTATTTTTTCTCAAAAAAATATGGCGGCTGGTGTTGTAGAACTGGCGACATAATTACATTACTTTTTCTGTATTCTTCCCCAACCCATTTTTTTAATGCAGTTTGACAACTGACTTGCTTTTTTTCCATCAATGTCATGCATTAAGTAGAGGTTCTGTAATGATATGCAGCTTCTTTTCCTTAGGTGATAAAGCCAACAGCCTTCTAATTCAACTGTTGATGGAAAAGTAGTTTTGAGGATTTTTTGTACTTATCGACTTTACATTTCACTTGTTTGTATACTGCCTATTCTGCATTCTAAAGTTCTTTTCCCCATTTTCATGTTCTGAAAAGCTTAAATAATTTTATCAGCTTTCAGATTTTGTGGACAGATTTTGTATGTAGAATTCTGCTCATTCTTTTCTATCATTCTTGTTGCATGATAATTTTTTTTTTCTTATGCATAGTGAGACTTCAATCCAAAGATTTCTTGTACTGGGAATGTTACTCTCCTAAAGCAAACAGGCCTACCAACTTCCTCTAGTTTCTATTTTCCACAGGTTTTCCTGCAAAAAGTAAAACTCGCAGATGGAGAAAGGAACAAAGGCAAGGAGCTAAATGGATTTCCAGCTCAGTCCCCTGAATGTTGAGATTACAGTGTAAAAGACCTTAATTCAAGAATTGTCTATAAAAGCATCTGTTTCTATTCCCACTATACAGAGAAAATCAGTAAAAACCTTCAAACTTAAGTTTGTAAATCTTTTTTAGAGTTTGAAATTTTGCCTGTAGTGTGAACAAAATTCTGAAAAGCATTCAGATACTGAGGAGCCCTGTTCAAAGGCGTAGCTAGCAAAATGGTTAATATTGTCAAAGTGCAACTTACAAAGTAAATAACCATGTTGTTTTAAAATTGATCTCTGTTGCTCATCAGAAGAAACAAGAACTCCGTTTCTAAGGGGATGGAGACGGTGGGGGGGAAGGAGCCTGCTTCATGTGTTCAGTTATATGGGTATACTTACTAATATAACACAGACATATTTGCAGATTTACTGAGAAACTTCTTTTCCTTTCTTATCCCATACTCATAGATCAAAATATGCATGGGAGCACAAAATTATGGCAATATGGCAGTGTATTGTTTTCGTAATGGAACTAGCTCATTTCTGAAAGCAGGGCAATGACATTCATGCAGCTTTCCTTTCAGACTGAGAAGCAGGACCTGATAACAAAATGTCATGGTGTCATGGCTCTACTGTTTCTTGTACCTAAGTTTATATGTATACAGACAACTGTAAACAAAACTGTAAACAAAACTGTTAAGAAAACAAATGTTTTGTGTGGCACTAAGCAGACATCATAGAACCATTACGGTTGGAAAAGATCTTTAAGATCGAGTGCAACCACTAATCTCACACTGCCAAGCCCATCACTAAACTAAACCAAACCATATCCCTCAGCATCTATGCATCTTTTGAATATCTCCAGGGATGGTGACTCCACCACCTCCTGGGCAGCCTGTTCTAATGCTTAATAACTCTACTGGTGAAAAAGTTCTTACTAATGGCTAAAAAGCCCCTGGCACATCTTGAGCCCATTTCCTCTTATCCTGTCATTCATTACTCAAGAAAAGAGATTGACACCCACCTCATCACATCTCCCCTTCAGGTAGTTGTAGAGAGTGATCATGTCTCCTCTCAGCCTCCTCTTCTCTTGGCTAAACATTCCCAGCTCCCTCAATCACTCCTATAAGACTTCACTGCACATCACCACAAAACTTGAGACCAGAAACTGCAGCCTTTATCTAGTAGTCAGAACTCAGCTTCTAAAAACTGATTAACTTTTTTTTTTTTTTAAACAAAATGATATGTTGTATTTCTAAAAGAATTCAGAGGTCTCCAGTGTGTTTGTCTTAAATTGTTGTGGCATAAGGCTTATATAATTTTCAAAACACTTGGGTTTTAACTATGATGGCCAAATGAAATCATAACTTTTCCTCCTTTCTGCCCCTTGATTCTTGCAGATCCTTCCTGAAATGCGTGTAACTGTACCAGTTATGCTGCTATTGCTTATTCTGATTCTGGAATCAAGGGAGAGTCTACCAGTACAAAGCTGCTCAATGACTGTCCCACCTCAGATTCTCAGTCCACTGATTTAACAGTGAAAAGCAAGCCCAAGCTATTCACTCAAGTGAAAAAAATGGAATTAAAAATTAGTTTAATTAAATTGAATTAAATGGAACACAAAAAGTTCCATTTAAATATAAGAAAAAAACACATTTTACTGTGAGGGTGATGGAGCCCTGGCACAGGCTGCCCAGATGGGTTGTGGAGCCTCCTTCCTTGGAGGTCTTCAAGACCCGCTTGGACATGTTCCTATGCGACCTGATCTAGGTGAACCTGCTTCTGCAGGGGGGTTGGACTAGATAATCTCTAAAGGTCCCTTCCAACCCTATGATTTTATGATTCTATGATTCTAAGAGCTCACACAGACTCTTAGAGGACTGTTATGCTGATTTGGTTTCATACTGCCTGAATGATGTGTGCTAGCAAATTATCTGGATGACACCTGTTGCTAGTGGGAAAACTTGCATTATTGGCATGGATTCATGCAAACAAAGTGCCCTTTGACCTTCATTGTCCTTCCCCACTTGCCCTTAATGGGTAGATAATTTTTACCAGGGTTTAATAAGAAAAGTATTGTTCCTCCAAGAAGCATGTTGTTCTTGGGCAATGACTTAACTTTCAAGGCTCCTTGATGTGTCTCTCTTAATGCAAAAATGATAGAAATACTTTTCTTTAGTTCTTCAGGCAGATGAATTCTTGCTGACATTGACTGCCACTAAACTCACCTGATGATACTGTTTAGGATTTTTAACACCTTCTAGAAGTATCTTTAAAAAATACCTTTTTTTTTTTTTTTTTTAAACCATAAATACACTGTTTGGAAGGTCCAGACATAAGAGGTCAAGGAGCTGGGAGTACTGTTGAAGAATGATAGGAAAGTGTTTTTGCTTTGCCATCATTTCTGTGGGCAAGCTGATGGAATTGAAGCATACTTTCAATAATAAATCCAAAAACCTAATCATGGAGACCTGACCCACCTTTATAAGGAGCAGAAGTTCCACTTCTTCTGCCTTAACATGGTATTAACCAGCAATTTGGGATGCAAATGATTGGAAGTCCTGATTTCCTCTATTACTCTTTTTGCTCATACTCAAAAAAGAGCCCCTTGAAAGCCACAAAACATCCTGGCAGAATCAATTTTCCACTAAGAGAACCTGACATTAGGTGAGACCAGCTACAAAGAAGAGTGTTAAAGGAGAGGAAACCAAATCACTGAGATTCGTCTGAAAAAGAGGCAATGTATGAAGTGTAGATGGCTAGCAAAAGAAAAAGGGCATTCTGACTGAAAACAAAACCTGTAAGGCATGTAGAACCTGAAACAGGTGAACACAGCTGAGCAGCTGTGTTATAGTGGTACTGAAATAAGGAGATTTAAAGAAGCAGTGTAACAGTCAGCAGAGAACAGGAAAATCACTTTCTATGCTATAGGCTACTAATGGAAAACTGGAAGCAGGCCAAGGAAAGAAGGAAAGTTTTAATTTTTTATTAACTTCCTAGAAAATATTTCTTTCTAAGTGAAATGTTAACAGTGGAAAAGATACATGAACTGCCCTGCAATGCTGTTTGCATTGGAAAAAAACCCTATTGCGTAGTTTTTACTGGATTGCCACTGGAAAATAACTTTTTGTTGTTCTTTTGCAAGCATTACATAAACTAGATTCCAACTTTTGAAACACAAAAAGCTCTTTAATATCATACTTGTTCTGAGTGGAATAAGCCTGTTGTCATACTGTATAGCAAGCAGAACAGTGGAATGTATAATTACAACATGGATGAAATCTTGAGTCAACTGAGTCTTCAGATAACCGAGACTTTGTCCTTTCATCCACTCTACATATACTTATCCTCTGTAAGAAGTTTAAAAATGCCTAATTTTCCACTTAAACCATACATTTTATAGAGATAGATTTTGTTGCATAGAGACATCCCTCATAATCTTTTTCCTCACTCTCAAGAATAATCTATCATTTTATAATAGACCCCAAAAGTTGCTCTGGTAGTGCTGGAGAGTATTTAAAGTAGATGACTTTAGCTAATGAAGAATGTAAAAGCTCTACACAGTTTTCCTGTCTGGAGGAGAAATCTGGCTTTAGATCTGTACATACGAGGTTTCCAGCATGCCTACACTTATGACCATCTGTTGAGTGGCACTGTGCCCATTCTGAGACACATAAGACAAATTTCAAGGAGGAACATGCACCAGCCAAAGGAGCTGACAAGGGTAGCATTCACGTCAGAAGACAGACCTTACAAGCAGCTCTGTTGATTAGCACTACACACCTCTTCAAGATGGCACCTCTGTGATCAACCAGCACTCTTTTCCATGGGTCAGAGGTCAGAGGTAGAGGCTGACAGAAGCTACTGGAGACACTAGTGAGCACCTCCCTCTAATGCCTACTGATGATGCCTTCTAAACTAGTTTCTGTCAGGTGTTCGACTATGCCCTATTTTCTCTTGGATATCTCATAAACAGCAGGGAAAATGGTGACAACCTATTTTGCTGGAAATTAGAAAGCTACAGTCCACTTTGTTGTAACTTTATGCTGTTCATCTGCTTCTGAGCTCCTCCTGAGATTCCCAAACAAACAAGCAACCGATTGAAATGCTTGCAGCATGCATAAAAAGCTACAGTTTTGAGATATGGAAAGATGACCTGATTCCCTTAAACTTGGAAAAAAGTACTGTTGAGTCATGCTTTAGGAACCTTTTGAGCTGGCTATCAGTAATAGAACTGCCTCCTACGTACTTCACACACAGGAAACATGAGTTGCACACTTGGGACGCTGCCTGGCTGAGGGTTTACTGAGGAGGAAATGCTAGCTGACCAGACCCTGAGGTTGCTTCAGAATAATTAGAGTGAATTGTTTTGAAAATGTCAAACTCTGTGTTGTGGAAAAGACATTGGAAGATAGATATTCAACTGCATAAACTGAGAAATCATCTTTTCTTTATTAATTAAGCATTATAGTTTTGTTTATCTAACTTTTGCTTTGAAAAGTCCTCTTAAGTTGGATGATGACGTTGATCTTACCTAGACTGGAGAAGTTGTGGGGAAGGAAATATTGAAATGTATATGGTAACAAGAGTAAAATTTTTAGGGCTGTATGGGTGTTTTATGACAAGTAGTCTATGGACTCAGTGAAAAAAAAAGGAAAGGACAGCACTACACAATTTATCTTTCTAAAAATAAAGAAAGTGTGCAATAACTGACTAACAGGAAACTCAGGCACCTTATTCATTTGAGTTTGACTGTTGGTATCTTCTGAGTGCTTCTCCTGGTGGTTTGAAGCTTATGGTTCTGCTCAGCTGAGAGGATTTTTTTCCTCTCTTAGCATTACAAGCTTCTTTCCTGTTTGAAAATCATCTGAAAACAGTTCTTCCATTGTTGGGAGGTACACAGAACACAGATATATAAAGTAAGACACAGAAAAATACCCTTTGCATTGATTTTTCATGGTAGCATTTATGACTTCAATATAGCTGTACTTGATGGAGGTTTTTTCCAAAGTATTTCCTTTGAATTTTGAAATAGGTTATCTTTGGATCCAGAGGTATCAGTTGAGAGGTCTAATTATTTCTGCGATTCTCTTTGATTCTGAATGAACTCAGGAAAGAAACTGCTTTCAGGGAGTAATGTCTTGACTCTCATGTAGCAAACCACAGGCTCCAATATGCTGATTTATTTCTGAGCAGAGGGAATTCTGCCATCATACTGACTTTCAAACATTTGGTATACAGCTGGACCTTGATCTCAATTTCCTCTTATTAGAAAAAAAAAAAAAACAAAAGAACCTTAAATAAATCATTTGGTGCTTCATTCCAGAATTGTTGCAAGGCTAAGTTTAAAAAAACTTATTCTGAGTATTTTTTTTTATTTATTTTTTACTTTTTTTTACTGTCAATGAAGTCTTGCTTCCCAGATGAATGGCTGCCTCATCTACCTACCTACCAACCTACCTCTCTCTATTCCATCTCAAAAAATGTTATAAATAATATTCTAAAGGCTCTTAAGGTATCTGTTTGAACAGGAAAGAAAACAGTATTATAGGCAGTGAAAACAACTTGTCAAACTTCAACAGTATGGCAGGAGGTTCTTTCCCTCCAGTAACAATTCCTCTTTTATTATGTAGTATCTCATCACCTGATTATATTCATATACCTGTTTATGTACTTGACAAAAATTTCATGACCAGCATGTCTTTTGATGAAACTGGACCTGATTCAAATAATAACCGTTTTGTGATGGGACAGGAAAAAGACTGACACTGACACCAGCTGTAAATGCTTAGACCCCACCATACTCATATATTCTACTGTTTCAGAAATTAATGTTCTCAATTGCTCACAACTGATTGACATGCACTGCCTACTGGAGCACTAAACCTTTTAGAGAGAAAAAAAAAATCATGAGCTGCCACAACTAACAATGCACTTATGGATTTATAATTGAAATGATAAAAGGCATCAAAAAAAAGAAATTTTCAATTAGTTACTAATTGTTTCAGCTAGAAAACTAATTATAGCAATTTACTGAAGGTTGCTTTAAAGCACAAATTGCTTTAAAAAAGGGTTTTTTTGTAAAGTTCTTTGTCTGAGTGCTTTCACCAGAGTTCTTCTTCCATAGGTGAAAAAGTCCTGTCTGTCCTTACTCATTTCTTAGTCTCATCCTTTCTGCTTCTAGTTGTAGAGCATTCAGTCCCTTCTTTTACTGTTTTCCTTTTTGACTTTATTCTTACTGTTCTGTTCCCTCGTCTCTTTTTTCCCTCATCTACCCACATGGCTCACTTTGCTTGTCCCAAAAGCAGAAGTGTATGAATTTGAATGGCAACAGCTATTTCCTAGAGGTGAACTTTGCTTACAGATTTAGCTTCCTCTCAGATCTGTGATGCAGATAATCTATTTTTTAAGTTTTTCTTTGTTTTTTTTTTTTTAAAAGTAGAAATTTACACTATATTTTAAAAATCAATATCTGCACTATCTGCATAAAAGTGATACAGTTTTGGTTTTGTTTTTTTTTTTTTTTTCTTGGCTACCACCTTGTATTTTCAATTCCCACTGCAACAATTCTTTTTTATTGGATTGCAGTGTAATTGTTTCTCACTGGCACAGTGAAAGTATAATAATCCTGCTGACATTTCTTTTTTGTCTGTTTATTAAATAATAATGTGAAACGTTGGTAATATGATGCAACATGTCTATTATAGTTAAGGACAATTCAATATAGGACAGCAATAACAAAGAACAACAACAAAGAATAAGTGCAACCTTATAAAACTCTGAAGAACACTGTAGTGGATATTACTGCTCAAATGCCTGAAAAAATACACTGTATTAAACATTTGCAGAAATAACATTGTCAAATATGCTATTGGACTTAGACTAAAACACAGGAACATTTTCCTAGGTATTACACGAGTGCATAATCAGATTTATATATTTATCTTCCAAAGAGCTCAGTAAACCTGATCCGACATGACTGGATTGCTAAGTCCCTAGGAAATTATGACTGTCTGAGTTTTTTGTTAGCTGCATGTAACTATTGGGAAGAATGGCTGCAACCCTGCAGGTGGAATAGAGGTTGAGAGGGATTGATATCACACTGGCCATCAAGCTAGACAAGCCTAGGTCCTGTTCAGCCATCTTGAATTTAATGTGTCTGAGATGAAAATAAGCTGTAGATTCAAATGAAAATAAACATTTGAAATTAAAAGAAACAAAGAGGAAAGCATCGATCTGGTAGCAAAATTGTCTAATTTGTCAAATGTCACAAATGTAGAAAATATCTTTCTGAAAGTAGAGATACACTCTCTATCTTGGTGACTGGTTCAGCTGTGACTCAATTAAGTTTCTACTTGCAAAATATTTCAAATCCAACCTTTCCTGATTATGTCATGATCATCTCGTTCAGAAAAAAATGACAGGGAAATTGGTATGCCTTCTTTTCATAGGGAAATGAGACAAATGACCAACATACCAGTTTTATAAGATGCTTTGAAGCTTTTCTTAGCTAAGCTATTTGCAAGTCTAGGGGACACTTGCAGTCTGCATGCTGTAAGTGTAAGAGGCTGAAGAGAGTTAGTTTCATTCTGTAATATATTGTCTATGAATTAATGTTTTAGATGCCAGGCTAGAGGGAGACTGTATAGCTCTTTGTACATGGTACTGTGATAGCAGTTGAGATGACAGCATGAACTTGATATAAAGGAGGTTTGTCCCATTCAAAGTGAATATGAACTTAAAGTAGCATCCTAACTTCCCACCATACTCCCTTTTTATAGCAATTTAAATATGTGCATATCAGTTATACTGTAAGGTAGAGGTTACTTGTCTACACAGCTTGTCTTTCCCCTTCCCATCCAAATAGTAGCTGTGTCTGACTGTGTTGGAAAACAAATTTGGATTTTAGCTGTAATAGCACATTAATGTTAAAAGAATTTCCCATGCATCAGCACTAGAAGAATGGACACAGTCTGGGACAGATGATACACTAATTTATGGGTCAGGTTTAGAGGGCAAAGTAACACGGGTGATGGGGCAGTACAAATCCACTACGAACTGCCAGAACAAGTAGATGGAGCCTCATGTTTTTGAGGCCTGGTCCTCACGGGGCACTTTAAAAACCCTGTTATCTGCTGGAGGCAAAACACAGCAGGGCATAAGTAATCTAGGAAATTGGTGGAAAATGTTGATGAAAATTTCCTGACACAGATGGCTGAGGAACCAATGAAAGGAGATAGGTCTAATGTTCACAAACAAGGCAAGATTGATCAGGAGTGTGAAGGTTTGAGAAAGCCTTGGCTGCAATGACTATAAGTGGTAGAGTTTAGGATTCTGACACTAAGAAACAATTCAAATAGCAGGATCACCACTCTGGACTTCAGGAGACCAGACTTTGTTCCATTTGGGGATTTGTTCATAAGAATCTCATGGGATAAGACCCTAGCGAGAAGACAGTCCTGAATAGGTGGTTGATTATTAAAGACTGCTTTCTCTAGGCTTAGGTTTGGTTCATCCTACTGTGTACAAAGGCAAGTAAAGGCAGCAGTGGGTCTGCATGTATGAACAGTGATCTCTTGACAAAACACAAATACAAAAAAGAAAGCATGCAAGTTGTGGAAGTAAGAAGAAGTGACCCAGAAGGCATACAGAGACTCCATCCAAAAGTGCGCAGACAAGATTTGGAATGCCTAAGCCCACCTGGAGTTGTGAGGGACATGAGAGTCAACTAAAAAAGTTTCTACAGGTAGCTCAGGAGGAAATGGAAGATGAGGGAAAACGTGAGCATGTGCCTGAATGGGGCTTCCAATTTCAGCCCCTGTGATTCTATGATTCTGTGATTTCCTTTGCTACAAAATGTGTGTCCAAGAAAACGGATGAAATTGACTGATGTATCTGCGCTTTGAAATGCTTCTTTCACACTTGTTGTCTATTCTCCTGTCAGGCGTAGTGCTCAGGCACCGAAAAAATCTATACCATTTGCAGCCATGAACTACCATCATTCAAAGTTCATTGCCTTGAAAAGATGTTTACTGATCATTTCCTATGTCTTCTCACAACTAACAGGAATTTGTAATGGAACACAGTAGACCCTTGAACAACTAACTGTTGAAAGCTGAAAGTGTTTTCTTTGCCTCAGCTTCCCCAAGGCCTCCTTTCAAGGGCTTCAGGATGGAGGAGAATGGCCAGAAGCAGATGAAGTCTGAGTCAGAAATGCTTGCAATGACTTGACCCACATGGGTTCATTGGACTTAAAAGGCTGCATCCAAAAGTGCTGAGTAGCTGATAAAGTACTTGCAAGGCTACTCTCTATCATCTCTGAAAGGTCATAGAGAGAGAAGGTCTCTTGGTAACTACAGAAAGGCAAATGTTATGCTGTATTTTGAGTAGGCCAACAAGCCAACTTCAGAAAATATAGATTGGTTTGTCTCACTTCAGTCCATGGGAAAATCAGAGTGAGCCCTCCTGGAGGACATCGATGGACAAATGGAAGAAAAGAAGATAACTGGAAACAGAGAGCATGGATTTGTCAAGGGTAGATTATGCCTAAACAATCTTGTTGCCCTCTACAATAAAACGAATTTATGACCAGTGGATCACTGTGAAAATGCAAGACCACAGTCTAGTCTGACAGGGGTAATAAAATTGGGGTTCTGACTATTTGAACAAATGTGAACTAATGCAAGGATAAGGCTGATGAAGAGTTTACTGTCTAATAGGAGACACTTTTTAGAGCACATCCATATTTTGATATGGAATCTATGTCTTCACATAATTATGAACGGAGGCAGTCTGGCAAAGATATAATACATCTTATTTGTCTATCTGTCTATCTATCTATCTATCTTAGAGCAGAAACTATTTGAGTTATTTTGTGCTTTATTCTAAGTGTGCAGAGATAGCTTGAGTAGCAGCATATTTATTGCAGGTAATAGAAAGTACTGAACCCTGAGGTGATTATCAGTCAATGCTAAGAGAAACAAATGAGGGCCAAATTGCCATAATCTAAACCCAGCAGATCTCTTTCTCTTCCTATTTCCTCCTTGACATGCCCACAAGGAGTGGATTCTCACCCCTTCAGGTCAAAGGCTTGAGAGACAAAGCTTCTCTACTCATCTTCTCTGCTCTTCTTCCTCATATAAACAGGCATACTTAAGCACCTAAACCCAGATAAATTGCTTATTTATATGTTCTATTCTCCACTTAAGTTTTGTGATTGAAATGTACATATATGCTGAACAATTTCACAATCTATTCCTTCGGGGAAACAGAATGGGATAACTTTTTTGCATAAGCAGATTGGATTGACTTGTGCATAATGTAGCTTAAAGCCTTTCTCTCTCAAATGAGAGCACTGAATTAAGCCTCTGATCTTTGCTCAGCACATTAAGTCCGTGTGTTCATCAAAACTGGACCAACTAATTTGTTCTTAATTCAATTTCCCCTCCTCTAGATCTTTTTACAAGATCCATTACTTCATTTTCATTTTAATAGTAGTTCTAGTTCGACTTAATTTGAAACAAATTCTTCGGAAATCAAAGCCTCTGCAACAAAATTCTTTCCCAGTGTAACTCGTTCATTGGCAATTGATTCGTTTAGTCTCATTTATAAAAACTCTTCCATTACTCAGGTACTTGTTTTATATCTACACATATGTAAAGCTAAAATGCCATAAAGATAAAAAACCCAATTAGATCAAGGGGAAAAAACAGATGAAAAATTAACAGATGAAGAAGAGAACAGTGCAATTATATGAAATGCCAAATTAATAACAGCTCAAAGACCTGTTGTCTCACCTGTAACCTTGTAGGTTGGTAATGCAATGCTGTCCTTACTAGTAAGAGGCCACTAGGGTTTGTACTGAATTGGTAAGGCTTTGTCTGAGCTTTTCTTGACCTACCTAGATCCTTGTTTTCATTTAATCACCACAGCAATTTATCTAATGATCAGCCAGTCATATCTAACATGGTTTATTGTTTATTATCCATGTATGATACAATTACACTTTTTATATAGATGTTAGTAGCAAGTAGGCAGTCTGCATAGAATGAAATATTTACAGTTGTGGCTTAATAACGTGGTGTCAAGAAATTCTAGTCTGTTAGATAACAGACATCTGGAAAAATGTGTTTGCAGGATGCAGTGGAGTGGGTTGCAAGCGTGAGATGATAAGAGTTGGGGTACAGGCTTTGTACTAGAGGCCTATGGCTCTAGTGTGGTAGTCTCTCACTAATGGTTATTTAAAGAAATGTGGACATGGAGTTGATTTAGAGGTAACAAAGAACATATATCTAACATAAGTAATATGTTACAGAAAATCCATATGTGACATTGCAGACCAATGAAAGAAAACGAGGTGTATAGCTAACAATTATATGAAAATGACTGGAAGTGCATCCTAGACTGAAGAAAGAAAAATCGTCAATCTTCCTGGTGAAGGACTGAGATGCTGACAACTTCTGAACCTCTTCCACCCCCACCAGACTTAAGCCACCAACCTATGAGTCAGAGGGATGAAAATGGATGCTGTAATTGCACACAGAAACATGTATTTAACAGTTACAACTGTATTATTATTGTTACTGGTATTTTTCTCTTGTATAATACTATTCCTTTTTTTAATTCCTAAAAGTTATCTTTTTTTTTGGAACTTGCAGCCTATCTCTTTGCTAGTTTATATTAAGGCAGAACAGCTCAACTCTTAGTTGCCAAAACAGGAGACTGGATTCTGTAGTCCCCAAAGTCTAATCTAGTTCATTGTTCTCCTTTGTTTAATTTAATATAACGTTATGAAAGGAGCTTCTAGGTGATCATGATTCATATCACTCAAAGTCTTTTGTGCTGAAAGTGATCTATAGTCAAACTCATTTGACAAAATCTCAGTGTAGTGGTGCTGTGGGCCCTGCAGCAAACAACAGGAAACATAAAAAGTGGCCTCCCTCAGCCTTAATGTCTGCATTGGAATTGCAAATGTTCAGTTATTGCTTTAACATTGTTTTTAACAATTAGCATTCCAGAAATTGTGTATAACTATAAACAAACTAGTTCAGATTAGGAACTAACTTCAGTGCTACCACTGAACTGTCCAGACAAATCTTCATATAAATCTTCGCATACTCTCAAATACAGAGCCATAAATCCTTGGTACCTGTACCAGTAACAACTCTCTTACCACAATGTATAAAGTTCAAGATGTCTACAAATCCTAGGTAGCCCTGTGGCATACACCTTCAGGGCCAAGTGAGAAAGGACCCTGGACTGTCTTGTTTGCCTGACAGGCAAGCGATAATGCAATGGAGGCAGGTGGGATATCTGGTGGACAGACTGAGCATGATTTCCCCAGACAATGTTCAGAGAAGTGTTTGTTTTTGTTCACATTAATGGGTAGCGTAGACGATTTTTCTTCTAGTATTTCTCAGAGAATATCTGTCAGTCTGTGGAAAGTTTCTGTCCCTGCTGCAGCTGAACAGCTTCTCTGGACTTCAGTGTAGGCTGGGCCTGAAAATATACTTGTGCCCAAGTCACTGATTTTTAATTTAACTGGACACTAACAGTGCATATCATGACATCTGCTGTGGGTTGGCAGGAACAACCTTCACCTTTAGCAAAGCTTCACTACTTTGATTTCAGGAAAGGAGATCAGAAGCCTTTAGGGCTACTTCTGTATACACTTGCTCTTCACCTTTCTTTATTGCTTATGTCCCTTTTTGCAGAAAAACAGACCTGGGAAAATGCTTGCATCATTGTGTGGATGGAGTCAACTTTGTACTTTTAAGTTGTAGAAATGAGAATCATTTTGTGTGTGAGAGGGAGACGGACAAATGAAATCCAACATGTTTGTAATGAATGAAGATACAGCAGAACTAAAACGCCTGTGAAATTATAGAGAAGATGTACCTAGCATTGCCATAAGTCTGCAGGCATAATCTGCATCACTGAAAGACAGGACTTGGAAATATGAAGAAGCAAAATTTCCTAGAGGGAATGAAGTACTGTAGAAAGTGACATCTGTACTCTCTCTTGTGACTGATTTATGCAAACTTTTCCACCTTCTGTCCAGCATTTATCAGTTTATTTATCTACCACCTGCCAGCACTCTAGATGGCAGGACCATCAATGTGGCGTTTTCCTTTGGTTTCTAGTACTATAGCTCTTTTTTTTTTCTAGTACAGTAGTCCTTGTTTAACACTCCTGGCTACCACTGAAACTAGAAATAGTCATGTATTACAGAAAAACAGAATTACAAAAATCTCAAGGGCTGGAAGGCACCTTGAGAGATCATCTAGTCCAATCCTCCTGCGAGAGCAGAACCACCTAGAATAGGTCACATAGGAACTCATCCAGGTGGGTTTTGAATGCCTCCAGAGAAGGAGACTCCACAATCCATTTGGGCAGCCCGTTACAGTGCTCCATTACCCTCACAGTGAAGAAATTCTTCCTTGTGTTTCTTTTGAAACCTTTTGTGTTCCATCTTATACCCATTGCCTCTTGTCCTATCACTGGACATCATTGAGAACAGCTGGGCTTCATCCTTCTGACACTCACCCTTTATGTATTTGTAAACATTAATAAGATCACCCCTCAGTCTCCTCTTCTCCAAGCTAAAGAGCTATTTATGATAGGAGCTAGGAATCTTTAATAGTTGTAGTATTTAATGTTTGCAAGCCACTGAACTAAACACTTCAATGTCCTGACAGGTTGCAATGTTGTGACACCAAAATTTAAGTCTTGAGGGGGAAAAAAGAAATGGAGGCTGTGAACATTTATTAGACCAACACATAAACAACAAAGGCTAAGGCTGGTTTATTTTCACTGCTGCTGAGCACAGATCAAGAGATAAGAGATGTTTTTCATGGGACGAATTCATCATATGAATCATTCTTCCCTCCTGTATCACACTGTAACAAGTGTTCTAGGCAGTTCTACTATAATAAATAAATTAAAATTTCCTTATACCGGTCTCTACAAGCAGGGCTGAGGGATCAGCATCTGATAGGAAGCAGGTATTGCAGGACCTGTGTTTCTGTGAGAGTGCATCCCCAGGGCTGTGCTCAGAGGCACACCTCTAACTGTGCCTGTTTCATTCCAGGTGAAATTTCCTCCTGTCATTTTTTGAATATGACACTGTTTCACACATTAATTGGTATCAAGGTCAGACTTCAAGAAGAAGGTTTGTTTGGGTTTTTGTTAACAGCCTGGAAGCTCTTGGCTTTGCACGCTCTTTTACTCTCATCTGAAAAGAAATCTGGCTTTTCCAGTCCTGAGCTTTCCTGGTGAATTCTAAAAGCCTCCTTTGTTTCTGTTTGGCTTTTGATACAGTCTTCCACAGCATCCTTCTGAAGATACTGACTTTCCGTGGCTTGGATGGGCCCACTCTGAATTGGGTGGAAAACTATCTGGATAGCTGGGCCCAGAGAGTGGTGGGGAATGGAGTTAAATCCAGATGGTGGCCGGTCACCAGTGGTGTTCCCCAGGGCTCAGTGTTGGGGTCTGTTCTGTTTAACATCTTTATCAATGATCTGGATCAAGGGATCAAGTGCACCCTCAGTAAATTCACAGGTAACACCAAGCTGTGCACATGTATAGACCTGCCTGAGGGCAGGAAGGCTCTTCAGAGAGACCTGAACAGGCTGAAGGAATGGGCTGAGGCCAATTGCATGAGGTTCAACAAGGCCAAGCGCTGGGTCCTGCATTTGAGTCAAAACAATTGCATGCAACACTACAGGCTTGGGGCAGAGTGACTGGAAAGCTGTTGTGTGGAAAAAGACTTGGGGATGTTAATCAACAACTGGATGAATATGAGCTAGCAGTGTGCCCAGGTGGCCAAGAAGACTAATGGCATCCTGGCTTTTATCAGAAATAGTATGGCCAACAGGATCAGGGAAGAAATCGTCCCCCTGTATTTGGCACTAGTGAGGCCACTGTTTGGGCCCCTGACTACAAGAAGGACATTGAGCTGCTGGTTTGTGTCCAGAGACAGGCAAAGAACCTGGTGAATGATCTGGAGAAGAATTCTGCTGAGAAACAGCTGAAGGAGCTGGGGAGGGTTAGCCTAGAAAAGAGGAGTCTGAGAGGAGATATGATCGCTCTACAACTATCTGAAGGGGAGTTGTAGTGAGATGTGTGCCAGTCTCTTCTCTCCAGTAATGAATGACAGGACAATGATACTGCCATTTAGTTGGGCAGAGAGGAACTCATGAGGTTCAACAAGGACAAGTGCAGAGTCCTACACCTCAGAAAGGACAACCCGATGCATCAGTACAGGCTGGGGATTGACCTGCTGGAGAGCAGCTTTGCAGAGAGAGACCTGGGAGTCCTGGTTGATAATAAACTAACCATGAGCCAGCAATGTACCCTCGTGGCCAAGAACGCCAATGGCATCCTGGGATGCATCAAGAAAAGTATAATCAGCAGGTCAAGGGAGGTTCTGCTCCCCATCTTCTCTGCCCTGCTGAGACCTCATCTGGAGTCCTGTGTCCAGTTCTGAGCTCCTCAGCTCAAGAGGGACAGAGAAGTTCTGGAGAGAGTCCAGCACAGGGCCACCAAGATGATCAGGGGACTGGAGCATCTTCCTTATGAGGAAAGGCTGCGGGAACTGAGGCTGTTCAATCTAGAGAAGAGATTGAGGGGGGATCTCACTAATATTTACAAATATCTAAATGGTGGGTGTCATGAGATTGGGACATCCCTTTTTTCTATTATACCTAGCAAGAGGACAAGGGGTAATGGGATGAAGCTGCAACACAAACAAAAATTCCATTTAAATATAAGAAAAAACTTTTTCACTGTGAGGGTGAGGGAGCCCTGGCACAGGCTGCCCAGAGGGGTTGTGGAGTCTCCTTCCTTGGAGGTCTTCAATACCTGCCTGGACATGTTTCTTATGCTACCTGATCTAGGTGGACCTGCAATGAAGTTGGACTAGGCAATCTGTACCATTCTATGATTCTATGACAAGAGGGAAAGGGCCTTAAGTTGTGCTAGGGGTTGTTCAGATTGGACATTAGGAAGAACATTTTTACTGAGAGGGTTATTATGCATTGGAGTGGGCTGTCCAGGGAGATGATGGAGACACCATCCCTAGAGATATTAAAAAAACACATAGATGAGGAGTTGAGGGACATGGTTGAATGATGGGCTTGGCAGTGTTAGGTTGGTGGTTTGACTCAATAATCTTAAAAGTCTTGTCCACCATAATGTTTATAGGATTCTATGGTGCAGGTGCCTCCAAAAGGTTCAAGTTTTTCAGCTAAAGCAAGCTTGTAGTTCATTAAAAGAGCTTGAGATGGCTCTTAAATTCTCCTTTCCTTTTTCATAGCACTTCTCTTAGAGAGAAATTGAAGGGACTCTAGAAGCTAACCAATTGTCTCCAGTAGCCAAAATCCAGGCAGAAGTTTCAAGAGGTGGAACTGTAAAGCAATGAACTCTTACTATATGCTGAAACAGAAAGCTCCCTGATTGTCAGCAGAGAAGAAAAAAAAATCTTCCAGACTCTCTGCTCACAATTTTTTTTTGTGGGAGTTGGAACAAAAAGCATAGGTCAAACAATTGGTATCTAATCTGAAGGTAGTGTCCCATGATTCACACCACAGTTTAGTCTTTGAACTCATATAGAAAGAATTACCATTTCTATGCTTCTTGTAGGTAAAACTGTTCCTCTTTCTCTTCATTTCTTCCCTTGAACCTGAGAAGTCCTTTGTATAGACACCTGACAGCTAAAGCTGTAATATAAAGGTACACTGAATCAATATGACAGGAGGTAGATGGTTTCCTTAGCAACTTCAAAGCAAATTTTAGAGCAATTTCTCCCCACTCTGGTATGTTTCAGTATAACATTCAGCACCCATTGGTTGTGGTCACTTGAACTGACTAGGTATTATCAGAAGAAAAAAATAAAGGTGACCAAAACCATGGCAGAGCAAGTTTCCTGTCAAGGCTTGTGATCCTGTGAGGGACTCAGTCTGGGGCAGTCAGTACCTGAAGGACTGTTCTCCTGGTGGATGACTAACATTGGGGTAGAGTGTGAGGAGCTGCCCCCCATGGGAGGCATTATGCTGGAGCAGTTCATGAGGAGCTGTAGCCCATGGGAGGGACCTAAGCTGTAGACGTTTATGAAGGACTGTGTCCTGTGGGAAAGACCCCACAGTGTAGCAGTGGGAAGTGTGAGGAGGTCTCTCCCTAAGAAGAAGCAGGAGCAAAGTCCATCTGTAATGAACTGACCACAATCCCCATTCCCATCACCTGAGCTGCTGCAGATGAAGAAGGGGGAGTCCTGGGGGAGTCCTGTTTTAAGATTTGGTTTTATTTCTCATTTCACTGCTCTGTTTTGATTGTTCATTAATAAATTAAACCTTTTCTCCCTGAGTTGAGTCTGTTTTGCCCATGACATTAATTGCTGAGTAATCTCCCTGTCCTTATCTTGACTCACAAACCTCTTGTATTTCTCTCTCCCCTGTCCACTCTAGGGGGGAGTAATATTACAACTTGGTTGGCATCTGGCACTCAGCCAGGGCTAAACCACCACACGTCCTTGACCATGTCTGCAGTAGAAGATGTTTTTTACCAGAATTTTGCGTTTGGTTATCTACTTCCTGATAGCTGAGAGAAATTTAAAGGCAGTAGAAGTTTCACCACTTTCTGTCCTGGTTAAAACAGTGAATTGCACTCATCTAAAAGCATTTCAATGAAGATACGTAGTCAAATGAGACAACAAAACCTCTATCTGCAACTTTTACAGGTAAAATGAAAAAAATCTTTTGTACTTCAAGGAGCCTTTAGTGAAGCTTGGGATTCCAAAATTGCCCATAAAGTCTGGGTATAAAATATGCTATGTCTTTTTTGTTGTTTTTTATTTGTATGAACAAATTGGAAACACAGAGACTACGTGATTTTTATATCAATGTGTCTGCAGGCATATTAGCAAACCCGCCTTCTCCAACATGAGTTAGTACAATAGCAGAAAATTATGGTTGTCATGATGCTTGATAAGGTCAATAAATGCTGTATACGTAAATGGCATGAGGTATGCTTGTCAATACAAATGACATAAACGAGGAAATCTTCCTATTGAAATTCCCTGCACAATGTTGTGTTTAGTATTGATAAAATGACTTCTGAAGCAAGGAAACTCTCAGGAAAGACACTTGTAAAGCACTAGCAACTCTCCTTTGTGAAAGTCTACAACTAAATCTGATCATGGACATTCATTTTAGTTAAAATATATTTATATGTATAATGTAAATATGTATAATACATTTATATGTATAATTTCTGTGACAAATATGATAATATTCAAACAAGATTTATTCCTTTCATCTTTACTTGATTAAAATGTGTAAACCTGTGTAGTGTCAAGGTTTCCTATTTATGTTCAAGACAGAAGTAGTCTATATGATCTCTCATGGGAAATGAAGCCCATAAATAAAGCTCTGCCCTGTGCATTAAATAACCTTCTAATGGTCTCTTTATTATTATTTGTAAGTTCTGTAAAACATTCATTCAGATGTTTTTGTGCTTTTCCTCAGGATTTCACTCTGTCTCTTAAGCAGAATTTGACAGAATTGCCCTGGAAAAAACAAAGACCCAATGCTGCCATAGTTAGGGTACTGAGCTAAGCTAAATATGTGCTATGAGGTGCTAAAGGTAGGAATGTTTTTTCCCTTTCAAAGCACACACAGTCACCACTGCAAACCTTGGGTACCAAATGCCAACAGCTGAGTATCTACATGATGTATCCAAACATGTGCACAGATATGGCTCTAAATTTTCATTAAAATGTTCCAGAGAACATTCTAACTCGGAAGATTCAGAGAAAAAAAAGCCAAAGCTATGGTGCAGATTTTAATTTGACTATTCAGTCTAATGTGGCATTCAGAGCTCCTCTGCTTTTCTTACCTGCACTTTTGGATTATTCTACACAGTGAGAAAGATATGTACAAATAGCTCTCTCAATCCTGGTTAGTCTGATGTTACTGAGGAAGTGGGATAAAAACGTAGCTTTGGTGCAAACTTTCCAGAGAAAATCCACCTGTATCACCTACTCCTCTTTTGATGTATTTTGGAAAAAAAATCCTTTTGTATAGAAACAAAGCTACATCAGAATGCAGACATAAGCCAGCATGTATTTTTTTAAAGAACATTAGAAAGCTACTATTGAATACACAGGGGTCAATAGTGGAGATACAAAATAGGGAGCTTTTTAAGTAATTAAAATTTTGTCCCTGGAAGAATATGAATTAAATTTGGATGGGGAAAAGGTTGAACTTGATAATGACCATCTATTTCTTTATTAATAATCAAATGATTACAGAGGAGATATATAACTCTCTGGCTAATGTATTATCATCTTTATTCAAGGATTTATACCCTGATCTTCTCCACTGTAACAGCTCCCTTATCTTACTTTGCTTGATTCCTTTTTTTCAGTCCTGCCATTTTGCTTCTCTATCATGCAATTTCTATCAAAGCATATCTGACACTCACTTGGACTGATTTACAGCAGTATAATTTACACTACTTCTGAATGTTGACCTTACAGCTGACAACATAACAAGCATTATTTTTGCTGCCGTCAAATACTGAAACAGGAATGGCCAGAGAAGAGCATAAGCCTCTACAGAGGAAGGGATAATTCCTTGGGCTAGGTGTGCAGCAAGTCAGTCCTATGTCTGGAACAATCGCTTGTCCCACAGACTGATAGTTACATTGCATTGAGAAAAGAATCTGCATTGTGCAAAGGAACTGCATTGTGCTGTGAAAGACTTCAAGGATTACTTGGGGGTATTATTTAAGAGGGAGTTTTCTGTTCTCACTGACATCTGATCAGCACCAGTAATGTCAGCAGTGAAGCTGCTGCTGGTATTTAACAACATGCTAAATACCTACATGGGAAACATGGTTAATCACTGGAGACAGCACAAGTAGCTCATCAAGATAACTGTAGTGAAATGTTAATATGCTGGTGTCAGTGTGAAATGTATACATGTCTTCAAGGGTTGTCTCTTTTCAAGACAGAGTGTCTAAAGGCTGTGTGTGTCCTCCAGTGTTGATGCTGCTAGTCATGCAAATGAGGTGGCAAGTAGAAGGCACCTTTTGCCTAGTAGGACATATCTAAGCCTCACAGTGATGTGAATGCTGATTGTCATCAAAATACACAGGCATAGCTGGAAGCTGGGAAATGTTCCAAGTCTTCTCAGATTCAAGTTAGCCATTTTGGAACCATGGCTGAAGGCCATCTTCAGGAACAAGCATGTCCCTTTGGTTTTACACTTTTCATCCCCTCCCTGCCAAAAGGAGTACTTTTTCAAGCTCTTTAAGATTCTGGAATCTAACAGAAGCCGAGCTAAGTCTAGAAAGCAGTGCAACATAATGGGAAATGCTTGAAGAAGCAAATAGATTTTAGGACCCAAAGTCTGCACTGTCTGTTTTTCCAAGACACTTTCACCTAGACTAATTATCTCTGGTCTGTCCCTATGGGTTCAGCGCCCATCAGTGGCAAGAACACCAGCGTGGACTACTCTTCTGGTTTAGTTTCAGCTAGAAGAATCCATTTGAGTGCAGTGAGATCACTCCACAGTACAAACTGAAGTAGAAGCAAAAGGCTATTTGCTTCCAGACCACAGTCCCAATCCAGTCTGCAATGCTGCTATTAGATAGGTTAATATTTAAGACATGGTCCCTTGAATTTTCCAACTTGGGGTAAGCTTTTTAGCAGGTGAATTATCAAACATTCTGAGATGATCAGACCACTTTAAAGCATTTCAGGTGAGACATTTAAATGTGGATTGTATCTAAAACCATGAATCATATATGACAGCCATAACTGCAAGCTAAGAGAAACGTAGCGTAGACACAGGTGAGAAACAGTCAGACCTCTTTTGCTTCTCTTTTCCAGAGAAATATTGCTCACCAACAACATTCTGTGAAGCTTTCCAGTCAGAGTAATATTCTTCAAGACAACAAAGAGTGTATTTTGATTTTATAAACTAATGCAAACTTGAGACACAAAGGAGTCTTGAGAATAAACTCAAAAGCTATAAAAAGTTAGATGCAAGAATGCTGAATGTTAATAAGCTGCCTGAGCATAAAGTAAACACCAGAAAAAAAATACAAATTCTGTAGTGAGGATGAATTAATAAAATAGTTGGTCCCTGCAGAGAAGTATTTACTAGGTAAAACAAATTATTGCACATTTCAGCTGGCTGGTGGGCTGCTCCTGATCTGGGGACCAACAGAACTTCTTAAGAGGAATGTCTCTTTTATTCTTATGGTTACTGAAGTGCCATAACTACTGAAAACTTCTGAGGCTATATCTGTTGTGCTTCTAAATGCTTGGGTCAAAAGAAGTGGTGATTTGGTGATGAAGAAGAAAGGGAATCAGGGAAAGGCAAGGGAAACATAGAACAATTTCCCCAGTTCTGCTTTATTGATCTTTTTGCAGTCAGGATCAGTTGACCTTGGCTGGATGACCGGTGCCCACCAAGCCATTCTATTCCTCTTCAACATGAGAGGGAAAGGAAGAAAATAAGATGGAAAAAAACCTCATAGGTTAAGATAAAGGCAGTTTAATAAATCAAAAGGCTACATTTGGAAGTAAAGTAAAATGAAAGAATTATTCTCTACTTCCCATCAGCAGGTGATGTCCGGCCACTTCCCAGGAAGTGGAACCAGTTGCTCCCAAAGACGAATGTTGTAATAATGAAAATCCTCCCCTCCTCCTCTTTTCATCAGTTTGGGTCGGTTGTCCTGTCTATGTTCCTTCCCAAGATCCTGTTCACCCCAAGCCCACTGGTGTGAGGGAAACATTGGATGGTCTTGATGCTGTGCAAACACTGCTCAGAAGTAGCCAAAACACTGGTGTGTGATCAACACCCCGCTAGCTACCAATATAAAGCACAGCACTGTGAAGGCTGCCATGGGAAAAATTAACTCCATCTCAGCCTGTCCCAATACAAGTGTGAATAGATATAGCAAGATTGATCAATGTCTAGCTTTGTTTGTTTGTTTGTTTGTTTCCAGTCCTTTCATCCACATTCAGATTTTATCTGTTGTTCATGTAAAATTAGCATTTCAGATGGACTTTTATTCCCTATGGTCTTTATTTACACATAGCAATTTAATAGATAGTGTTGACTTGTCACAGTCCTTGCTGTGTACTCCGTTTTCATACAAGGCCATGTGACCATGCTTCTGTCGGAGCTGAGCCATCAGCTGGGGGAAAACTTAAATCAATCACACTTAATCCACTGCAGCCATCCGACACAGGCAGACGTAGGCTCTTTCATATCCAGAGCCATATGCCTGAAATACACTCTGGTTCTTCTCCTAGCTGGATCTACTGCCAAAGAAATGGAAGTAATAAAAAAATCTGATAACGTTTTCAGTAAACTAAATCTTATGTATGGGAAATATAAGGCATGTCAGTAAGCATGGAATTACAGAAAATAAGTCTTTTTTTGAGTAGTAAATTCACTACCTGTTTTTTGATGCAGTTTCATATTTAGTCAGTAAAAACTGTGAAAATATGGTAAACTTTGAATTATATAATTCAAGTTTTTAAAAACCTTAGTAACAAGAAGCAGGTATTAAATGCCCAGAAATGTTAATGAGAAGTTATCTAAAGATACGAATTTATGAAAAATGAATTGTTTTTTTAATTTAATGAATTTTTTTTTTCTAGTGGAGTTGTGCAAATCTAAAGTCACATGATACTCAGTGTTTTTACCAGACGATAGGAAATACATCTCATGAAATCATGAAATGATGGTAAAAAAAGATGAGAACTGCCTATTCAGTGGGTGGACTATGGAAAGCAATGGAACTGAAAGGGCTAAGACATGATAGTGAAAAAGCAAATTTAAGTACGATGGTATAAGTGTGGAGGGAAGCCCTATGTGCAGAACTAGTTACAGAGAGAATTTTCTGTTGGTATGCAGGTCTGGTGGAAAGAAAATACAGTGGCACATAAGCAATTCAGGAGGTTTCTGATGTGAATTGGTGGCAATTGAAAGCTGTTTCCAAATGCTCAACTAACAAGTTTGTTGGCAATAGTCAGCATGGATTTACAAAACTAAAATGAAGCCTGACCAACCCAATAGCCTTCTGTGATGAGATGACTGGCTCACTGATGAAGGGAGCGTAGTAGATATTGTTTATCTGAACTCTAGCAAGGCTTTTGACACTTGCATAACATCTTCATAGACAGAGTATTGAAGTACAGACTAGATCAGTGAACAATGAGGTGGACTGAAAAACTGCCTGAATTGTCAGGTTCAAAGGGTTGTAAACAGTAGAAAAACGTCCATCAGGAGGCCAGTTTGTAATGGGATGACAGGGATCAACATTGGACAATGCTATATAAGTACTTCATATGGGGCTTCCACAGAGAAAGTAAATTGTGCCTTCCTCTTTAAGAATGCATTAAGAATACAAAAACAGATACCGCAGATAGACTTTTTTTAAAATCTAAATAAAAGTTCTTTAGCCTTTTTGATAAGACTAACTGGTCTTAAATTACATTAAAGGCAAGGATGGAAACTTAGATCTTTTTGGATGGAGACAAGATAGACTGACTTCAAGAAGTGAAGCTATTCCAAGAGACTACTCTGCCAATTTGTTCTGGCAGACTCTGGAGTAGTCCACTGAAAGTTGTGAAAGCTCACACTGTATTTGAACAGAGAAAAGAGAAAGATCAAATGACCCGAAAGAGTTTGTTAAGGAAATTGAATAGTCATGGGATAGTAGAGTGCAGTCACAGATCACACTGTCTACAGAGACAGATGAAAATAGAAATAGGTGGCTAATTGCCAAGATTCATGACTAACAGCATGATAGCAGACAAAGTTCAGCCTTGGCAAAGGACACATTATGGACTGTGTACATGTAAAAGTTCATGCACTTTATAAGTTTCTAGATGGACTGATTATTTGTAGCTATAAATATGTATAATTATATATGCATACATGTATACACATACTTCTGTATTTTAACTTCCTATCCATCACAGTGCTCTGTAGTTTTTATGATACTGTTACTCTATCCAAGCATCAGTCATAATTCTAGATAGTGTTATTGCCTTGGTTTTATTTTTCATTCCTATGAAGTTCTTCAACTTTCTAGCAGGGGGAAGTCTCAGATCCATTGATTATTACTTCTGTCCTGAATGTCAAGGCATGAGAGGACTATGACAATCATTCAAAACTGAACATACGTGTTTGTCTATATTTTCTGTAAGTTTATTAAATGTCATTTGTAATTGTTTTATTAATATATATTTATACATATTTATTATATTTACTGAATGCTATTTTAAATTCTTTTAAGACTAGGGGTAATGGACAAAAGCTGGAAAACAAAAAGTTGCACTTACACTTCAGGAAAAACTTCTCTTCTGTAATACTGATGGAGCCCTGGCACAGGTTGCCCAGGGAGGGTGTGAAGTCTCCTTCTACAGAGGTTTCCAAAACCCACCTGGACACATTCCTGAGTGACTTGATCTAGACAGATCTGTTTGAGCAGAGGGAGTTGGACTGGATGATCTTTAGTGGTCCCTTTCAACCCCTACCACTCTATGATTCTGTGATCATAGAAACAGTGTGTAATTTTTTTTTTTTTTTTTTACAGTTCTCCACTTTCATTAATTCTAAAACCAAAAGTGGTTGATTTTTTCTTTCATAGGATTTTAATGTCCATTAACAATGAAACAAAATACACTTCATATTATTCATCTTCCTTGATGTAACTCTCATGAACACACCGGAGTTACATGAAGAGTCATTTCATCTTCTTTTATCTTCTTTGAAATACATGTAAACCCTCTATTCTAGTCTAGTGTAGTCTATAGATCTCAATGCAAAACTAACTATGTATTCACAAATGTGGAAATCATCTTTTGTGGTGGGAAATCTCAATATAGTTGTGTCAGTATTTGAGATAAGATCATTTTAAGAAGGTGTTCAAGGACATTTTGTCTCTGATTTAAATAACAAATTCAGGAGGAAAAATGTAGAGTGAATGGTATAAAACAAGTACATCAGAAATGCCCCTTGGAAGACAGATGTTGTAACCCTAATATTAAGACTATTTTGGTACTCCTTTCACTTTTCCTATTTGGAGAGATCTCTCACTATCTGTATGAAATACTTGGCTGTGCGGCTTTACAAGTCAGATTGTTTCTCGGTTCAGGAGGAAAAAGTATCTTCTGAGGTTACCAGATCAAACAGCTCTGAATAGTAGAATATTGTTTAGGTAATACAGGCAGTCCTAGAGTAAATGGGTAAGAATTGAGAGGCAAAACATCAGTATCTACACATTGGATAGAGTCAAAGTCCTTCTTATCTGCCTGAAAGTATGTATGAACGCAGAGTTAGGAAAGGCTAGAAAAAGAACTATGTGACCAAAGACTCTGTTACACAAGGAAGCCATCAACTGAAGTTCCTAACAGACTCTGCTTTCTCTGGACTTAAACATTCTTGTTTTGAAGGTGCTCAGACTCAGTGTTTAAGGAATGGGAATGATGACTGTGTGGAGCTCAGTTTGACCTCTTTACTGTGAAATACATGGTAAATGAGAATGCACTTGTTTAATCCAAAGTTTGGCAACCTGCACATGGCACAATCTGTCTGCAAAAAGCAGATGAGAGAAAGAGTTCTGCTGTTAGACTCCTCAGAGGGAAACAGTTTATCCTCTGTTCTTGCCTAGGAAGTGTCTTCCTCTAGACGCCACTCCTGAGCATCCTGTGGATCTCTGAATCTCCGTGAAAAACACTATGTTGCAAATAAGCTTTCCTTGGCTCTGTGGTGCCCTTCACCCTGTTGATTAGAATGGGCTTTGTGGTGAGGAGACAGTCTGGTCCATGTGTGCACAACATATGGCAGAGCCATGTGAAATCAAAAAGATTTTTAGGCAACACACATACCCACAAGTGGTTGTCTCAACAAGATCTACCTCAGGTGCTATTTTTCATGTAAGAGACCTGAAGAAGTATAACTGGCCTTACCATAGTCTGATGCTGTATGATGTAACATGAGACAACGATATGCTAGAATATGACAGCAGTCAGCCCTAATGTCCCAACAGAGCTCACTACCATGCTGTAGCTGGGTTTGCACGTCAGTACTTTCTGCACTGGAACATGATTTTATCCTCTTTTCACTATGGACAGTTTTCTATGAGGGAGGTTCTGGGCATCTTTTTACATTTAATTTGCTTATTTGTGCACATTTCCTTTAATTTTTTGCTTTTTCCTCTGCTATAATTCCCAGCTTCAGATAATTTGGGTCTAATTAAACTCAATTATGTCTATAGTGAGAGTTCTTTCTTCAAGATGATCCTTTCCAGCTCCACTTCAGATATTACAGAGGTTGTACATTCACCCACTTATACACTATTAAACAACAGGCATCATGGTTTCAAAAAAGTTAGTTCTAGAAAACAAAGAAAATTACATAAATTAACTTAAAACATTTTAATTAAAGTACATCAATTAGTATTTGCTGTACCTTAGTGACATCTCATTAGCTCAAAATGCACTAATAGCAAGAAAAAAAAGCTGAGCAAGTTAGATATTTGCTAGAAATGTCCAGGGTTTTCTTTGTTGTAGTAGTTTTTGGTACAGAGGACAGGAAGTACAAATTGGTAGCAGTTGCAAAGCTAACTGCACTAAACAATGTAATTTAATGATATAATAATAATAACATGGAGTGATGTCAGAGTAATTTACTGATATAAAACAGATGCAAATGTAAATGCATGATATAAATAGCTTTGAAAGAACTAGATGTGTACAGAGGAGAAAATAATCAAATACAAATAGGAGGCATCTGAAAACTTCATATACGTAAAACTGAGCAGGTAAAATAGAGTGTGTGAACTATTCAAGGATTAATTCTCGTGTTGGGGTTTTTCAGAGGAGGTGAGTAAAGACATCAGGGTGAGAGACCTCTGTGCTTGGGTAGAACTGAGGAATGCTCTCTTCCACATAGGTAAACTATAATTGAGTGGTGCTATGTCAGCGAACCTGTAGTCTCTGCACAAAGAATTCGGATTGTCTAGAGAAAGATGAAATCAAATAACTATTACCTAATTACATCTCTGTTGTGGATTGACCCTGGCTGGGTATCAGGTACCTATCAAAGCTTCTCTACCACTCTCCTCATCAGCTAGACAGGGGAGAAAAAATGTAATGAAAACCTCATGGGTCAATATAAGAATAAGGAGAGATCACTCAGCAATTACCATCATGGGCAAACCAAACTCAGCTTGGGGAAATTAGTTTATAACCAATCCGATCAGAGTATGATAATGAGAAATAAATCCAAATCTTAAAAACTACTTTCCCTCGCTCATGCCTTCCCAGGCTTAACTTTACTCATGATTTTCTCTACTTCTCCCCGCTTTGCCACTTCTTCCTCTTCAGCGAGAGGTTTCCTCACATTGCTCCCCAGCTCCAGCATGGAGTCCTTCCCACGTGAGACAGTCTTCCATGAACTTTTCCAACATGATTCATTCCCATGGGCTGCAGATCTTCACAAACTGCTACAACTTGAGTCACTTCCACAAGGTCACAAGTCAGCAAATCCGCTCCAGTGTGGTCTCCTCTCTCTGTAGGTTCATAGCTCCTGGCAGGACCTGCTCCAGCATGGGTTTTCCACAGGGTCACAGCCTCCTTCAGGCATCCCCTTGTTCTGGTGTGCAGTCTTCCCCAGGCTGCAGGTGGATCTCTGCTCTGGACCTGGAGGACCCCATCCTCTCCTTCTCCACTGACTTGGATGCCTACAGAGTTGTTGCTCTCACACATTCTTACTCCTGTCTCTCAGCTGCATTTGAGTAACCTTTCCCCCTTCTTAAATGTGTTATCACAAAGGCTCAACCACCATCACTTATGAGCTCACCCTTGGCCAGCAGCAGGTTCATCTTGTAGACCTATGGCATTGGCTCTGTCAGACATGATGCCCTCTCACAGAAGCCACTCCTGTAGCGCTCCCTGCAACCAAAACCTTGCCACACAAACCCAATACACTCTGATGAACTAATGCTTTTTCCTTCCATCTACTGTAAGGATTTGCTATCTTCACAAATATTTCCCATTGAGTGAGTTTTTGGAGTCACCTTTAACACTCCTGATAAGGAGAATATCCATATCCACCTCTACATCCATCTGACATGTATGTTGTCATTACTTTAGGAAGAATTACCCTTTTGAAAGAATAGTCAGAGCTAGAATAACGCTTAATTTTAGATGCTGCTGATAGAATAATTCACTAAAAGAACCTCAAACCAACTTAAGCTGTTTGGTTTGTTGTTGGTTTGAGTCTTTTGTGATGGCATATTTTTCACATAATTCAGTCTATGGAAGGATTTTTTTCTTTTTTTAAATGCTTCATTGTGACAATTTGCTACCTGTTGATAGTGATTTGCTCTTCCAGTTGCATAGAATTTCTGCCTATATTTGCTGACTGGCATTTTTTAAAAAGAACACTAATGCATGAAAAATAGTGAATTCCATCTCTCTCTCAGTGTAAATAATTGCCAATGCTAACTTTCATGAAATGTTTAGTAGTCTTGTAAGCATTTATATATAAACTAGTGGTTGTCTGACCAGAAAACATTAATGACTGTCACATCATGAAAAGCTAGACACAGAACTCAGTATGCTCAATTAGGAGGATATTAGAACAACAGTGTTTACATTTTCCCATTAGCTCCAAGAGCAAACAATGGAAATCTGCATTTAAAACTTATCTTTTCAATCACCATCTTTCTTTCATAAATGTCCATTTAATGGGTGCCCTTTAAATTTCAATGTCACATTTTAACAAGTAAATGCAAGGAAAGCATAGAATCACATAATGGTAGGAGTTGGAAGGGACTACTAAAGATCACCCAGTCCAACTTCTCTGCTAAAGCAGGACTTTAGTTCTAAAAGGGCTTTGGCCTTCCTGGTTTTGTCACTGCATACTCTAGTGATGTTCTTAGACTCTTCCCAAGAAACCAGGCCCTTTTTCCACTTTACATAGATTTCTGTCTTCTCCTTAAGTAGTCTAGTAGTTCTTTTTTCATCCATGTAGGCCTCTTGCTTCATCTTCCTGATTTTCTGCTTGTAGGGACACATCAATCTTGGGCCTGGAGGAAGTGGCACTTGAAGATCGACTAGCTCTCTTGCGCACTCCTACCATCTAGAATCCTGTCCCATGATATTCTTCCAAGCAGGTCTTTGAAGAGGTCATAGTCAGCTTGCCTGAAATCCAATCCTGCTTGGTGCTCTGCACAGAGGATCCTGAAATCCATAATTTCATGGTCACTGCAGCCAACGTTGCCTCCAACTTTCACATTCTTTATTTGTTAGCAGAAGGTCCAGCAGCATACCCCTCCTTGTTGTCTCCTTGACCACTTGTGACAGGAAGTTGTCATCAACAATCTGTAGTAACCTGCTGGACTGTGAGTGCTTGGCTGTGTGGCTTTGCCAGCAAATATCAGGGTGGTTGAAGTGCCCCATGAAGACCAGGGATCATGATTGTGAGGCAGCTCGCAGCTGTTTGCATGCTTTGTAAGTACTTCTTGCAAGCAATTAGTATAAAACAAAGTTCTATAGTTTTGCCCATGTTAGAAATATTCTGTCAAAATACTGTTTCAGTCAAAACTATGGTTTCATTTTAAGGTAACACTGAAATGTTTAAGCAAACAAGAAGTTTACTATTCTAAGCAATGAATTTTCTGGTTTGCAGAGCTGTGCAACAGAATGAGTGTTACTCATTATCCCCGATTTATTCATTGCAGTTAGTTATTAGCCGACTCTATTGAATTTCCTAGCAGGACGCCATTCTATTTTAAAGGCATATGTGTGTTATAGCAACCCTTAATTTTTTGGTCTTCTACAATATAAAAGCCCTATTTGTTGTTGAATAACAAAACTGTAATCATGCTAAACTTTGTCATTTTCTTGGCTTTCACTGAATGCATTGTGAGTGAAGTCTTCAACGCAATGCCATCATTTACCTTATTAATGAATCAGACCAACCTATAGCTTGATTTATCTTCTCATATTTTAAGAAGTGCCTTTCTTATTGCACTGTCACAAAGACCAGTGGCATATTATTACAGTGCCATAGAGCCAATGTTGTTTGTGTTTTTCCATGTAAAATTCCTCTAATGAAAATTATGTGAATAGGTGGTTATTCAGAGGTTTAGAAAGCACTTTTTATGTTTTGAAGAATGAAATCCATATCTGAGTTTTATCAAAATTTCTTGATTTCTTTTAATAAGCTTGAGCTAAAAACATCTTGTAGTGAATAACTTAAGAAAATAGGGTTCTCTCAATCACATTTAAAACATCCTTGGGATTTCCAAGGGCCAGAAAAGCAGGTTAAAAATTCTTTTACAGATCATATGAGATATTACTTATTAAAGCATGGATTAATTACTTCTGTATTTATAAATTACTTCTGACACATGTAATTAAAGCAAAAGATTAAATCATGAGTGTCAATCAGTGTATCAGCATACTTACAAAGAGCAAAGTGTAACACACAAAGGGTAATAGCCTAACGGCACACAGCATTTTTTTTTATTTTAAAATATCTTTTACTGGAAAATGTTTATTAAAACATATCTATAGGTATCTGAATATATAGATATTTGATTTTTCATACTTCTAAATCCATAAGTAACTAAAACAACATGAAAGGAGAAAAAATTGCTTGCAACATAGATTAAAAAAAAGCTTTCAAGGGAGAACTGATATATAATCATGGTATGGTATGGTGTTTTACTATATCTGCTATGACAAAGGATGAGAAAAAAGGCTGAGGTACCTAGTACCTTTTTTGCCTCAGTCTTTTATGGTAAAACTAATTGTTCTCTAGGTAGCTGGCCCATTGAGACAGAAAAGCGGGGTATGGGACAGAATGAAGCTCTCTTAGTCCAAGGGGAAATGGTTTGTGACTGCTACTCCACATTGACTCACACAAGTTCATGGGACTGGATGGGATCCACCCAAGGCTGCTGAAGGAACTGGTGAAGTGCTTATCAAGCCACTCTCCATCATCTACCAGCAGTCCTGGCTCACTGGGGAGGTCCCAAAGGACTGGAGTATGGCAAATGTGACACCCATCCACAAGAAGGGACAGAAGAAGGATTCTGGGAACTACAAGCATGTCAGCCTAGGTTCAGTGCTGGTGAAGGTTATGGAACTGAGTGCCATAATGAGGCATAGACAGGATAACCAAGGGTTCAGAATCAGTCAGCATGGCTTTATGAAGAGCTCGCCCTGCTTAACCAACCTGATCTACTTCTAAGAGATAACCCGCATAGTGGATGAGGGAAAGGCTGTGGTTGTGTTCTTCCTGGATTTTAGTAGGACCTTTGACACAGCACCCTGCTGGAGAAATTGGGTGCCCATGGCTTGGACAGACCAACTCTGAGATGGGTGGAAAACTGTCTGAATGGCCAGGCCCAGAGAGTAGTGGGGAATGGAGTTAAATCCAGCTGGCGGTTGGTCGAGAGTGGTGTTCCCCAAGGCTCAGTGTTGGGGCCTGTTCTATTTAACATATTTATCAATAATCTGGATGAGGGGATTGAGCGCACCCTCAGTAAGATTGCTGATGACACCAAGTTGGCTCAGTGTGTAGACCTGCTTGAGGGCAGGAAGGCTCTTCAGAAGGCCCTGGGCAGGCTGGAGCGATGGGCTGAGGTGAATTGCAGGAGGTTCAACAGGCCAAGTGTGGGGTCCTGCACGTGGGTTACAACAACCCCAGGCAATGCTACAGGCTTGGGATAGAGTGGCTGGAAAGCTGCCCAGTGGGAAAGAACCTGGGGGTTGTGATTGACAGGTGCCCGAACATGAGCCAGCAGTGTGCCCAGGTGGCCAAGAAGGCCAATGGCATCCTGACTTGTATGAAAAAGAGTGTGACCAGGAGGACCAGGGAAGTGATTGTCCCCCTACACTCAGCACTGGTGAGGCCACACCTCGAATACTGTGTTCGGTTTTGGGCCTCTCACTACAGGAAGGACATGAGGTGCTGGAGTGCATCCAGAGACAGGTAACAAAGCTGGTGAAGGGTCTGAAGAACAAGTCTGTTGAGGAACAGGTGAGGAAGCTGAGGGAGTCATGATCGCTCTCTACAACTCCCTGAAAAGAGGTTGTAGTGAGGTGGGGACTGGTCTCTTCTCCCAAGTGACAAATGATAGGACAGGAGGAAGTGAGCTCAAGTTGAACCAGGAGAGGTTTAGGTTGGAGATTAGGAAGAACTTTTTTCCCTGAGAGGGTTGTTAAGCACTGGAACAGACTGCCCATGGAGATGGTGGAGTTACTTTCTCTGGAAATGTTTAAAAGATGGGTAGATGAGGTGCCGAGTGGTATGGTTTAGTGATGGGTTTAGCAGGGTTAGGTTAATGATCTTAAAAGTCTTTTCCNGTGAGGAAGCTGAGGGAGTCATGATCGCTCTCTACAACTCCCTGAAAAGAGGTTCTAGTGAGGCGGCGACTGCTCTCTTCTCCCACGTGACAAATGATAGCCCAGGAGGAAGTGAGCTCAAGTTGAACCGGGAGAGGTTTAGGTTGGAGATTAGGAAGAACTTTTTTCCCTGAGAGGGTTGTTAAGCACTGGAACAGACTGCCCATGGAGATGGTGGAGTTACTTTCTCTGGAAATGTTTAAAAGATGGGTAGATGAGGTGCCGAGTGGTATGGTTTAGTGATGGGTTTAGCAGGGTTAGGTTAATGATCTTAAAAGTCTTTTCCAACCAAAATGATTCTATATGTAGCACACATCTATGACGTTGCATAGACGCAAGTAGGCTGATATCTGACATTGTTAGTTATTGTACAAATATGAAGAAAAAGGCAACCTCTGAGTCAGAGAAAGATCATATTGATTACATCACACAGCAAGGAGAAAAAATGCCATACTTACCTCAAAGAAAGGCTGATGTCTTTTAGCCTGGTCAAATGCCTCGTTGACGCAAAAATGCTGTGATTTTCAGAGAAATTACTGCCTTGGAATATCTCACACACTGACTAATCCTAGTGAAGCAGTTTCTACTTTGAAGAAGTGCCTAGTAGGAACCAGTTCTCTGTTCATTCCAACCCAGTTTTCTATGGTATTACTCCATTTCTCTAGCATATTTGTTATTTTCACCAAAAGCTATGCTGCCATTCAGTGGGATCTCAACCAGCTTGTGAGTTGAGCAGAGAGGAATCTCATGAGGTTCAAAAATGGTGAGTGCAGAGTCCTGCATTTGCGGAGGAACAACCCCATGCACCAGTACAGCCCGGGAATTCACCTCCTGGAGAGCAGCTCTGCAGAGAGAGAGCTGGGAGTCCTGGTTCATAATAAATGAAACATGAGCCAGCAATGTGTCCTTGTGGCCAAGAAGGCCAATGGCATCCTGGGATGCATCAAGAAGAGTGCGGTCAGGGGAGGTTCTGCTCCCCCTCTACTCTGCCCTGGTGAGGCCTCATCTGGAGTTCTGTGTCCAGTTCTGGGCTCCTCAGCTCAAGAGCTCTCTTGATCAACTTGCCTATCCAGTTTCTTTCTGATCTCATTACCCACTTAATGTTTTGGTGAAGTCAATGCAAATGACATCCATTGCTCTCTCCTCATTTACAAATCCAGTTATATTATTGTAGAAGACAATAAGGTTGGTCAGACATGTTTTATCCTGGCTAATCCATGCTGACTGTTCCCAGCCACCTTCCTCTCCTCTCCTCTCCTCTCCTCTCCTCTCAAAATGTGCTTTAGGTAAACAAAAATGTATTCTTAGGGAAATATGCAGAGCTTCAAAATGCAAGAATTTATATCTATCTTTGTATGCATTTGCAGTCTCCAGAAAACTTTAAATGAGAGACTTCCTGAATAAAAATTTGTATCATTTTATTAATGAACTTTAAAGTACATTTTCTCCCCAAAATGTCATCAATAACTGTTTCCAACCTAATTGAACAGGTGGCCTCTCCAACAACCTATGACAGTTAGTGTCACAGTTTAATTTCATGCTCTATGAAAGATGCAGATGCCTCATTTCTGAGGTTGACAGACTTCCCTTGATTATCAGTCTCCTGTTTATATTCAGAGGAGAGTAGTTTCCTTAGTAGGAGGAACAGGCATGGATTTTTTTTTGTTGTAGTTTTATTTTGGTTTTTTTTCCCAGTAGACTAATTTATTTTAACTTTCTTGGTTGGAAAAGCAAAAAAAAAGTATCATTTTTTGAGATGGAGACAACATGAGATAAAGGACTTGTGTAGGATGAAAAGTAGTTCCCTCTGCTCTATGACCCCTGTCTGGATTTATCAAGATTTTCAAGAATTGTAACAATATTCATTTCCATTTAGTTTTTTGGGTTTTTTTTTCAGACTAGAAACACTGAATTGTAATTATTCATAACAATTAATTTCACCTATACATACAGTTTTTCCGGGGAGAGGTCAGGGAGTTGGAAGTGAAGGGTGACTATCTGGCTACACACAATTAATGCAGTTACTGAGCAGGTTCTGTGAGATCCCTAAATCGCAGTTAGATAATGTCTCTTCTTATGGTAACTCAAATGTGTCTTCATTGTTGTAGGATACCTCCCTTCCAAGGACCTTACAGATACTAAATGTAAGCAACTGTTCAGCTCCTGCTGTTCAAAATGAGATCCAGACATTGGTCATAATCACTAAATACAAAGTTTATAGTATATTCTAGACTAGGGCTAACATGCAGAATTTTGCTCGGGTGAGCAGCGGCTTTAGAGACATGTTCTTAGACTGTGCTCCAGACCATACATCACAACCAATTTCTGTGTGTGCATTGCAATTGCTACTTGAATAACCACTCATTTACACACAGCTGTCAACTTCATTTTTTCCCCTGCACAAGGTGTGACATACGAAAGACTGAGTAATTATTAATATCATAAGGGGCAGATGTGTGCTTTCATGGGTTCATCTTTTATATATAGCTCTGATTCCATCTAGGCCCAGTGCTATAACATTTGCATGGAAGTTAACAGTATTGACACTTCACTGTTGACCCTGGTCCCTTCCATCAACATTTCTGGGAATAGCTGAGCTCCTGTAACTGTTCAGTATTCATGGCTGACACTCTGTTTTTAATTAAACATGCCCTCTTTCAAGCTAGATCCCAAAAAAGCTGGCTTTGAAGGCAAGAGACATCTAGTATCTGTACTTGATAAAAAAATATGATGCATTACTCTTAAACCACAAATATTTATATCAATATCCAAAGATGAGATCTATTCAGAAAGACGTGTGTGTATGCTGTATTATGGCTGGATTTCATACAGATAAATGGATAGTTGAAGCAGTATTACATTCTTTTTTGAAAGATTTCATTGTAATATAGAATATGCATATAAATATATTTAAAAGAAAAAAAATAGCAAATATCCTGCTGTTGTTCTATTGGCAAAATCATCAACTACTCTTCCAAGAATTTCATCTGAAATATCTGGACATGGTGCACATGCAAACACAAGACTTTCATTTCTAATATAGAGTTTAGCCAGCAATAACAAGATTTAAGGAAAATATTTCAGTTTAATTACACATTACAGATACATTTTTAAGGTAGCAACTGTAATGGCTCCAATTAATGTGTAATATGTAGTTGCTTTATATACTATAAGGATACAAAAAATAATATCCTTGAGGGAAACTATGAATGCAAACCAACCACACCTCTTTGAGAAAAAACATTCAATTGAGAAGGAGAAATGAATGAAGCTGTTGGCTGATATACTTTTATACATATATATATTTTTATATATTTATATTTAAATAGATATTTTTCTATATTTATATATATTTTTATATATTTATAAATATTTATATATATTTAAATATACTTTTTAACTTAAATGCTAGTTTTTCTTATGAATTTTGAAATATCATTAATCTACAGGAAACTACAACTGTTCATGACAGGGCTCATGTTTAAACAGAACTTTAAAAAAAAATAGAATATCACAATGCCATTGGTGTGGACACTTTCAACTCTTAACTGCAGAGTGGTGGGAGAATATTACAATATAAATCAGATGGAGCAGTGAGTTGAATGAAACCTCTGCTTTGAGTGAAAGGAATAATAAAATTGCAGTTGACTTCCTTGAGGACAGAATCAAGCTCTGTCAGGTTAAGTATAATAAATCAAAATAAAGTATCAGCAGCAGATGGTTGCAGCAGATGACTGAATAAACACTACGCTTAATTTTATGAAATAAGTTTTTAAAAAATGTATAACTTGTCAAGAAATTAAATCTGACTCAGATTAATTCTGAAACGTGCAATATTTTCTTTATGGTATGTAGGGGCAAATTTACTTGCCAAATTGATCTCTATAGCAACAATATTACACAATAGTAATATGATATATGTATTAATTAAATATTTTTGTAAAAGAAGTCGCTGTGTGTAAGAAGAATGCTGTTGAAATAAGGAAAGAAAAGATAAGGGATAGTAGGAAGAGTTCTTTAAAAAAAAAATGCCTTTCCCTCTAGAGTTCTTTACTGACACCACAAAGGCATTCAAGTGCCTACTTCCAGTGAAACTGGGAAAGTTTAGCTTCAAAAAATGGTGCAGCACCTCTGTACCTCTGTGGATATGTCTCCTGCACACAGCTGAGTGGGGTGTTATATATAAAACAGGGCATCAAAATGTAATGGATGTTGTGACTGATACTGTCAACACACGTTATAGTCACTAACAATCACATATATTCCTGTGGCTACTACATATGGTTTGGGATTTCCTAGCTAGATAGAGGCATAAGCAGCGAGCATGATCTGTCCTGAAGGCATCCTACAACTCCTCATTCAGCAGAAAAAATAATCTGTGCATCCATAGCTATCTACCATAGCTATGTCTATACATAGACATCCAAGAGCTCCAGCCAAGCATTCCCAAGCAGTTCTGGATGGGTTTACAGGTGTTTGTGCACCCTAGAGAAGGTGTCAAGGGCCTTTATGTGCTTCTGAACAAGCCTAATAGTGTTTTAGTACTACACTACCTTAATAACATTCCATAACAACTACTTAGAATTCCATAGGAGCTGTGTTTATACCATGTGAACAAAACAACAAGCCTGCCCTTTGCCTTAAGCATGGCTTTCACCCACACAGCTAAGACTGTACATCCAGCTAGGATGGCCTTAGAGGATCACAGAATGGTAGGGGTTGGAAGGGATCTTTAGAGATCATCTAGTCCCACACCCTACTAAAGCAGGTTCACCTAGATCACGTCACACAGTAATACATCCAGGCAGGTTTTGAAGCCTCCACAACCTCTCTGGACAGCCTGTGCCAGTGCTCTGTCACCTCAGTGACTTTCAAAATGAATATGTACAGTGGAGCTCCCCTTGTGCTTCAGATTTTTTGAAATACAAGCACCCCACAGTCTACTGAGGGGAAGATCAGTTTGCTCAGGCCAAACCCATGCAAGGGAGAGTGCTTAAGAATGAACAGTGCACATGGTCATATAATGTGCTTGAGCCCAAGGCCAAAGTCTCTTCAGTTTACTTATACAGACATAGGCAAAGGCACCATAAATATGTTCAAATATGTCAGTAAAGGAAGGAACTTTAATCCTGGACACAAGTTAATCTCAAGAAATCACACTGTGTGGAAAAGATCCTGTTTTTGAAAATGTTAAATTTGTTTCACACCATGACTCCAAAACCAAAAACTCTTAACAGCTTTTTAACCTTTTCCCTAGATATCAGTTATTACCAATGGAGTAATGTCTGAAAACAGTGTATTCAGTGTGCTTATGGCTGAAAGAAGACCTTACCAAATTTAATGCAAAAATGAACTGTGCTTTTTGAAAGGCAGTGTAATAAATTGTTGAGACCTTGCATCAGCCATTGTGTAATGTTTTTCATCTCTGGAAGACTTGAAAGCAATACAGAACAGTCTTCTAAAAGTGAGAATTCAATCAAGGATTCTGGGCAGAATACAGGAATTAATGGATAAAATTCTGAGTCTATAAAAGATCAGAGAATACCCTGGTGGACACAAGGCCACCTCAAAAAGGATGGGCAAGTCCACCTAGGTACATGCTTCAGTATCTCTTCTATTTCTCTAGAATGTCCCAGGTGAACAGATGACCACTAATGAAATGTCTGCCCATGGATTGGTGCCTCATTTCTGGTTCCTGATGAACAGCAGCCATTTTATGTTTTTTGGACATTTTTATTTTCAGAACTACTCCTCCAGCTGAGCTTTCTGAGGTCTGAAATCCTAGAAAATATACTAGAAATTCTGCAAAATGTACTGGATACAGCAGCAGCAAAAGGGACCTGAGGATTAAAGATTCTGTAGTTTTCCCTGCCTCCAAGCGCTAAGTGGTTACCAGCAGTTTGGTAGCAGCTGGATTGCAACAGTCACTGATCTAAGGATTGCTGTTCGACCAGATGTTTGCAACATCCCTTGAGACTGGTGGTGAAAAATGAAGTACAATCATCAGCTATTATAAATAGCAATAGACTCAAAGAGGCTCAGGCTCTGCATGGTATGTGCAGCATTCACAGAATCCTGGCTTTGCATTTCCTGTGAGAACAACAGAACAAGTCTTAGCGTGTTCCACCTCACTCACAGACAGCTCTTGTAACTGTTCACCCTTTCTGAAAGGTGATGGGAATCTTTCCAGTCACTTCAGGGAAAGCTGGATAACATCCAGATGGGGAAGAGAACTCATTTTGGTTTCTCCTACTTAGCATCATCCTGGGAAAGGTATGTGCCAGAAAGGGATAAATCATCTGAGTAATTTTCCACATAAAATTCAAGTAAACAGAGCTTACACGGTTGCAGATAAGCGATTAGTTTCTAATTGAGAGTATTCCAGGAAAGGATGGTAAGTTAAAAAAGCAAATTAAAGGAAATATTCTTGTGGCATATATGGAGACTGATCTGGTTTAAAAGGGCTGTGTCCTTTGGATGGAAAACCAAAAGTTTAAACTCTTATCATCAGCACTAGTCTGTCACAACATGAACACTTTAATGTTGACTGGTGCTGCTGTGGGAGTTTTTCAGACTTCTATGTTCCCTTGATAAATTCTGTTCTCCAAGATGTTCCCAGGGCTTGTGTACATTATGCTTGTGGCTGCACTGATAGCAAAGTCACATTCCTCAACTCTGAATATCCAATAAATACATTGTGTTTTTTCATGAGATTTGTCTGGCTTTGCATTAGGAAGCCAAGGAAGAGGACATGACCTGACCTTTAGCATATAGCCTTCTGCTTATGAGAACATCTTTTAATTTGTGTGTTTGAGAAATGCACAGCTCCTCTCAGAGACCATGTCTTGCATGACTGACACAAACAGCACGACCAACTTGCTTTGGCCACACTTGGGAAAGAGACATCTTAATGACAACATGCTATCACCAGAACTACCAAGTCTTAAAATAGATACAAGGTGCCTAAAACTAATCATAGTGAAATACAGATACTTTATCCTAACAGGGTAATCTATAAACATAGCCCCTTAGCCTGCTTAAATGACTAAGACATCACTGCTGTCTGTTTTCATTAAAATTCTTCCAGCAAAGTCCAGTTCCAGTGACTGCTCAGGGACTTTGCTGTATTGGGTTGATCTGAAAAAATAGGTTCTGATTTTTCTCCTTAGCTAGCCTGGGATTCACAAACTAAACCACTCTCATGCATGTATCCTAAGAATCCTGATTTTTCACTTATAAATCTCACTTAAAACACTGATTAAACAACAATGTTGGCCTTCTTTGCCCACAGATTTATAAATATAGAATTATATATAATTATAAATCATTATAAAGCCCTCAGAGCCTGTAGGGAGCTCATGGCTTCACTGATGAAGCAGTTAATGCCATGCCACTGGGAGAGACCAGTGCTGAGATTAAATCTATTTTCAGTGCTATGACTTTCTAGATATCTAGAAATATGTAAGTATCTAGGCATGTCAACCTACCCCACCAATGCTCAGTTATTCTGGTATTGTGGCAATTTTGTGTCCACACATTTTACTCTATTTCCTCCTCTCGGTTTCCCTGACTGTGTGCATTTGCGTCAGAGCATGTGAGGAAGGGCCTTTTTTGACCAGCTTTACTCTCCTCAGGACAATTTTGCTCCCACCACCCTTTCCCTTGTACTCACCAATTCTATTCTCCGTTCTCACATTATCTGCAGGTTATCAGCATCCTCTGGCAGAGAGATGAAAGACCTCCTTGCCAGTTTGGCTACACTGTTAGCAAGGGTGCTTTTGCTTCACTCTCTCAGGTGGATCTCACCTCTCTTCAGAGTTGTGTTTTTCAAAGAAAGTGGTGGACTCTTTAGAGCCAGAGTACTTCCTACAAGACCAGCCAAATAGTCAATTCATGTCTTGCTGGATGTACTGGTTTACACCCAGCCTTTCCTTTCACCAGCACCCTGTGTGCAGCAACCTCTAGTCATTCTTAATATGTTCAGGGTCTCCCCTGAAACTACCATTGATACCCACAGAAATACCATCGAAGAGTAATAGGCTGAGAGCTGCATAAATTGTCAGTCTCTTCACAGCATTTCAAATGTGGACTCCTAACATGAAAGAGGTGGTAGGTAAATGTATCTGTCTTCTACAAAGAGAAATCTTCAACTACTCTCAGCTGTTGCTTCTTAGTGCAGATGCTTGGTTCAAGTTTGATCAAATGTGATGTCTCTAACGGTAGAGCTTGTCATCCCTGTTATATCTCAGGGTACTGAACCTGTCCCTGCCAGTCTGCAGGTAGAATAGGAACCTTCCTCTGTAGCCAAGTCTCACATCTGCAGCCTCTTCCATCTCTGTCATCAACTTCTTAATCCAGTACAGCCTCTGGCTGTCCCTCCTTTGGTGCAATACAGGTTCAGTTTCTTCCCTCTGAAGAGTCTCTGTTGATCGTCTGAGATGTGGCTAAGCTTGCTTACCTCTTCCAGCAGCTGCTTTGGATGGCAAGTCAGCTCCTCAAACACAGCGTGCTTCCAGCAGGTAGGATATCATTACTCCCAGCCCCAGGAGCACCAGGTATGCCATGTAGCAGTAGTAGTCAGAGTCTTGGGTGCCCATATCCTCCCACTGGAGCTCTTGCTCTGGGGATAGCTTTATCATGTGGTTCAGCAGCCACTTGCTCTCCAAAGCAGTTTTTGGGACACCTTGTTCTGTACAAACTGCTGCATCTGTTAGCTAGATAAACATACTCCTGAAGAACTTAGTCCTCACAAAGTCCAAGACAGAGAAATGCCAAGAAGTGCACCTGGGCAAGAATAACCTCAGGTACCAGGGCAGGCTGGCACGTATATTTATCTGAAGCTGTTATTATGGCAGTTGAAGGAGTATTTCCTATTTAAAAGAAACAACAAGCAAAATGAAAAAAACATCTAAAGAAATACAAGGCAGTTGCAAGGCTGTTTATCACAGTAGATAGGATGGTCTGAAAAAAAACAAATGTCACATCAACATTCCTGGTGATACTGAGCCCAAAAAAGACATTCTCATGATAGTTACTGTGTCACAGATGCAAAATGAGTCAGAAACTTGAATTCCATCCAGAAATGAATGGAGGAAGGTGGGAGAGTGTCTAAATCAAATATTAAGACAAGGGTTAGTTTTATCCCATGAGCTCACTAAATTGCATCTTTTTAGTTGCAGTTGTAAAACAGCAACTTGACATCTGGGAAAAAAAGACAATTTCTGTGCATCTATCTTCTATATTGACCTTGGCCTTTCAGATTTCTGAAGAAAGATCTGGAATTTTTTCTTTCTNTCTCTCTTTCTCTCTTTCTCTCTCTCTTTCTCTCTTTCTTCCCTTCTTTCTTTCTCTCCTTTCTTTCTCTTTCCTTCTTTTTTTCTTTCTCTCTCTCTCCTCTTTATCTCTTTTTTTCCTCTTTCTTCTCTTTATTCTGTGTGGTTTTTTTCCCTTTCCTTCTCTCTCTCTCTCTCCCTCTTCTGATGGTTCTTTATCCTGTTTCAGAAAGCTGTAAACACTTTTCAACGTGAGGTTGTCTCCTGGAGAAGCCCATGCAAGACTTCTCTGAAACTCAGTCTACTAACACCAATACAAAGGCTTTGTTTATAACCTGCCGTGCAGGACTAAGTAACCAAATGGCCTTTACTCTCTGTCAGCTTCAAATGGACAGTTTGTTGAATCAGTAAATCTAAAAAGTCACATTTAATTCTAAGTGTCACACTGTATTATTCTTACCAAAACTGTGTTTCATCCTAATGAGATTTAGAATAATGAAATAAATGTTTGCAAAGTTTACCCATATTGGAGGTAAAAGAGGTAATAGTAAATACAGTTACAAAGCACTGTGGAATTTGGCCCTCACTGCCTCCCATTGACTTCTCATATGTAATAAAAATTGTCACTATATTTCCATCATCAAATAGAGCCAGTAGCTGATCAAACATGATAGTAGTTTTTATGGTACTGCTTAATGTCCAGTGGAAAGTATTCAACCTCTTTACTCTCTGCATTTATTTATGAATTTCTTCATTAATTGGCCTATAGATTCTTGTATTTCTTTTCTTTTAACTTCTTGGAGAAACTTGTTGCTATTTTTGGCCTTAAACCCTCTAGCAATTTGTCATCACTTCTCTTGTTCTCTGCCAACTGATCGTTCCCAGTCACAGCATTGATTGTGGTTTATCTCTGTAAGAAGTAGCTTCTGGGTGCAGACTGGCTGGCCAGCTAGCCAAAGGGTGGATAATACCTTCCTGAACATACCTTACAAATGTCACGAGGCCCTCTATAAATGTACTGTATTTAAAATGCTATGATACTTTCATATTGCAACACAATTCCATCTAAAATTTGTGAAGTGACAGACAGACAAGTGTTTGTGAATATTCTTTTGCACATTTTTGTACAGTGTCAAGCACAGACCTTGATCCCCCATGAAATGCTGCATGCCCACCACAATGGAAGGACTGTATCTTTCATAGTGATGATTCAGTCTTACAGTAATGTAAAAGAACACAGTTCTTGCTCAGAAGTGCTTGGAATCTGTTCAGTCCCTTCTTTATAGTTTGCTTTTAGATAGTAACGCTAGGTGATACAAGCCTGATTTCTTCTCTCTTTTTATTCTAGTTGTATAGATCTAGTGACTCCCAGGATGACCAGCAAATGTTTATGAGAATCCATCTTCAGGAATAGTGTCAACACCATCAAATTTGTCTTCACAGGTAGGAATGTCTCAAGTGCTAGCATTAATGTCAAATCTAGAAAACTTCACAGGCACTTCCAAACAGAGGCAAAACCCACACATCAGTGTAGCTTGGAGACAGCTAGCAACAAACACTGAGCTGCTGTGTTATCTTTGTATGCACAACTTTACCAGAAGCATAATTAATCTAGAGTATGAGGAGAATGTAATAAATATCCTGACTCTGGCATAAGAAGAGCATTTCAAAGAAAACCATCTGGAGGTCTGTTCACAACTAGCAATAGCAGAACCACAAATCAGTTCATTTCACTTTCAGTGTCCGCAGTGGAGATGCTGGCACGTGTGTCAACACTACAAGCCTTTTGCACAGTTCATGGAGAACAACTTGCACTTCTAGGACATAGGCTATCTCCTATCCCTTTTCAGATATCTACTTAAAGAAGAGCTACATTGAGTTCTGTCTTTCCCTGACCATGCTCACTGGCTCTCTGACGGGTAACATTTGCAAGTGGGTAACATGTATCGGCAACCCTCGAAGAACTGAGTAAGTTATCTCCTGTGAAGAAGATGAGTCTAATTAGAGCTTGGGTTCAGCTGTTACTCAAAATTATTTTTGCAAAACAACAGAGATGTAGCAGGCAGGGCACTAAACCACGTGCAAGAACTCAGAAAGCTAAGAATTATTTCTGCTCTTTTAAATGAAAAAGGAGAAAACCACAAACTTTATTTTCGGATTATTTTCTAAGGGAAAAACTCCAATGTGGTTTATTCCAGTCTAATCAAGGTAAGACATTAACGACTGTGCAAATGACCATTTCAAGGCAATAAGAGCTAGGATGAGGATTCAAACAAACTTGTAGATGTCACCTAATCTATGAGGCACGTTCACTGAAATCATAACATATATTTTGCATCAACCAGGAAAAGCTAGCAATAATCTTGCAAATACAGAAGCATAAAACCAGCAAGGTCCTTCTTGCTGAATAAAAGTCAATAGAGGAGAGTAAGAGAGCATACTGAGCATCTACAGAAAAAAAAGGCAATGGAATTGGAAAGGAAAAGAAACCAGTAAAAGAACTGGGGTAATGATTAGACACTGCACTGATATTACTGTTTCATGAAGAGATGAGGGAACTTCTGAAAAAATATTACTGAAGTTTTGTCTTGTTGGCGCAAACTTGATGTGAATAGTTCTTATAAAAGCAAACTATGAGAGCAGTTATTGTCACAGTTCCCACTACTATTAAAAATATCATGAGACTTTTGGCTGTGATCTTACTTGAAAACAGAATTGGAGGTAAAAACTGTCTTAAACCTTTTCTTTCATCCAAAATTAGCTAGTAATTGGCTTTTACACCAAATCTTAGGTAATTCTCTGGTGCAATGTTTGCTGTGTACCTGTTTTTAAATGGTCACAGTGTTTAGTAGAACTTCTCAGAACATTAACATGCGGTATTAGAGGAAACAAGTTAATGTGGAACACATTCTGTTTATTACTTTTACACTTATTCTTAGATTTTTTAACCTTACACTGTAGACTACATGAATGACTCCATGGCTTTTTGTATTGGCACAAGATGTGTAAAAACTGATGTTTGGTCCAGAAGCTGCATGCATTCATGCTCAACTTTGAGCATTTGGATGGTAACCATGAAAGAACACTTTCATATTTAGTCCATGCTCAGGATCACATAAGAAAAGAGAGTATCTGAATGTCTGAAAGCATAGACAAATGGTCAACATGGCAGATGTCATATTTCCAGTTGTACTGCTTGACAAAGTGCAAATCTAGCCCCATACTGTAAATATTACATAGTGATGGATGATTGTAAGAAAAATGTCACCATGCTCCTGTCAGGTAATTTCTAGGGAGTAAGACTGATCTCCTTGAAATGTTGAGTCAGAATTCTTTGATTAGGGTATCGAAAAACTCATTTTCATCTCTAGTACAGAGAAGCTGTATGTTTACTCTTCATTTTCTGTGTGTACTTTTTTTTTCTCCAAAGAAATAACAACAAAACCCCCTTTTGTCTGCAGAATTTGAAAGGACAGAAAGACTCTTTGGTAGCTTAATTATCCCTACAAGTTTCTCATTTATCCTAGCATTACCTTCTGGGGTAAACCAAAGCTGTTTCTGGAAAGGTAGTTCAATTCTTTTAATATTCCCTTTGACAGTCAGGAGGAGGGGCACAAAGAAGATCAGAGAGCTGGAACACCTCTCCTATGAGGACAAGTTGAGAGGGTTAAGGTAGTTTGGGCTGGAGAAGAGAAGGTTCTGGTGAGATCTTACAGCAGACTTCCAGTTCCTAAAGGGGTCTACAAGAAAGGGACATTTTACAAGAGCATGTAGTGATAGGACAATGGGCAATGGTTTTGAACTGAAAGAGGATAGACTGAGATTAGTTGTAAGCAAGAAGTTCTTCCCTGTGAGGGTGGTGAAACACTGGGACATGTTGCCTAGAGAGGTTGGACACATCCCTGGAGGTGTCCAAGGAAAGGCTGGATGGGCTTTAAGCAACTGGTCTAGTAGAAAGTGTCTCTGCCCATGGCAGGGGAATTGGAACTAGATGATCTTTAAAGTTCTTTCCAGCCCAAATCATCCAATAACAGTATGAATCATAACTTCAGCACAGAGAAGTTGCCACAGAAATGTTCAGAGTCTGAATGAAAATCTTGGGGAAAAGCTGAAGCTCAAGAAAACAGTCTTCCAGTTTGACAAGTTGAAAGAGTAAATAAAAAATCCAATGTCTTATTCACCTGCATACACTTGTTTTAAACTTGCGTCTGTTAAGGCTTTTTTTTTTTTTTCACCAGAGAAGAGAAGAGAAGAGAAGAGAAGAGAAGAGAAGAGAAGAGAAGAGAAGAGAAGAGAAGAGAAGAAGAGAAGAGAAAGTTAAAACTGTCACATAGAATGAGCATATCAGCAGCTGCTACTTGTGTGAAAACACAATCCATTTAGAAACCAAAATAAATTCAAAAAACCTTCACAGGTCATTTTATCGCTGGCTTTCAGATAAGAACACAGGGCCGAAGGCGTTGTCATCTTCTTGGACAGTGTTTATAAGTCCTGAAATAAACACAGTTTGTGTACTCAGGGGAGTGCTTGAGTGTTGCCAGCTTTGACAAACCATGCCATTTTTTGTGTCCTGTCAGATCTTATCTGTAAAGCCTCCACAAGCTCCAAAATATACTAGCTTTTCTGTCCCATCAAGAAACTTTGATTACTCATCCCATTTTTACGCATACTGAGCCCAGGAGGCAGGCACATCTCAGGCTCCCACCTTGGCCTGATGCATGTCACAGGAGAGGAGGATGAAGCAAAATTAGCCAAGTATTTTAAGGCAAGTGTACTATGTATTTTCTCTTCTTATTCTAAGATTATCATGTTAGTTTGCTCCCAGCTACAGAGAAACAGAGAAAATAGACTGCAGATGTTGCCCTACAGTGGATTTTGTTTCTCATTATACATGTAGACATACATGAAATTTATGAGGACCAGTCTGATGAGTAAGGAACTCAGAGACTCAAGTTCTTCCCATGCTCTGTTGAAGAAAAATGCTTAAGTTAAGTTCTCTCCCACGCTGGCCTGTAGAGCTGGAGTGTCATAGAGAGGTGATAGTGTGCCATGTTCTATAAAGAGGAATAACAAAGGACGTGCTCCTCTATATCTCAAAGCATCTTGGAAGAAAATCTGTTTCCTGAAGCACTCCCTTAGGCATCAGTTATCCAAGTTCATGAATTTATCATGGAAATACAATTGAGATCTAAAGGATCGCTGGATTTTGCTTCTTGAAATCAGACTTTGCAAGTTAGAAACCACAGAATCACAGAATCTTAAGGGTTGGAAGGGACCTCAAAAGATCATCTAGTCCAACTCCCCTGCCAGAGCAGGACCACCTAGAGTAGGTCACACAGGAATTCATCCAGGTGGGTTTTGAAAGTCACCAGAGAAGGAGGTGCAACCATTCATTTGGGCAACCTTTGCCAGTGCTCTATCACCCTCACAGTGAACAAATTTTTCCTTATGTTTCTTTGCAACCTCTTGTGTTCCAGTTTGTACCTCTTGCCCCTTGTCCTTCCAGTGGACATTATTAAGAATTACTTCAAATATGAAAATGCTTAGTTATCAGCCAAGATCAGCAATATATGAATCCCTATGTCTATTTATTCATGCCAATGTTCTCAGGTCTCTACAGAGACCTTCTTATTTAGCCTTGTGGACACTAGGTAACATGACAGTCTGGGAATGGGGTTGTAGGCGTTACTTTATTGTCGTGATGTTTCAGCTGTTTATTAGACAAAGGAAGTTTATTAACAGGAAAAGGTTTTGTCTAAATTCCTCATTAAAAGCTTATAGAAACTGATGCAATGTGAAGAAAGCTGGTATTTTCTAACCTCTTTAAAACGTGTAAAAAGCATAGCTGCACACTCTGGTGTTTATAGCAGAGCAGGAGTGTGTGCAAAAGGATGTGTTATGAACAATAGGAAATCCTATTAAATCTCTCAAGGAAGTGGAGTTTTGTTTCTCTACAGAATGGACCATGGACATACAGTGCCATCCCCACTCATACTATTGAAACTCAACACTTCCTAATTGTCATGGTTTAGCAAGGAGTTGCTTTTGCTTGGTAACAGGGGGAGCGGGTTGCAGTGAAGACCTGGTAAAAGTTTTTTTAGACTCTCCCCCGACTCCTGGGTTCAGACCCACCCCCTGGCCCAGCTGGGCCAATCTGGCGCCTCTGCGATCACTATTTAGGGACAAGAATTTGAGGTGCCAGGCAGGAGGTGTAAGGGTGGTACAAGATGAAGACGACTATGCAGACCCCACAGTTGGAGAAGGAGGAAGGAAGGAGCATCAGACCAGAGACCCCTCTGCAAGCCGTGGTGAGAGTGCAGGTGGTACCCCTGCAACCTATGGATGGCAGCAGCAGCAGCTTCATGTGAGTGTGCCCGGATGGGCTAGAGACTGTGTGGGGGAGGCGGTCATGGCACAGGACATGCTGCAGGGCCTGTGCACCGCAGAGCAGCCCCACACGAGAGGCAGAGAGGAGCAGCAACTTTTGGGACAAATGCACGTCGGTACAGCCCGTGCAGTGCTCTGGGACAAATGCGCGTCGGTGCAGCCTGTGCAGGGCTGCCATTAGTGTGTAGTACCCCAAGGACTTGCAAGGAGGACTGGTGCGGAACCCACTTGCCCTGAGGTTAGACAAACGGCAGAAGCCACCAGGAACAGACTGACTGAAACCCCCACTCCCTGCCTCCCTGGGCCGTTCGGGGGGGACGGAGGTATAAAACACTGGGATCAGAGCTCTGAGCCTGGGAAGAGGAGAGAGGTGGGGAGCAGGTGGTCTTAAAGGGCTGGTTGGACTCTTCATCTCTGTACCATTCTGTGTTGTTTTGTTTTGGTTCTGTTTTGGGGTTTTATGTTTTAGTTGGTATTAAATTATTTTCTGTTTTCTTCCCCAAGCCGAGCAGCCTGGTCTGTTTTGTCCTGCACCTTAAGCGGCAATTAAGCCCTCCCTGCCCTTTAGCAATCCTTAAGTCTTCGGTACTTGAGGCTAATCGTGGTCTTTTGTTCCCTGATGGGCCTAAACCAGGACACTAATTCCAGGTTGTGCAGAGTACTGAAACCTAATGAAGTTGAGAGCTCTCAGCACCTTACCCATGAAGGGTGCCCATCTGTGATGGGTATTTGGATGAGATTCCTCCCACCTTCCATGGCAAAGAGCTGACATTGCTTTGCTGCACAGAGTACCTGGAGAAAGTGAAATTGGGCTGTGTGAAGATCTTGTTCTTCTGCTGCTGGTGTGGCAGCTTACTAGAGTTGAAAGAAACTCATTCACATTTAGGGTTCACTTCTGTGTCTTAGGAAAAAGAGTTCTTGTTCCTAGCTTTTGGTGCTCCTCACTCAGTACCCTGGCTGGTAGTGGCAATAAGCTGTGTTTCTGTCATTAGAAACCAAAATGTTTAAAGTGAGTGAGATTAAATTAGTCAAATCATAAGACAGGACCTTTCTTTTTGGAAAAGGGCAACAAAACTGACCACAGGGAAGGAGGAGATAACTGCCCTGCATTTTCTGACTCTAGGTACTGTGTTTTTTTCCTTAGATGCAGTATGCTTCACAAAGCACAAACAACTAGCTGCAGAGAATATTTTTGTTTGGGCAGAGTAATGGTAGAGTAGCTCTATAGTTGGGCAGATCCTGAATTTTCCTAAATGGAAACTCTTTATCATTAAATAAGGAGAGCAAAAATCATTGAATCGTAGAACTATTATGGTTGGAAAAGACCTTTAAGATCATTGAGCCCAATCACTAACCTAACACTGCCAAGCCCATCACTAAACTAACCCATATCCCTCAGCATGGATTTGGGAGCAGAAATGGAAATGTACTTTATATATACATGTATATGTCTTCCTACATTGTTAAACTGTGAAATGTTTCAATATGAAGAGCAATAATAGGATGACATTCCTGTTCAGTAGTTTACATGGAGTTTTGGGAAGTGTTTAAAAAAACTCTAAAGAAAGCAGTACACATCTTTACCTCCCCCATACAACAGAGAGTAATAGGCAATAAATAGGGATAGAGAATAATAGAGACAAAACTACTTAACTGGCCCCTGTGTGGGAACATTCCTTTAACACAGAATGAAGTTCCTTCTGAGAAAAGCCTCTGGAAACAAAAAGTTATCTTCAAAGTGTTGCACAAGACAAGACCCCTTAATGGGGCCGTGGCTGCTTTCTGGAGAGTAGCATTTCTGCTGTTTTTTGACAGGATGTTTACAGAATTTGCCTGACGGCATCTGATAGTCTTACTTGCCACTGCAGGTTCATTTGACATGAAAACAGCAAATAGTATCTGCAGCTACATGTAGCAGAGCATCACCAGCACGACCACTTTTGTTTCTCGCCTTCCATTGTGAAGGGAGGAAATACCTTCCACCTGAAAATGGTAAGACACAGTGTCAACAATACTGCATAGTCTGTGACAGGTTTCTCTTTGACTCTCTTTCCTGGGACTTGTATCTGTGAACTGTTTTTATCATGCAGCAGCTGCCTGCTCTCTTGAGTCTCTAAAGATACTCCAATAAACAACCACTGTGCTATAGCCTTAAAAACACTTTATTCTGATGCTTCAAAAAGTGTGTTTGGAAGCCATTGCTAGCAAAAAAAAAAAAAAAAAGAAAAAGAAAAAAGTTTGTAGAAAATATATCTCTCAGGAAAGAACAAACTTGTTTATGGAAAAGGGAAGTTAGGCTGTGAAGTGTGCTCTGTGGACATCCCTCTTCCTCAAAACCTGCTCACTCTAGCCCTTCTGTAGAAGCTTCATTCCACGAGTGAAACCTACACATCTCCCTTTTCCTACCCATTTTTCCCTTTATCTGGGACTCAATTTGCTGCAGTGCAGGAGCAGATGCAGAATACTAGATGAAACGTCTACTGAATATCTGACAACAGCAGAAGAGTCTGTAATTCACATCTATTAGGGCTGGAAAATAAATAGAAAGAGTTGGATTCACTCAGCTCTGCCTTTCTGGATCCCACATTAAGCATCAGGTTGACCAAAAGGCTGAAAGAGGGGGGATTCAGGTTAGCAGGACACTAGTGGAAGCAGTGAAGAGTGCAAGCAGAGACCTGTGTCCAACAGATCTGTGAGCAAAGCTGGGCCTGGAACAGCATTGACCAGGGCTTTTATCTTGTTGACCCCTACTCAGGGTAGGCACATTCTGATGTGGGATATCTGCTTTGGGTTTGCTCTGTGAGACTCGTGATTATTGTTACCCAACTGCATTTAATATCCTGTCTGAAGAGGCTCAGGGTAACCACATAAAAATATTTTCATTTGTTTCATCTAATTGGCAACTTAATGGTGTTTTGTCATGAGTCTGGGGCAATGTGGCTCATTATGTGGGAGTCCAGACAGATCTAATTCATGTTTTGTTCTGCCTGTGAGAGAAACCTTAGAAATTTTAGGGATTAATTCCCTTTTGAGCTGAAAGATAATTGGATAATAGAGCCTGTCATTGAGGTAATCCCTGCAGATCTGCTGCCCTTGGCATTTCTGCACACTACCTTAGAGAGCCTTCCTGCTTGGCAGTTTCTGAGAACACTGGTCGTTGATTCCTGATCCTTCCCATCTTCTGTGCAGGGAGACAAAGTACTCAGTGGACAACAGTGTTTTGACCTCTGAAGGAAAAGCCATTTTTCATTTAAATGATTCTCTTCCCCTTTAACACCTCTAATATTGCAGAGCAATATTTCTGCAAGGTTCTTGTTATCATGTATAAACTCTATCTGTCTTTCCATAACTTCAATTGCAACTCCCTCCCCCACCCTAAATGATATATAAATTGATGACGTAGAGAACTGACTTACAGAACAGAGAAATAGATGTACATTAGCATGTACCACAGCAATGAATGTATCTTAACGACTGAGTATTTTTATGTGTGTTACTTTAAACTCTGAGGTCATGGTAGCTGAACACAGTGCTGTGGAAACAGCTATGAATTGTCCTGTTGTCACAGGCCCAAGTTAACTTTTTTCTGTCTCCTGTTGCTGCATGGCCTATTAGAGTAGAAGCTTTGTACGTGACTTCCCACACCTGTGCTACAGGCTGTTGCATGTCAGTGGCAGGGAACAGTGATGCCTGCCTGTGTAGGGCTTGCATCATGATTTGATTTAGAAAGCAACATGTTAACAACATAAAATAATATTACTGTTTCTTATCTCAGAGTAAAATGTTCACAAAATGAGAGAGGCTGAAGAAAATACCAAACCCCAACGATATTCATTCTCCACACATACATGGAGCTTTTTATAGAGTCTTAGCAGTATCCATGGTCTGAAGTTTACCACATCCCCCAAGGCCACAGAAAGATTGATCTATCCACCAAAGTTCTAATGATTATTTGTCAAATCTGATTTTCATAATGCAGGTACCAGGACTATTATTTTCCTCGTAGATTATTCCATAGTTTGATAGATTATACTTTCCTGTCATTCAGAATCATTTTTCCTGCTCTCAGTTCTGCTGCTCTGTTGTATCTCAGGTGAGGCTTCACCACAATTCAGGAAAATTTTCATTCCAGTTTTTTGCCTGCAAATACTGTTGAAATTCATCTTTAACACAACATTTTCCCCTATAAATCCGACTTTGGAAAAAAAAATGAATAAAAAGATCAGTTTCAATTTGTACACAAAGGCCAACAAATTCTAGGCAGCACAAGTCCTAGCCAAGGTACTTCCATCAAGAACATCAGATGTCCAAAGTTTCTAGGGAAAGCACTTTAGTATATGTCAGCAAGTGTTATCTGAATAAATAAATGAGAAGTTACACCGTTTGTGTCTTGGATCAAATCTAGCTGTGTCTTTCCAGTGCTTTTTGAAAAACAACTGTCATCGCAGCATGGACTGTCTTGTTAATGGTCTCTGATGGCAGTGCTGGTTGGTGATGGCTCGAGATATCTGAGCAGCTGCACCTCTATTAGCTAGTTCTGTGATAGGAAAGATGAAAGTGATTTGGGAATGACCAAAGTTTTCCTGTGGGTAGGTAAACCTCAACTCTCATTACAAAAGAAGTACGAAGGAGAAAAGTTTAGCTCATGTGCTAATGGTCTGGCAACAAACTGTGCATTGCACCTGGAAACTTTCTTCTTTCCTTCCTGTACTGCTCACAGGTGAGAAGACACCGTCTACAGTGCTGTGAGCAGAAGCCAAAAGAAGCATTTTACTACCATCAGGTCTCATTATGTCCTCAGTAGTATTATGCCTCCCCAGCACACATGAAAGCCTTTTAGAATCAGACACACAGGCTCCCACTATGTTGCCAAAATACACTAGGAAAATGTGTGGTGTTAGAAGATGAGACATTTTTTTAGCCTTTTACATCATATTGCTTACTCAGATTCAGTAGATGCCTGCACTGAGTCCAGGCTGAAAGAGGCTCAGCCAGAGAGAAGCTAAAAGCCTGCCTTTTAAAATATGGGGCTTTATATTGAATTCTTGGAAAGATATGAAAGTACTACATTGTATAGCATACAGTGTTTTAAAACAAAATTAATTCAAAATTAGTTTACAAAGAGAAGTCAAAAAGGCTCAAAATGTATTAGAAAACAGCACGTGAAAAAATGAATATACAAAATGAAATGAGATGCCATGATAAAATGGCAGCAGTTGTATAATATGCAAAGAAGGCATGCCAAATTGAAGATGAAAAGTACTGAACTGAATATACAACACTGAAGCAATGACAGCAGATGATGAGAATGGTATAAGCTAATGAAAAGGATAGAGAGGAAGAAAACAGACATTAATATGAAGGCACAAGTTTAACATAAAGGCTTATCAGGTATATCACATCTATAAAATATGAAAATGCTATTGAAAAAAACCTCTGGTCTGAAAGCTGTGTATCTGCCTCAGACTTCCAAAATAGTTTTGCTTTAAAACTTTTGAGTGGCAAAGTTTCAGAGAATACATGCAAATGAAGCCTGAACCTGATCAAGTGAGACTACGATTTACTGCAAATATTGAATATAGCTACATGCACTGCAGAAAATTGGGAAATACGATGGCAAGATATCGCCATATTCACTTGACTCTGGTCAAAAGGCTTTTTGAAGATGTTCTTCTACCTCTGCCAATCATATAAGAGAGTTTACCTGTGAAAAAAAGAAGTATATTAACAATTACAGAAGAGGCAGAAGTAAAAGGAAAAAAAAAACCCTCTTGTGACTGCTTTGAGAGGTGACAGTCTTGTAGTCAAGAAAGCGGCATTTTTACCTTTACAAAAATGAGATAAAGAGTTTGATACCTACTACTAGTATGGTAAGCAATACAGCCCATATCATACTTACATGCATTATTTTCATGCTGAATGCATATTTTCCTGTTCATAAATTTTACTGAATTTTCCCTCCTCTGAAGTGCATTACAGGCTGTAGTACATATAGGTACAGTCTCTGCAGACAGGTCTGTGACCACTTTCCCTGCAGTCCAAGAGTATCAGCATCCAGCTGAGTCTGATTAGGCTGCAGCTAGGAAATCCCCAAATCTCTTCAAGATTTCTAGATCACCAATGGAGAGTAAAAAACATGCAGCATTGGAAGACAAAACTCTTCAAAACCAATTCTTCAGAAAACTATTTAAACTATGAAACACAATAATTGGTTTTGTTTGTTTGTTTGTTTTTTTATTGATTTGAAGCTGATAGAATAAGGGGACATGTGACTGTAGAGCAGGTTCTTCCTGCAGTAAAGGGGTGTTCTATCACTGAGGCCACAAGAACCATGACAATCAATGGAGAGTCTACCCTGCTGTTTTTTTAATTCTCAGTCCATAATGTTTTGAATGCCCTGCTGAGAAGGCTGTTAGAATGGTAATCTAAGACTTAATAAAGTTTACTTCTACTTAAATATTAATCTCCTCAGTGTCTATCTCCTTTTTATAGCAACTGTCACTCCAGCTTTCAGTAACAACGCAGATCAATCTGCAAACACAAGAAGTTGCTGAGCCCGTCTGCCCTTGTTGGTGAAGCCACAGCAGCCACATGAGGAAAGGCAGAATGAGCACATTTCCATGCACAAGGCCAAGACAATCTGCAGTGCATAGAGCAGAGAGGAGTAATTTGTGTTACCTTCTCATTGTAATGCTTAATAAAAATAGACAATAAAACATTCTGAGTATCACTGAAGCAAAATGCTAGTTAAAATGAAGCTGATAATAAAAGGCTCAGAGGGCTTTCTTGAATCAAGTATCAGCCTCAAGCAATCAAAAAGAATTTCCCAAGGGCTTGCTTAATAAAGGAATAAAAAGAAACATTTACTTCACATGCCTCATTTTCCCCATCTTCTGTGGTTAACTGTGGTTGTGCTTGGGACCCACAGTGACGCCTCTCATCCCCTATGTAGTAATAATGTGCAAAGCAGCCTTCCCTTTGTCAGGACAAGCTGCTTGCACACCTTGGATTGCAAGGGCAGAAACGCTTCCAGTTTCTCAAGGGTCCCAGGCAAACTTAAGGAACCTAGTTAGGCGTGAAGAAAGAGCTGAAGAGCTAAAGGAAGAGCCTGTTTTCTCTAAGTGTCAGGAATGTCACCAAGGAAGGGCAGCTGACACCAATTGTAAATGCCAGGCAATGCATTTGGAAATATATACTGTGAGTGTTGTGCATTTGAAGGACAAATGGCTATGAGAAACCCAGGGTATAAAAAAGTATAAAAAAGACATCAGCACTGTCCTTGTTTCCCATATCCCTTTAGCTGCTTCAGGTCACAACATTTGGAGTACTGTTGCACAACGCAAACAAGCTCTTCTTCTAGTTATTTTATTGCACTCAACCTTTCTGTGTTTGAAATCACATCCTTTCTGTGCTGCCCTTTTCCTAGTGCTACCTGGCCATGAGTGGTTAGTGGGTCTTGTCTGCAAATGGGAGGTGGAACAGACTATAAACACAGGCCCACTGGTGAAGAACTAGCTTTCAAGCAAGTTCTGTGCTTTGTTAGACATTGAATCCCTTCCAGCAGACACAGACTTTGGCATTAGTCACATAATATATGGTAAATTTTGTCTTTCAATGAAGAGAAAACTCTTTCAGTGTAAAAAAAAAAAAAAAGGCTATGTTTCATTGAAACAAATGGAAATATCCCCTTTAACTTTAAAATAGAAGATGGACTGGGCTTTTAGTTTTTTAACTCATTTCACATGGAAAATGAGTCAAGTAATTCTTCTGTTTACCTGAAACACTGAAACTTCTCAGGAGATGTTATGTATTGCAAGGAAAGGTGTCACAGTGCAGGGTAATGTGTTCAACAGCTCATGAGGTGGGAGGAGGAGCCTTCTGCAAAGTGCTTCTGAGAAATACTTGCAGATCCCTGGTAAACTATCACTTTGTTTTGTGGGTGTTTTTTCTCCTAGGTGCAACATTTTTACTCATATAACCTCTTCCTCTAAAATAATAATTCTCTCTTTTTCCTCCTCTGTATTTTACTTCACTACTAATTAACAGTAATAAATTTATGAAATTCACATAGGTTTTCCTTGGAAATTATCAGAACATGTTTTAAAGAGATGGAAGAAGGAAGAACGAAGGGTATATCTGATTACATATTCTTGTCTTATGACAAAATAAAATATTTAGCAGTTTGCAAATGAAGGTGGAAAACATAATGTGTTTCTCAGAACAAAATAATCCTTTGAGAACATACTTAATGAGATGAAGGTTAGGTGATGACAGACCCTGGTTTGATGTCCTAAACCATCTACATGGAGGAAAAGATACAAAATATCAGAAGTTTTCTCTTTTTTTCTCTTTTTTTTTTTTTTTTTTAGAAGAGAAGATAACCAACAGGTCCAAAAATAGCAGAAAAGTAAGATTCACACATAAAGAAAGGAGTTGTAATACATTGTAGAAAACTTTGCTTACAATTGACAATGGTAAGCTTCAAAACACTTTGCTGTAGATATTTAGTAATCTAATAAATTATATTTAATAGCCTTACAGTATGAAACCATATAATGACATAATATCTAGCACTACTTGGTTAGATAAAATTTAAATATTAGTGCTAAATACAGTCAACATTTTCTCCAATGGAATTAACTGAATAAATGTAAGTATGATAAATATGGTTACAACTCATAGCTGTAAACTGCCTTCTAGATTGGATCAAGGACAAAAGCAGCCTATGCATATGTGCTACTGAATTGCATACTTACAGTTCAGAGCAAAATTTAGAAGAATTAAATTTATGTAGGCTAAAAGGCTACAGGAGGTTAAGCTATATAAGTCTCACAGGCATGCTATCTTTTTCTTAGTGACTGACTGGATTTTGAAGACAAAAAGTATACGAGATTGAAGAAGTCGGTAAACCCACTGTCTCCCTAAAGTTCATAAAAGACAATATTGCACATAATGCTCTTAAATAGAACTTTTATTTAATGAAGCCCCTTCCAGAAAAAAATTAACATGCACTTCTAGAGTTCATAGATGCTGTAGGTTTTGAATCACAGAATCTTAAGGGTTGGAAGGGTCGAAAGATCACCTAGTCCAATCCCCCTGCCAGAGCAGGATCACCTAGAGTAGGTCACACAGGAACTTGTCCAGGTGGGTTTTGAATGACCACGGAGACCACTCATCTGGGCAGCCCCTTCCAGTGCTCCATCACCCTCACAGTGAAGAAGCTTTTCCTAGTGTTTCTTTGCAACCTCTGATGTTCCAGCTTGTACCCATTGCCCCTTGTCCTATCATTGGACATCACTGTGAACAAGTAGCTCCATCTTCCTGACATATGCCCTTTATTGATTTGCAAACATAAATGAGGTCACCCCTCAGGCTCCTCTAGCTGAACTAGACCCTGCCCCATTGATCACAACCCTCTGCCTTCTTCTGTTCAAAGTTAACAATCCACCTCACTACCTGATCATCCAGCCCACAACTTCTCAGTTTTGCCAAGAGGATGCTGTGGGAAACGATGTCTAATGCTTGACTATGAGAGCAGCCAACCACATTGACTGCACTACCACCTGCATCTATCCACCTGGTTACATCTTCATAAAAGTCTACCAGGTTGGTCAAATGTGATTTCCCTTTGTTAAAACCATGTTGACATCTCCTAATGACCCTCTTGTCCTTAAATGCCTGGAGACAGCACCCAGGATAAGTTGTTCCATCACCTTTCCAGGGATGGAGGTGAGACCGACTGGTCTGTAGTTACTCAGCTCCTCCTTCTTACCCTTTTTGAAGACTGGAGTGACATTTGTTCTCCTCCAGTCCTCAGGCACTTCTCCTGTTCTCTGTAATTTACTAAAGATGGTGTAGAGTGGTTTAGCAATGACTTCCACCAGCTCCCTCAGCACCCACAGATGCATCCCATCAGGGCCCGTGGATTTATGCACATCCAGACTGGTCAACTGATCCTTAACCCAGTCCTCACCAACCAAACAAAACTCCTCCTTTAACCTGACTTCCTCTGGAGTCTGGAGCTCCTTAGGAGAGTCTCCAGCAGTATAGATAGAGGCAAAGAAGGCATTCAGTAAGTCTGCCTTCCCCGTATCCTCTGTCACCAGGGCATCTGCTTCATTCAACAGTGGGCCTACATTGCCTCTAGTGTTAGTTTGTCTGTGATGTATTTGAAGAAGCCCTTTCTGTTTTCCTTGATCTCCTTTGCAAGGTGTAACTGCAATAAGGCTTTAGCTTTCTTAGTTTCCTCCCTACATCCTCTGATGAGAGCAGCCATCCCTTCCTTCCATGATCTATAAACTCTCTTCTCACCATCTCACAGAGTCCGTCTATTGAGGTTTGCACAAAACACCAGGATTTACCTCTTTAAATGGCCCTTGAAAGTTGTGTGAAATTATCATAACACAATGCATGTGGAAGATATTTTATTCTTTTAACTCCTTATGCCTACAATCTTCCCAACTAGAAGATGGTAACTGGGTGGTTCTGGACTTCCATGTTATTTGTTGTGTCGTGCTCTTGGAAACTGAGTGAAGCTAAGGGTCCTTTGTGTATCTGGCATTCAATAGTCCTACTACCTTTGGTAAAAATAGTTTAATCGCAAAAAGTGAACAATGATTTTCATGAGAAATTGATTACTGAATATGTACTGCTAGTTTATAAGCAGTCTGTGTTTCCCAGTCTCCTGGTCATTTTCAGTCAATGTGTTCCTAGAGTATGTAATTTCTTTCTTAAGAAAGAGCAGGCATCTTAGCTCAATATGCCTAACACTCGCTAACAAAACTAACAGAAGAAGAACAAGAAAGCTGAAATGAAAAAATACCTTCTCTGCTTTTTTCTGATTAAGTTGTGTCAGGAGTGGATGCAGCACACAGGGTGACAGATTCTCTTTTAAGGAACTCTTCTTTTGGTTTTGAATACATTCTAGGTTGTTTGTTTATTGGAAATAAAGCCAGCTACTGCCACTTAATTATCATTCTATCTGTGCTGAATGAAGAATGATGATGGAAAACAGAATCCTTCATACAATTTATCAGCCTGAAGAGCAATCCCAGATAATTAGAGTCATAGACTGACACAGCATGCAGATGGTGCTCCAAAGCCAGCTATCTAGAATCAATCCAATCAATATTGTTTTATCCTATCAAGGGTGTTATTCAAAGCCATTCAGAAAGGCCACCATGCTCTCATTTCTTAGGAGCTTCTCTTTCCTTAAATGACTTTTGAGAGGTCTTTTAACTTTAACCTTATCATTTTTTCCGTACATGACATAAATGATATTTAGGAACGTAGGCTCAGATTCTATTATAACGTATGTCAAATGAACAGAGACAAAGAAGACAAAACCCACAGACTAATTTATAGGGCTTAAAATTCCCATTGGTTTTGACACAATGAGGAGGCTAAGTTAATAATTTTTAAAAAATACCACTGGAAAAGTAGAATTAAGGTTTCCATGGCAACCTTAACTTTGACTCCATGACTTAAAAGATGGTCTTTCTTTCTTTTGTTCAGGCAATTCTTGTCTGACATTTGTTTTTTTTCTCCCATTTTGGTATACAGTTACAGTACTTGCTTTTTATTCATTTTATGGAGTCAAATAAAGCTGGCTTTTACAAATCAAACTGAAGGAAAGGTCAATGTTTTCACTATCCAAAGAGGAAACACAGCAACTTGTAAAATATTTTTATGTGCCTTTATTATTAATTATTATTAATAATAACAGTAATAATCATGGTCCAGATTATTTTCTCTTTCTTGTGAAGAGTCTGAAATGTCAGCAAAATTATTACATAGTCCCCAGAAACCTGACTAAAGACTAAAACACTGCCTCACACAGCTTTGCACAAAGGCCTTATCACAGCTGGTCCTGCACTGAGCTGACGGGTGATGCTTCATTTCCAGAAGCCTCTTAATAGCGGTTAAGGTCTGTAGCATCACATAGTCAACCCAAAGATAATAAAGAGCTATCAGTAGGTGTCTTGATGTTTGCAGTGAAGAAGTGAGGACACCACTGAGGGCAGAAGCAACTGCTTGGTTGTGGCGGGGAGGGAGGCATGGACAAGATGGTGAGTTCAGACCTTTCCTCACTGTATCTCCTCCTCGCCAAGGGCACTGCGGCTTTCTCTCTAGTTTCAGGAGACAAGCTTGGTAAATTTGATTGCTCAGCATAGAGGAAAGGGTATGCTTCCAGTGGGTCAAACCCAGCCATATTGCAGTACAGCCAACTTCAGACAAGCTTCCTTCTAGAAATGTAGCTAAATCAGACAAGAAAGATGGAAGTAAAAAAGAAAAATAAATTTTTGTGGCTTTTATTGCAACCTGAGGGAAAAATTTTCTGAGGTTTTACAAATGCCCTATTGCATGTATGACACAGGCAGTGCTCTGTAGCCCTGTTCTTGACTCTGCTTTTCTTTTTTTTTTTTTTCTAAAATGAAAAATTAACTAAAACATGCATATATATTGACATAATTTGGGGTTGCCATGGCAATGCTGCTATACCAGAAATAAATGCAGTTTGGAAGTATGTTGTAATTATAACCAGCACTGAGATACAAAAGGAAATATTTCTGAGACAGTTTTAAGTCAATACAATGTAAGTATCTTATTTGTATCTTATTTGTGTGCATTTGTGGAGGTCTGTTTTTTATAACAGAGCCTTAGGCAGAAAGGGCATTACTCAGGGCTCATTGAAGTCAGTTTGAGACTTAGTGATTATTTTTTTAAATGTTTACATCCATTTTGCTTTGTACCTCTGGCTGGCAAAACACACAAAGAAGATTTATTCCTTCCAATATTTGCACTTCCAATGCTTTCTTAGTTTCAGGAGTCAGATAATTAATATCTGGGAAGATGCTGGTGATGGGGGGGCCTTCTCACAGCAGGTTTGTAGGTTCTCATCTTGCAGACGTTGGATGTACCCTCATTTATACACCAGTGTGCCTATAAAGGAGGATACATGGGGAGGAGGAGAGGGCTGAAGGTTAAATGATTTTTCAGGCTCCTCCATGCTGCTTTTGAAAGAAAAACAAGAAACAAATGGCTGTGGGGAAACTGTGGCAGACCATGCAGAGCACATCACAGGGCAGGGAAGGAAGAGGTATAGGTAATGTGCACTAATGCAGAAGGTCTCAAGTAATAGTTCAAATACTGTCATGATTTGGCAGGTGGGGAGGACTGCCTCAGATGCTTAGATTGTTTGAATGAACAACAACAGAAGGCTGACCTTAACAACAGAACATCAGGATAGAGGGTTGTTTTATTTGTTACAGTCAGTTAGTTTCTAGCACCTATTTCTGCTGAGATGTCTGTCTGAGCATCAATTTTGCTTCAGAAGTCAGAGTCTTAAAAACTTTCAACTCTTTTAAAAAGGTCATTTTTCATCCTGAACAGAGAGGACTACACTACTATACACTTTATTCTCTACATAACTTATTTGAAAGTAAAACTAGAACTGTTAGATATGTTTTCATAGCATACTCTTAGTTTATCTCTACAATAATGTAATTGAAAATAAGCTAAAAATTCAGTAACAAAAAACCCATATAGGATTGTGTACCAGTAACTTCAGGCAAAATACAAGTATCAAGAATATAGTAATTTTCATAAAACAAGCATTATTTGAAAAAATGAAAAATAACATCTTAAAATGTATGTGTTCATAACCGAGCAACTAAGGGAATTAAAGTATATAATAGATTGTATACTTTATATACTTCATACTCTTCAGAAAGTTGTAGGAAGGAATGCAAATTATTGTAAAGAATTGTAATCTCTCTCTCTCTAAAAAGTAGTTCAATCTACTTTGGCATCACAAGAGCTAAAGTCTGAAGTAAATTTTAGCTAAACAACTATTTCAAACATCAACGAAACCTGAATTAAGGATAAATTAAAGAAAGCTTGATAGATCCAAGCACTACTTCCTCCACACTGCTTAGCAGTCTTTGCATGCTGGTTCCAGTACCACTTTCCAGTCCCTCTTAAAAAATTACTCCATCTGGGCTTATGATATTGTAAATGGAATAGAATGGTTTATTTGTACTGCCCTGAGACCAGAAATGGTTTTTCTAAATACCTTATCTGGTTACTTTTATATGTAATCCATGCATGTATATTTGTCCCAGAAGTCAAATTAAAGAATTGTATGTTCTTTTCAAATACCTAATCTCATTTTAAAGACTCCAATGCAATTGGAAACATTATCTCTTCACTATGTAGTCTTTCCAATAGGAAATGAACTTTATTGTTAGAAAATTACATCTGATTTCAAGATTGAATGTGTATGACTTCAGCTTTAAGATGCTAGTTCTTGTTATTCCTTTGTACATGGGGAAAAGAAAAAGAGATAACATAACCATCAGTTACCTTTACTGGCAATACTAGTGCTTTTATATTAAAATAAAATAAGTTTTTGCCCTCCTAATCATTAACTGGCATAATATGTGGAAACTTTAATACTGCAGCTGTGTCTTTAGAATCCCAAGTACTTCCTCACTTTGTGATCTATGCCACCCTTTTTGGATAGGGACTCCAGAACTGAGGGCAACATTGGATTGATGATCTTCCCTGTGTAATGAATAGACCAACACAAATATTAGACTGGATGGACCTGTTCCCTTTCTTGAGGGGAAAATGACTCCCTGGAAGTTTAGAGCCATTTCTGCTATCTTGACTTTTTAACATTGATGTGCTTTACAGAGAGCAACTGAAGAATCTTAGTTAACAAGCATGAAAAAAGAGCAATGACTAAGGCCCATCTGAAGATACCTTAATGGGCAATTGGAAACCAAGGGTTGTGAGGGTTTCAATCTGGTCCATATGACCATAATGAGATTAAATAGTCAGGTGCTGTAGCTAATGTTTTTAGGGTAGAAATGAGGTACACTTCTTTAACATGGACTAACCCCTGGAACAACTACCTAGAGATGCAGTGGATTCTCTAGCAGATATTAATTACTTTAAGTCATTAAAAAAAAAAAGGAGTAACCCTTTCTAGTGAATTAAGTACACAGATTACCAAGTAAAATATTAGGAGATGATTAATAAAAAGTATCCAAAATCACAATACCGCTTTCTGATCTTCAAAACCATAAATGAAGGGGAGAAGATGACGGATAAATCCTGCTCACCAGCATATAGGCATCGACTTTCTGGTGAGTTAGCAATTAATAAGGTTGTGTTTATTTTCTTCTTAACTTGTGGGAAATCACGAAACAGAAATCAACTAATCATATGCACGAAACTATTACCCATAAATATCTTTACATGCATAAAACACACTGCCTCTAACTGGCAGACAGCCTAACTTCAGGTTTAAAAACTTGAAAGATGTGGGGCTGAGATATTTTTTTCATTAAGGGATCACAGATCACAGTCTGGCTCCTTCCATTCATCATTAGAACATCAAATGAAAACAGACTCTAAAAATCACGTAAGAAAGTTTTATGGGACCAAGGAGAAATATGAAGTGGCTTTATCCATGTAACTTGCCCTGTGTGACTTCCCATTGCCTTCCCACTATTGCACATGGTGACTGACAGCCTCATAAACATGAAGCTAGTGAAGCACAAAGGCTTGGTCAGCTTTTGGGTATGAAGTTCTGCTGAAGTATCCTACTTAACAGCACAGAGCATCTTCCACTAGGGCTGAAGTCACTCCCAAAAGCCTCTCGGGGTATTGCTGGTGATTTTTAGCTCTGAATTTCACTACATCATAGAGGCCAGAAAGCTGCATAACGTCCTGGATTTAACCTGGAGGAACGAGTTAGAGCAAAATAGGTTTTATACAGTTTCTTTTCTCTTTGCTTGGTGAAGTAATTGTAAACCTTCTTCCTGGAAGTTCACACTAATACTGTAAAGTAGTAACATTAACAACACAAACGAAAGAAGGTGTGGATTTACTAAGGAGATGTACTAGGTTAAGATTTCTTGATTTTAGAGTGAGGAGAAATGTTTGGAACTTGTCTCAACAATTAATTTCAGTCTAAAATAAAAATCTTTACAAAAGGGGATTTTAAAAACTACCTCATGGTTTGAGTGTTTGGTTTTCTTGGGACTCAGATTTTCATCTGTTCAGGATTGGGATTTTTTTTCCATCAAAATTGGTGCAAACACAAAGAAGTTTTATTCTCTTCCTGAAAAGTCAACAGGTGCATGATGAATTCTGCAGGCATGAAATATGGCAGATCACTAGCTGGCTACAACTGATTTCTTTTTCCTTTTAAAATGGCATAAGTGTAATTTCAGTACAAATAAAATCCAGCTACAGCAGTAGTTCAGTTCAGCAAAGCAAAGAGCAAGTTAGGATGAGATGAATCTTATCACATTAATAATGACATCTGAAAAAAGAACCAGAAATAGAAGTATACTTTGTACAAAGAGTCAAATCTATCAAATATACTGCAAACTTGAATAAGAAGCAGGAGAGGTTTCAAGAGTAGTGTGGAGCATGCAGATGGCAAGTACAGCAGCTCCCTGCAGAGTTTCCTCTGAGGCTGTGGGAGTGGGATCCTCAAGTATGGAACGTGAGAGTATTTCTGAATTGCTCTCCTACATGTCTTTCAGCTTTCCTGAGTCCATGATGATAATAGAAAAGTCCTGCTTGCCCATGTACTATATACACAATTAGATGGGACCAGTATTTTTCTGTTGTTCGTGTTCTCTGTTATGCTCCAGCGTGGGAGACATTACTAGTAACAGTGGAAACAGGGCTTTATTACTTGGTGGTGAGTCACTGCAGCTGAGGTTGCTGAGGACCAATCCTCATGCAACACAGAGATATGTCCTGAGGGCTGACTGGAGAGGACACATAAGTCTCCTCACAAGTCAGTCTGGGAAAGAAGTAGGCAAGGGCACACTTGCAGAAGACCAAACAGCGATTCCTGCACCATAAGTTAGCAGAAGATCAAACCTGGGTTGACCATATCACACAAGAGCATGTGCTGCAGACAAGGAGAGCTGTGGCTGAGCAAGATTGGCTCTTATGTGTCGCTGAAAGGATTTCCAGTTTCTTCTTGTATCTCTTAATTCTTTGCAATGTTTTTTGATATCTTACTTTATTTGCATGTTGCTAGATCAGGACTTTCCTTTTTGATTATTTTTTCTCCTCTCTTATCTTCTTTGTACACCCCAACTGCTTGCAGGAGCAACCCTTAGTCCAGTGAAGGCTTTGTCACATCAACCCTTCCTTTTCACCACCTATGGTTTTGATTGTTTCATCATCTGTTTCCTGTTCTGTCTCATTGGGGTTTTTTGTTTAAAACTCTCTTAAGTGTGTATTGTTAGTTCATTAAAGCATATACAAGTCACATTCTTTATTAAACAACTTTCTCCCTCGTTCCTAGGCTGGCAGCTGTCACGCAAATTTATTTTGGAGCCCACATATCATAGAATATGCACCAAAGCATGCAAGGCTTTGAAAGTTTCTTCTTTCAGGCCTCATATATACAAAGTGGTGGTACAGAGGAAAAGGAATATACTTTGCAGTTTTGTTATTTGAATAAGAGAACGAGTGGAAATGGGAAGTAGCAGGATTTCTGTTCAAGAATTTAAAATATAAGAATCTAAAGTGAAGCTCCTACTTTAGAGCAAATGAACATTTTCACCTTTTCTCACACTCTGGAGGAAATTTTTGTAAACATCAGTAAAAATGCTTCATTATCCTCCTCCAAGTCACTGCTTAAAACCTTTCTTGTCCTAATGCCAGGAATGAACCTTATAATGGTAAAACTACTGCAGCAGTGATTTTACTGCCAGTCATATTGATTGATGTTGTGTCACTGATCCCTTGTACTCTCCATCTGCCTCTTTCCATCTGCCTCTTGTCTGGGATGGTAAAGTCTTGGAAAACAGAACGTTATTTTTGTTATTTGAGTAGCACTCTGCATCTCCCATCATGCCGATTCTAGGAAGAAGAAAAGGAAGAATAAAACAGGAAGACATTAGGATTGCATTGTATTGTTTCAAACCGAAGATCCATCTAAGCAGGTCTCCTGCTCCAACATCAGCCAGTAGGAACAGTGCAGAAAACAAAAAGCAGTGCTAGTGTTGTCATCCAGTTTTGAGCAATCTGAAGCTTTGGGACTTTGGGCCTTATTTGTATTTTTAATATCCCTGGATTATGACGTTTCCTAAACTAAATTTGCAGTGTTCACATTATACTGTGAAAATGATTCCCACAGTTTAATTAGGCCTTCTGTGAGAATGTACTTCTTTTGTTCACCTTATACCCTGTGTTGAGCAGTTTTCTTCATTACTTGTTTTGTTTCTTCTTTAAGTTCTTAGAGAAACCTGTCATTTCAAAACATCAAAATAAAATATCAATTTATCTCTACGTTGATCTTTCTCAGACACCTATACTGTAAAAGTTAATAATGTCTTTGGAAAAGTTTAATTTCTTTCATGGCTTCTGAGGTGTTCAGTGAAGTTCACAAGAGTATTCTTGAATTCTATTCTTAAAGAGGTGGTATCCACCATTCATTTCTTTATGCACATCTCACAGGAACAGAAACAGGAGATGTGAGGGGGCGTTTGAGAACCCACAACTCAGTATTACCACTGCTGTGCAGTTTGTCTCACAGCAGAGAGCATCAGCCTATACCTATACCCCTCACCTCAACCCTGTCACCCTCATGTACATGTGGGCACTGGTAGCCACTCACAGCTGGGCACATACCCAGCCTGACATGTCTAGGAAGACAGAGAAGTCTAAAACGTCTTGGATAATCTCATTATTTGCTGAGCTTTGGAGCTCTCAAAGCATTCTAGTTGCTCAGGGTGAGGCAGTTGGAAAGGACCTTCGAGGCCAACAAAAAATACATCTGAATGTGTCAATGGTGTTAACATGTTCCATATCTGAGTGTGTGTTGAAGTGACATCCTCAGGAGTGCTGGCCACAGTGTTTTAAACATGCACCATCTGCCTTTCCCTGCACTCCTGATTTTGTTATTGAGAGCAGGCAGTTTAGTGGAGGCACATTGTAATCTCAAAAATTGTTGTAAGAGGTATCTGGGGCCTTGTGTTCCTTTACTTGATGAACACATTCAGTAGCATCCCTGTTGGTGAGAATACCTAAAGCCACATTCTTCTAAAAAACCCCCCAGCACTAAAGCCAAAATCATTGGCCTGCCATTAGGAATACCAGAGCCATTTGGAGGTAGCATCTTTGTTTTAATCTTGACTGGCAGAAATCTGTAACTGTGTAGTGTATGGTTTTATGTGGCTCCTGCCCAGAACAGTGGATATTTCAGATTAATCAACATTATCATAGAATCACAGGACCATGATATCACAGAATCATAGAATAACTTGGGTTGGAAAGGGCCTTTAAAGTTTATCTAGTTTATCCACCCTGCAATGAGGGTGCCCAAAACCACAGCAACATATTCTCTAGTACCATGGAGTTTAATAGCAATTGTTCTGCCAAAAGTTCTGCAGCGAGAACTGAGACTACAGTCAGATCCTGGCCCAATCAATATTAAATCATTTATGCAGTATAAAACAGTTCCAGTTGAAGTGCAAGCAATGGAGCATAGCTGGAGGGATGTGTATTTGCTCTTGGTAGACATATGTGAACAAGTTCTACCAATGCTGTCAGACAGAAGATTATGAGCAAACTCTGATCCAAAAATTTTCTGCCCATCCTGCATCTTATTACCTCGGAACCAGTAACAATGTCCAAAGAGCAAAAACTGGGTAGGGGGAATTAAAACAGAATTAAGGGTTGAAAGGTTGAAGAGAGGTTGGACTAGATGATCTCTAAAAGTCCCTTCCAACCCCTACCATTCTGTGATTCTATGACTGGGAGAAATGTCAAGATATCTGTATAGAAGAAATCAAAGTCTGCAGAAGAATAAGACAAATTTGCACAACACTGTTGAGAAATCAAAGGTTAAATACACATACTGGAATGAAAAATTGTGGGAAATACTGAGGAAGTTGCTTAGGATAGTACATTGAAATGTACCTAGATGCGATAGAAAGAATGGATGGAACTAAAATGCAAATTAACATACAGAAAAATAATACCAGATTGCAGAAAATAGCCCTTTATGTTAAAGTTGAGCAAATAAGACATATTTTAATTGTTATACAATTCACAGTGGAACAAGTCTGATTTCAAGTCTGTTGAAAACAACAACAGAAATTCTGGTTTCTCACTAGAAGTTTCTCATTAATTTGTGGAAAAGCTTATCTTTTCCCATCAATTAAGTTTAGGTGAATATCTGAATGAAGTATAACTTACTTAGAAGATGTCAAAATTAAAAAAAAAACCAAACAAGTATTTATTTATTTATTAAAAAGTCTTAAACCCCAGAATCCTAGAGTGAAGAAACTGTAAAATATGCAATATTCCTTTTTGTGCACGCAGATGAGATTTTTGTATTTATATTTTTTTTTATCCAGGTAACAAAGACTATTTTACCCCTTAATTTCAGTCAGATTGCCTTCAGACATCTAGGCAAAGCACTAGAAAATGCTCTGCCAGAGGCACTTTTCAGAAACAGGGAAATTGATAGACTGCTCTCATTGCTCTTTTTCACCTTTGCAAGATGAACAGTTAGAGAGAATAGTGTCTTTTACAGGCTGCAAGCACAATATTTCAGCAACTGGGTTGGCAGAATGCACCTGACCTGATCCTTACTCACTGTTATATCCCTTTGCTACTGTCTGTACTACAATTTGGTCCTAGAGTCTTTGTAGCATTTGGCCCAATCTCTGCCCTGAGGTGCTGGGTGGTGATTTCTGCTCTCAGAACAGGAATGACTATTCCAGACAGAAGCTCTCACTTGTTTCTTTCCTCTGCTTTCTCCAAAGGTGTAGTGGTTTTGGCCTGGGCCAGGTTTTTCAGTAGCAGTGGGGCTAAAGAGGTGATTTCTTTAAACAAGGAGAGTTGCCAGAAGCTTCCTCTGTAGCTGACAGGGTTAGGGCCAGTCAATTTTAGTCTGGACCCTGCACCTGACCCAGGCCTGGCCAATTAGTGGTGGAGGTAATGCCTCTGTGAATAACAGATTTGAGCAGAAGTTGCTGGGCAGTTGCAGAACTGCAGCAGCAACAGGGAGAGAGAATGTGAAAACATCTCCGCAGACAC